>JAHBCN010000605.1:0-166754 GCA_019359885.1 Listronotus oregonensis
ATAATCCCATCACTGATTATGATAAGAAGTTTACATTTTCTTCCTTTACAGTCTCGGCAACATTATAAAAACAGTAGAATGTAACTTTTTAAAACTACCGAACATTGGAAAAATAATTAGAAACCCTTTGGTTTTAAAAAAATTATATTATTTTTATAAGTGAGTTATTAATTATGACAATAATACTGTAAAGTAAGTTTTTGTACAAATATCAAAGTAAAATGCAATTTTGTTCCCTACAAAACATTTTAAAACGAAGATATGTTTTTCATCTTTAAAAAACCCCAATTACCATACACCTTGAATTTTGTGCATTTTCGTTGAATTGCTACATCTAAGCATAAATATGCTCCAGTACTCGGCAGTACCTAATCTACCAATTCAGTAGACGACAGTAGTTTTTTAATATCTTGCTTCGTGTACGTATAAAGCATTTTTAGAGAAAATAGCTGCTCAGTTGATATAGGGCATATTATAAACGCAATTTCTTTTTAAAAATCATATTATCTTATTTAAAAAAATAAAGTCGGGATAGCTTTCATCTTCTAGAGAAAGGATCTTTTCCGTGTTAAAATATAGCTTACAAAAAATCTAAGTAGACGTATTTTTATGTTTTTCCTGAATATTACTTTTTAAATTTTGGGGTCATAGTTACAGGTATAGTCCTAACCCTGTCTCTATTATAATGCAAAGGGTTTGCTCCCATTTTAAACTGGTATTTTTTTTCTGTTCACCTTAAGTTCACCTTACCACAGTAAAACGCACGATTTGCTATGACATTCAAAGCTATGCATGGTGTTAGTTATGCACCTGTCCACTTATTATTTTCTATGTGTGGTGGTATTCCATTTTAAAAGCAAAGTAAAGTAAATTAAACCTAAAAACAAACTTTTTCGGTCTTTACAAATTGATATTTTCAATTTTTTCATTCCACTAAACTGTTGATTGTTTTAATTGCAAATAAAACCGAATACCTTAAAAAAATATACTAACAGAACCAAGTTAAACAAACATAAGTAATAAAGTAATTAGAAAATAAATCACAAGAAAGATTATGCCGGACAGTAAAGATTTTTTTTTAAGCTGACAAGCTTTTTTTGTATCACGAAGGCTTAAAGCCCAAACCCTAACGTACCGTGGGTGTCCCAATTAAAGTAAGAAATAGTTTATTAACTTGGAATTTAACATATTAACCGCCAGGCCTTAAAAAAAAAATGGTACCTGGTCTGTGGGTCAAGACATTTCTTTTCTTAATTACTCGATTTGTGTTTATTTTAAGCAAAATCTAAGAAACAAAAATTATGTCTTTTTTGTTACAAAATGGTAGTCCTACGCCAGACCAAACTATATTCTATTCTCATGGCGGACGGGGTAAGCAAGGTACACATGACCTAGACCTACATGCTTATAAAATCTGTATCCATTTATAGTACACATGGTAGCTGAAGCGTTAAAGGTCTGAAGATATTTAAAGAAAGAAAACTTTCGTAAGTATTAAGTTCCCCAGTCTAGGGAAGTAAAGGAATGAACAAAGTAGGAAGTTTGGGACCTCTGGATGGACCTTAAGGGACTGCATACGAGTGACACTATGAGTTACTCTGATGACTTTGCTACAGAAGAATTATATTGGCTCACACCTATAAAAGATTAATAGATTCCCTACAGCTCTTCGGTGCGCAAAAGAAGGAAGCTTTCCTGTAATGATAGAATTATTAGTAAGGTAAACAGTTGTTTTTTGGATGGGATCAAGAAAGGTAAGAGTTGTGGGAGATGCCATTTTTCAGACCTGGGAACAATATACCAAAGTAGTTGATTAGGAATATACAGGGTGTCCCAGAATATGTGGGCAATCTCTCGGAATCTAGTAGAAAACCTAAAAATTATATGACAAGTTCCAATAAACTTTTTTTCTACGAGCCTTCCCTACGGAGATACATATACATAACCGACGTCCCTGGTAAACGTTTTTTTTTTTTTAATAACTTTTAAGATACTAGGCATAATTTATTATTTTTTTAATATGATGGTTACTAGATGAGTTTTTTTAAAATGAACCCATCAAATCATATTTGGATTAATTAGTTTGCCAGGGACGGACTAGCTCTGACACAATAATAGCAATTTTTTTAACACCCTGTATGATTAGGGCTCAACAATATTATTTTTGGATAGCTTTAACCTTCAACTAAAAAAAGGTGTTCTTGATTGACATCGATAAAATCAACTGTTTACGAGAAATAAAATATTATGGTAATTTTTTTTACATTATACAGGGTGTTTTCTAATTGTACGTCAATATTTAAGGAGACAATTTTTGGGTCCATTTTAAGAAAAAAACTTGTTGTAAACGTATGTCCTAAACGTCTTAACTTTTGAGATACAGGGTGGTAAAATTTTTAAAAATAAATCATTTATTATTAATATCTGTAATATCATTTAAGATATTTAATGAAATTGGGCATACATGTACTATGTATCAAGAAGCATTTTTTAGTGTACCACATTTTTTTTATTTGCCAAAATAGGCAGGTCAAATTCTGTACGAACGCCACTGATGGATGTTTAAAAAAAATGTGGTACACTAAAAAATGCTTCTTGATACATAGTAAGTTTTTGCCAAATATCATGAAAATGCCTAAAGTGGTATTACAGATATTAGTGATAAATGATTTATTTTTGAAAATTTTACACCCTGTATTTCAAAAGTTAAGACGTTAAAACATACGTTGAGTAAGAACAACAAGATGGACCCAAAAGCTCTTTCCTAAATATTGACGTACAATTAGAAAACACCCTAATGTTCAAAAAATACTAAACCTTGATATTTTATTTCTCATAAGCAATTGATTTTATCGATGTCAATCAAGAATACCTTTTTAGTTTAAGGTTAAAGCTATGCAAAAATAATATTGTTGAGCTTTTATCATACGGGGTGTTAAAATTGCCATTATTGTGTCGGAGAAAGGTCCTGGCAGACTAAATCAAACAAATATGATTTAATGGGTTTATTTTAAGAGACTTATCTAGTAACCATCATATAAAAAAAAAGCCAAATTACGCCTAGTATTTTAAAGTTATTTAAACAAAAACGATTTTCAAGACGTCCCATATGTCTTGTATCTCCGTAGGGAGTGGGGACATACGAAAAATGTTTATGGGAACTTGTCATAATATTTTTAGGTTTTCTGTTCAGTTCAAGAGATTCCCTACATATTCTGGGACACCCTGTATACAAGGCCACAGTTAATTGGAAAATACTTTGTGGCTCAAAAAAGGAATTCGAGCTTTTTTAATGCTGCTGTGGCTGGGTTTATGCCAAATTATGGTATTCCTAAAATATGTGTTACCCATGTCATATTTACACGTAAACGAGAAGCTGACGCCATTACCTATTTGGAGAGAAAGTGTTTCATTTAAATAAAACCTTAAATTAGAATTAACATTCTCTTTTTATCTCTAGTACTCGTAAAAAGAAAAAAAAGTAATCATTTCTTTGTAGTATATCAGTTTTTATCGAATTGAGAAAAGCTCAAAGTCACATTAGATGGCTCATTATCATAGAACCTAGTGGTATCAATTCCCTCAGTTAAACTAGCTGTTAATTCGGCAATCAGCGCCATTACATAAAGTGTTTACAACCAATTCCCGGAAATACGTTGCCTCCATTGCGGTCTCGTGCAATACTAAACCGTTATCCAGTTGTCGATAGTGAGATGTTAATGTAGACACATTTGGAATATCTGGATGGTTTTTGCGGTTCTTTTATATGGGGCATTTTTTGCTGAATATAGTAGGGTGGAGGTTAAAATCTGAGATACGGGGCACTGCAGATTAATTAGTGCCTAATATAAGCGGTTTTGTCTGTGATCAATGACCGTCTATAAATGATATTAAACCCTTATAATAAAAAGAACTGACAAATTAATTTAAAATCATATTTATCACTAAAATAATATAAAAATGCATGAAATTGCCAAACTCTAGAAAAAAAAACTTACTATTGGTTCTTTTCATGTTATTTATTATAAGTAGTCGAGGAAACGACGTAATGCACGAGGGATTTTTTGTGCAGTAAGATGGATTTAAATGCGGTTTTTTGCATTCAATTTGTATGCACGTCTATAAACTTTGTAAACAAAATTAATTATTGGGGAATGAAAAACTGCATTTTTGCATTAGAAAAATGCATTTTCGAAACGCATTTTAAAATTTGCAATTATAAAAAATTTATAACCAAGTAAGTAATGACTGTAATAAGCCCAAAGTTGTTATGGGGGTTTTTCGAGGTCGCTGAATAGGGAATATGACATTGGGGGGGCCTACGGAGTCCTGGTGTGTGCTGGGATGGTGTAAACGTCATCTTCAGTTTTATTACATTTCTTCAATAGCAGCCCAATTTTGTTACTGGGGATTTTTGGCGTCACTAAACACGAATATAACATTTAATGTCAACGTGTTTAGCACCAAAAACCCCAAATAAAATTGGGCTGATATAGATTAGGAATAATGAAAAAACCTAGAACACGACTTTTTACACCATTAACGCGCACCAGGTACCCGTAGGCTCTTTCAATATCATATCATTCAGCGACCTCAACACGGGCAAATGTGGCTCGTTTTCCCTATTTTTGACTTAGTTATGAAAAAAAAAACTTTTAAAAAGCATTTCAAAAAAGCATTTTCTAAGAAAAATGAGTTTTTATTTCCCTAATAAATTTGTTCAGTTTCAGATCAAACGAACGAATGCAAAAAACCATTCAAATCATCCCTGCACAAATCCTCAGGCTATTTTTGTCCTACGTTTCCTCCACTAAAGGATAATATTGTAAAACTATTTTAACATAATTGTTTACTTAATTTATTAAAAGACTTTATTTTTTTGATGTATGAAAACAAGGGTTTATTTGGGGGGGCACTTAAAATAAGTTTCAGATTAAAAGTTAAAAAATCGTTAGTTCTGGGTTTATTTTGTTAGATCTGGGTTTGTTTAAAACATAACATACTTTAATTATTGACACTTTAAAATGAATTTTTTAACAGTTATTACTAACGAAGACAGATTAATAAATTTCCCCAAAATTTATCATAATATTTAAAACGACCCTTCTTAGCTGAGGGCTTGTGCCAAAATAGGTCATTAAATGGTGTCTTTTTAAAAAAAAAGTTTTCCAAACTGAGCATAATATTCTCTGCTCAGATAGGGAAAACAACCCTCAAATAAATGCATTTAATCTTTTTTTTATTGAAACACTGTAAATTCGACAATTAGATCTTCAGTAAAATTAATTCCTTTTATGTATACATAATAACCTTTTTCAGACAATCCACCCCCCCTACTAAGTAAAATTTTAAATTGTTTTTTTAAAAAAAAAACCCCATAGATGAGAGGGGAGTGATAACGAGACGTGTACAAAAAAAAGGATTTTTCTTGTTTTTACAGGGTATTGAAAAAAACCCTAAGGAGAGCAATTTTGTTTATTTATTCTTTAGACGTTTTAAAAAAAAATTTTAATGTGTTAAAAATTTTTAGACTATCTCGATTTATTTTGGAAGAAATATTTTTTTAAATTTATAGGGGGACAGGATCGGTTAATATTAGAGATAGAAAAGCTTTAAATGATAATATTTTTTAGTTTTACGTTAATTCCAGTGGCGTACTAAGTTATAAAATTTTTGAGTTTATTTACTGCCTTCGTTAGTAAAAAATGTTAAAAACCCAATTTAAAGTGTCAATAATTATAGTGTTGATGTATAAAAATAACTAGATCTAACCCAAACTAAGAACTGACGCTTTTTTAAAAGTTTAATCTGAAACTTATGTTAAGTGCATCACAAAATAAACCACATTGACTTAATACATCAACAAAATATAAGCATTATTAATAAATTATTTCTTGATTGTTCAAATAGTTTTATAATATATTTCTAATAAAGAAAAAGTATCATTAGTGAGTTTTTCCTCGAGTTAAGCATTTGAGGTTGGCGTTTGCTGATTAGAGTGCTAGTTGTTGCACTTAAAACTTTTTGCTGAATATAGTCGAGGCGTAGGAGGTTAACAATCTGAGATACACTGCAGATTAATTGGCCCTAATATAAGCGGTTTTGTCGGGATCAATGACCGTCCATAAATGATTAACCCTTATAAAAAAAAGAACTGACAAATTGATTTTAAAATCATATTCATCACTATAATAATATAATAAAAACTGGGAAAAAACTTACTATTGATTCTTGTCATGTTATTATAAGTAGTAAAGGAAACAGGGATTTTTGCATTAAGATGGATTTGAATGCGGGTTTTGCATTTAATTTGTATGAACGTTCATAAACTTTGTGAACAAATTTAATTATTGGGAAATGAAAAACTGGTTTTTGGGCATTAAAAAAACGCATTTTCGGAAACGCATTTTAAAGTTTGCAATTATAAAAAATTTATAACTAAGTAAGTAATGATTGAAATGAGCCCAAAGGTTACCCCAGCTTGGGTCGCTGAATACGAATATGGCATTGGCAAAGGCCTGCGAAGTACCTGGTGCGCATTTCTGGGTTTTATAACAATTTTCTAATATCTGCCCAATTTTGTTACTCAAGGATTTTAAGGTCGCTGAACGAATAGGATATTGACAGGGCCTACGTTTTTTCTGGTGTGCTTTAAAGGGATGGTGTAAACGTCTTCTGGATTTTTAAACTTTCTTCAATATCAGCCAAATTTTGTATTTGGGGGGTTTTAAGGTCGCTGAACACGAATATGTGCGCTAAGGATGGTGTAAACGTTGTCTTCTGAAGTTTTACGACAAATCTTTCTAATATCAGCCCAATTTCTTTATTCGGAGGGTTTTTATGGTGGCTGAACACGAATATGATATTGAGAAGAACCTGCGGAGTACATGGTGCGCACTAAGAATGGTGCAAACGTCGTCTTCTGAGTTTTACAACAATTTCCTCTAATATCTACCCAATTTTGTTACTCGGGGGGTTTTTGAGGTCGCTGAACACGAATATGATGTCCTTGTAATGTCATATTCGTCTTCAGCGATCTCGAAAAACCCAGAGTAACAAAACTGTGCTGGTATTGACAGGAATAATGGTAAAACTTCAGAAGACGACGTTTACACCATCCTTAGCGCGCACCAGATACTCCGTAGGAGCTTTCCAATATCATATCCGTGTAATAATATGAAACTTCTTCTTAATGTGCCATACTCTATGCGGAGCGTAGACACTCTCTCGCACATATCTGTGTTGCGTACCAACTTACACAAATATGTTGGACCACCGGCTTAACGCGCCTTCCGAAGCACATGTGAGAGGGTTTACTGGGCAGAAATACAACACAGTGGTTTGCCATTGCCTTCTGTGAGGTGACGAGCCATGAAAAAGTCCAATGGACAGTGCGGGAATCGAACCCGGGTCTTTACGGCTGAAAGGCGGGTACGCTGCCACTCCACCAGCTCGCCACTCAACGTAAGACAATTTTAACATAATTAAATTTACTCAATGTATTAATATGGCTTATACTTTTGTTGATGTATGAAGTCTATGGAGTTTATTTGAGGTGAACTTAATATAAGTTTCAGATTGTAAGTTAAAAAGTTCGCTAGTTCTGGTTGGTTTGGTTAGATCTGGTTAGTTTTACACAAAAAATACTTTAGTAATTGACACTTTAAATTGAATTTTCTAACAGATTTTACTAACAAAGACTGACCAATAAACTTCAGCACGTACTTATTAAGAATATTTAAAACGACCCTTCTTACTTGAGGGCTTGTGCCGAGATAGTTTATTAAAATGGTACCAAAAAGGTGTCATAGAATAGACTGTAATATTCTCTGCCCAGATAGGATATATCCCTCAAATAAATACATTTCTTTCTCGCTTCATTCATTATTGTACAAAATTTCAACAATTAGATCAGTAAAAATTTATTCCTTTTATATAAAAACTTTACTTTAGATTATTTATTTTTACTACTGTTAAAAAAATACTTGTTTTTCATTAAACAAACAGCAATTAAGGGATGACCGAGTGTAGTGATAACGAGACGTGTACAGAATGACAAAACTAACCAAAACTAACGCTCAATCTGAAACTTATTAATATATATTTATTATATACAATTATTTTGGGCGCATTTGATAGTGCACCCCAAATAAACTTCATAAACTTAATACATCAACAAAAATATAAGCAGTATTAATAAATTGAGTAAACTTGATTCTGTTAAAAAAGTTTTACAATTTAACCCTTATAATAACATAAAAAAAATCTTATTGGTGAGTTTTTTTCAAAGCTTAGCAATTTTTTTATTATGTATTTTTATATAATTGTAGCAATAAATAATATTTTAAAATCAATTTGCTAGTTCTATTTTTTAATCGGGTTTAATATCATTTATTATCATTTAGATGATAAATAATCACTGACAAAACCGTTAATATTATATAGGTACTAAGTATTTATCTGCTGTGCTGAGTGATCTTATAATTTCCCCGTAAACCTGCTTATTGTGCCCAGATAGGTATTGCCCTATTTAAATAAAGGGTGAACATTTGCTGTATAAATACCTTTACTTTTAAATATTATTCTTTTCGTACCTTTTACGTAAGTTTAAAATTAAAATATCGAAAAACACGATTAATAAAGGGAAAATTCCAATTCTAAAAATTTTTCTTTTACATGCTGCATCTTAAAAGTGAGACCGTTTTAAACCTATGTTTATATTATATCATACAGAAGATTTGCTGTTACAGCTAATTCTGCTGTTATAAAATAAAATTACATTTTCCATTGAGTAAATAAAAAAATTTGAAGCTAAAACAGTATTGAGAGTGGACCAATATTGTGAATTAAGACTTAAACATTATATTTAAGGTAGTTTTTTCGTAAAACGGCTTTTCTTAGGAATAAAATAAAATTGAAAGACAGAGTTAATAAAAGTGTCTTTTATCTAATTATAAAAAAACATTTTTTTTAATTGTCTGTGATATTAACAATCAGATTGTGTAAAATTAACATTGTTGATATCTGTCGTGTTTAAAAGCCATGCATTCATAACGGAATATCTCAAAAACGGTTCTTACGATATTTTTAAGGACTAATGCAATATAAATTAAAGTATTGGAAAATTTTTAAAAATCCTGAATTTTCTAATCGTTTCATTAAAAAGATATTGATTATTAAAAGTTTTTATAGGTCATGCTTCACTTTAGCAGGAATGCTTAATCGCAAGAATAAACATTATTGGTTCAAAGAGAACCCTCACCAAATTTAGCAGCATAACAATTTTATTGTTTCCATGGCTTTCTTGATACTAAAGGTTTTTCTTTTTAATTTATTAATAATTTAAGCTAAAATAATTCAAAAACTGTTTACTTAAATATCATAAATGAACATATATTTAAAATTAAAAAAAACTTTCCTTTTAGCCCATAATATACAGGGTATTCCATTTAAAAAAGTTGAAGTTGCTCATTTTAATTTTTTTAATGCGATATTTTTTAACTGAAAATTTTAAAAGGTAATATGGAAAAAACCTACAAT
This sequence comes from Listronotus oregonensis, assembly GCA_019359885.1. Lineage (NCBI taxonomy): Eukaryota > Metazoa > Arthropoda > Insecta > Coleoptera > Curculionidae > Listronotus > Listronotus oregonensis. The sequence continues at coordinate 9,541 of JAHBCN010000605.1, forward strand.
TTTTATATAATTTTTTTTTCTATCTTCAAAAATAAAGGCTTTAGATGCCACGTAAATATAATCAAAGACCCTGTACAGTCTCCTACAAATATAATATTTTCAAACATTGAGAACCTCTAACTTTTGGTAAAGCGTATTTGATCTTATTTGGAATAGCGTAAAATTTGGGGTCCATTACTTACTATAAGGCGATACTTTTGCCTACGACTGCCCGGAGAAACTACCTTAATTTTTTTAACAAATGACCAAAGAAATAGCATTTTAACATGGCAGATGACCTGTTCCTAAATACCGTAAACGACAATATAAGTAGTTTAAATGAGAAACCCGGAATATAAATCTAACTCTGGATAAAAGGTAATGAAAATGCAAGCAGGGTTAAAATGGAATTTCAAATTGGTTAAAAATTACGTTGCTAAAGGGAACACATAATTACATAGAATAAAAAAACAAGATTTTCCTACTTTTAAAAAACGTTCCTAAATGAATTAAAGTTACTTCAGATAATATATCCTATGCTAAAGCTGTACTACTATACTGCTGTAAAAAATAAAATTTTTTTTGACATTATTATATAATAGAAATTTTCCACAGTCCTAGACCTTAAAGTAAATCAATAAAAATGTAATTAAAAAATTAAAATTAGTTATCCAAAATAAAGATCTATCGTGACAGGAAGTGCATAAGTGACTGAAGTTTTTTAATGTTCCTACATTAAGTGTGCGATATGTGCACATTTATTGTAAGAGCTCTCTTAAACTTAACTGGTTACGACTAAATCCGCAATAAAAATTTGATAATGGAATACAAAAGATATTGGCGATTTAGTGCACTTAAAGAGAGTGTAAGAGGACCAGAAACGAAATAAGTCTTTTAATTGGAGCTATAATTTTTAAGTGGTATCGGCTGTTTTTATTAGACCTTTTATCACTACACACAAAATTTGCTTATACAAGGTGATTAAATTTTAAGCCCTTGCACAAAAAAAATTGCTTATGATAAAATTTTAAGCTCCCGAATAAAAAAAAATGTAATAGTAAAAAAGCAAAAACTTTCAGCCAGAGATATTTAAAAAAACCCAAATTTATTTTTTAAAAATTTATATTCTATAATTTTGCAAGAAGACAAAATTGGGAAAATTTCGAGACCAGAACCGTTTAAAACAAAAAGGGGAAAAAAATTATGGGCAAAATAATTTTTTTCATGCTAATTTTTTTGCGCCATTTTGGGCTGTTTCTTAAAAAAATTATCCTTAAATGAAAACTCAAGACACATGTTTCTAAATATGTCCAATCATTTTTTGCCCTATCGGATAATTATTTTTTTTGTTTTGGACTGATAAATGTTGACCCTATTTATCACTTGTTTTTTTTAAGACATTTTTAAATTTTTGTCCCGTAGCGTGGAAAGTATTTATTTTAAAAGTTAAAATTTGTAGCCTTTATTTAAAATTGTTTTTATATTTTTTTTAATTAATCTTTCAACTGTAAGGAGATTTGTGCGTTTCAAACTGAATATTATATGTTTTTCAACGGTCAATGTTTTTTCGTATGAAATGATAAAAAATGGTCAATCCAATTGAAATTTGTCGTCACTTGACATTTTGGGGAAACCTAAGATTTAAAATGGTTTATTGTACATCTGGTTATAATTAGCCAAAAAATGTTACGGCCAAAAGTTCTATTTTTCCCGATTACACAATTTTTTCGTTTTTATTTAATTTAGGGGGAGTTTCCCGGGATAGGGGGTGGGTTAATCATTTTTTACTAAAAATATTGTAAGTTTGTCGGTTTTTTAAAAAGAAAAGTTGCAACAAAAAAATGTAATAACTTTTTTTTCATTTTTTAAAATTTAGATGTACTTTTCACCCCCTGGGGGGGCGAATTAATATCATAATAGTCAAAATACGATAAAAAAATTTTCAAAAAAATTTATTAGAAGACAAAAAGAATAATCTGTGGTCATGTTTTTGAATTCTTTCTTATTATGGGGGTAGTTTTAATCCCCTATTATAAGCCCCTATATCTTAATATCAGTGCATAATAAAAAAAATCTTTTTAATTATTTTGAAAAAATGGCATTTATTTAATAATCTAAGCTTTACTTCCAAAATATTTAAAAAACACCTAAAAATTTGTTTTTTACTTTTTTTAGGGATGTTTCAGAAATTTCTGACATTAAGATCGTAATTAGTGCCCCAAAAACCCCCCGGTACCTATTTTTATGAAAATTCATTTAATAATGCCCGAGATATTCAATTTTTTTTTAATTTTTTGGGCCCAAAAAAATTAGTTTAGCCTTTTTTACAGCGTTTTCGACCCCCCAAAAACCAATCTTGTTTAATTCCATATTTAACACCTTTTTGACAAATTTCAAAAAATTTTAAGTTGATCTTATTTCCCCCGAAATTACTGCTTCATTTTAAAAAAAAAATATTTATTTTCTGTACTAGTAGTATGATAGCCCCAGTGGGAGTCAAACGGGTCAACAGACCAATCCATTACAGTAAGACCGATCCTATTATCATTATCACCATCAGTAGAAGGGATTGTTTTGAAAAAATGGTTTTTAATTTTAATAAAATATTTATAATAATGAGTAGTAGGTATTTATATTAAAAGTTAATATATTTAGATATTTGTAGTTGTTTTTTTTTCAAGAACTAGTTGTGTTATAAATTCGTAACACCATTAGTTTCTGGTCGGTTATAGATAAAATTACTAAAAGTACGTTGCTTACTGCAGCAATCAAGGCCGTTTAAAATACTTTTCTTAGTATGTCTACGTTGGACTATATGCACTGTAATTGTGAAAGCATTCTTAAACTTAACTGGATGCGACTAATTTCGTAATAAATTAGATAAAATGGAATCCAGAAGCTTTCGAATTTAGTGTTCTTTGTAAAATAGGTGTAAAAAGGAAAAGGATTAAAAATAATTTTTTTTACTGGGACGATAGTTCTTAAGTTGTTTTTGTAGATAATAATTTATTAAAACTCTTTACTTTATCAGGTTAAAAATCCCCAAAAGACAGTTTATTTTCAACAAAAAAATACTTTAAAAAAGATAATTGAAGAATGTTTTATACAAAAATGTGTTTTCTTAACGCTAAAAAGAAGAAATTATTATTTATTGCACATAATTCGGGTGCAAAAAATAATTTTTCGCTTAAAAATTTTTTTTTTATATTTCGGTAAAATATGGGGCTTTTTGGTTGTTTTTCAATTTTAGACTATAATCATTTTTTTCCCCTAAGCTGGACATGATAGACATGAAAATGCGAAATTATTTCGTGTCTTGCCTGTAAATTTTAAAAGTTCTTGCTAATTTTTCTAATGTATCCATCTCAGTTGACTCCAGAATATTATTCTTTTTTTTTATACGTCTTTACTAATCTGACCTCTAGAGTACACAGTATCGTAAATATTAAATTTAGTATTTTTGGTTATGTCTTCACTTTACAAAATGAGTAAAACAATCTACATTTTTTGTTCATATTAGCTTTTTATTATTTCTACAGTATTGGCGTATTGTCAATACCTGTGCAGCTAACATTACTTTCACACTGTAACACCTTTTGGCCTATTGTCTTCCTAAGCTCCTGGGAAAGATATAAAGATTGGAACTATATTCTCTCTAGTAAGTTTTGCAGTTTATTTATAACTATTTTTTTTCTATGTTTATTAGTCTCCATTCTTTGTAGACTATACAATCTTGATTCGGATCTTGTTTCTAAGAGCACTATAACACTTATAAAAGTTTCCAAAATCGTAAAAAAATCTTGTTTTTAGGCGACTGTCACAAGAAAAATTATTTTGTGGATTTATTAGCGTCCGTAAAGTATAACTTTTTAGGTCGCATTTACTTTACGGCAGATTTTTAAAACCTTTTTGGCCGCATTTACTTTACGGTCACTTTTTCTTTACGAAAGTGGCCTGGATGGGTACGATAAAATGCGTTGCTAGATAGTTTATAAACAATCTGTCAGTGTCAACTTAACAGTAATAAATAGAATGAATAAAAATTCATATTAAAAATTATGCAAATTGAGTGTTACAGACAGTGATATTCTAGCTGAAATGTATGAAGCCGGAAAAGCAGCTACTCTAAAATAACTACCAAAAAAATCTCGGCAGATCTATTTAAAACAATATCAAATTTTTACGGAATGATGCAATATACACAAGGGTATTTCTTGACTTTTTTTTGAAACAGGCAAAAGTTAAAAAATTGTGTACATTATGGTCTACCTACTTAATGTTAAAATCTACAATTATGGTTAAAAATAATATTGACATTGAAAAGTTTTTAAAATTGATTGCAAAGTCTGCCTTTTTTACAAGAAATAATGTTAATAAGTTCCTAACAGAAGCGCTAAATGAGAACTTTTTAATGTGGAAGGTAACACATTATAATAATTTTAAAGTTAATTCATTTAATATTAATTAAACTATGTTTATTTGTAGGTGTGTTGTTAATTGGATTGGCTGGTGCCTGTAGGCGAGAAGAACCAAGACAACAATCTATAAACGATATTCAAGACAAAGGAACTGTGTTAATAATCACACTTTCTTTAACAAAAAATGGTAACAAACGAGTATTTACAATAACTGATGAACCAATTTAAAATATAAGTCCCCTACAGGTAATTCGAAAATACCCAAATTAACGACCTCTCAATCGACGTCATCAAACGTTTTTATTAATTATCGAAATAGAAAATGCTCGTCACAAGACATTTTAATATTTAAAAGCCACCGAGGTTGAAAGTCTAATTCAGTAGCGCAAGGTTACATATTGAAGATTCCATTTTAAGCAAAAAAAAATATTAAATAGAATTCTTGCGGGGTGGGGGATGGTAAAAATTTCGAAATAGGAAAAGGTACTTCAGGGTTGTGCTTTCCTGTTAAAAAAAAATTAAAATTTTTGAATTAAAGAATATTATTTTTAAGAAGCTAAAAAATGACAGGACTATTAATAATCTGATGTCTAAAAGTGGAATTACATTTTCAAAGTGTAATATAAATGTACTCTTAACATAACAATTAATAACAAATAAAACTAATTTGTTACCACTTTTATGGGAGTAAGTTTTGTGTAGAATTATTATTACATGATGCTCCAATTGTGCCACATTAACATTATTTAAATAATAAAAATTTTAAAGTGCTTTTCAATTTATCTTTTATTTCAAAAATCAAAAAAGCAAATAAAATGTTGTACCTTCTTGATAAAACAGTCGCCTCAAAAATGTTATATGTACAGGGTCTTTGATTATATTTACGTCGCCTCTGGAGCCTTTATTTTTAAAGATCAAAAAAAATGTTTTATAAAAAAAATTGTATGTTTTTTTCCATATTATCTTTTCAAAGTTTTGGTGAAAAAATATCTCGATAAGAAAATGGAAAAAAAGGCAACTTCATTTTTTTTAAATGGAACACCCTGTATATTATGCGCTGCAACGAAAGATCTTTTTTCTGATTTCAAATATATATACATTGATGATATTTGGTGAACCTTTTTTGAGATTTTTAAAGCTTAAATTAAAAAATAAATTGCAAAAAATTTCATATTGCTATCAAGAAAGCCATGGAAACAATCGAATTGCTATGATTTATGTTTGATAAATATGACGTCTCCATATTGTATAAAGTTGAAGTTTATCATTTTAACTATTAAAAATTATTTATATTGTTTTTTTATCGATGGGCTATTCAAAAGAACAAAAACTCGCTATTTTCGTCTTTTTTATGGCAACAATAATAATGTGAGGACAGTCAAGGGAATATCACTTATTATATCCACAACAACGGGTACCATCTAAAGACACTAAAGATATGCAAGAAAGTTTAGTGAAAAAAAAACCCTTTAAAAAAAGAAAGAAAAGGACTCTAGTACGAAATAAAAACCAAGATTTGGATATTCTCGTTTTATTTAAAGGGAAAATTATTATACTTTTTCTAGGGGAATTGCACTAATTACTTTTAATAATTTTAGAAAATCCTGAAAGATCAATCACGGATGCGGCTTCTGAACTAAATAAAACAGATTATAAAATTCATTCAACTTTAAATTTTACAAACTTCATCCCTATAAATTTATGCCCGTCCCGAATCTTTCCGAACAAAACATGCGTGACCGACTTCAATACGCATTGGAAATAGCTAGGCTTATGCAGCAGGATCCAGAGTTTTTAAACAAAATTCTATTCACCGACGAGTCTTCCTTCAATACAGCAGGGTTTTAATCGCAAGAATAAACATTATTGGTCCAAAAAAACCCTCACCAAATTCAGCCGGTTAGGGGTTGGGCCGTAGGTCGCTGGGTGTTTGGTGTGGGATATTTGGGAAAAAAGATAATTTGGTCCGATATTTTTAGACGGAAACTTAAACGGGGGCGATATACGAATCTTCTTCAAAACGAAGTTGAACATCTCTTGGAGGATTTACCCATTTTGGGCCCAAAATAACCGCCTCATTTGGCAACAAGACGGCGCTCCACCCCATAATACCATGCCTATCACAAATTATCTTAACAACCGTTATGATCTTTGGATCGGTAGTCATGGTACTATAAAATGGCTAGGAAAAGCCCGGACCTAAATCCTCTAGATATTTTTTGGGGATGTTTAAAAATAGGGTATATTATAATAGGCCTCTAGATCTAACGTTCTAAGACAAAGAATAGTAGATGAAATATTTAATTTAAATAATAATTATCAAAATCTATTTCCGCTTCTGTTAATATTAAAATGAGGGGAAAAATTTTTTTAAATTGATCCAAAATCCCAAAGGGGGATATGTGAAAATAACTAAATTATAAATTTATACAACATAACAATTTTTTTGTTTTCATTGGCTTCTTGATATCCGTATGATTTTTTCAATTTATTTATTATTTAACTAAAATATCTCAAAAAAGGTTCACCCAAATATCATCAATGTATATATATATATTTGAAATCAGCAAAAATAGATCTTTCGTTGTAGCTCATAATATACAGGGTGTTCCATTTAAAAAGTTGAAGTTGGCTAAATTTTTTCCCTTTTTTAATGCGATATATTTTTTCTGATATTTCAAAAGATAACATGGAAAAAGGCCTACAATTTTTTTATAAAACATTTTTTTTTATCTTCAAAAATAAAGGCTCCAGAAGCGACTTAAATATAATCAAAGACCCTGTACCTCGCTCTAATGATCTTTTTTTGGGCCCCATTTAAAACTTGCTTGGCCTCGGCTAAGCCTCGGCCGCAGTTTTTCGAGTCGGCCAAAAATTAACTTTACGGCCTTGATACACAAAAAACTATTTTGCGCGCCTCTGAATATTGGGTCACTATAATTTGAGAAATGGGAAATTTGTCTTGCATATAGCCTTAAATTTTGTCAGATTCAAACTTAGATTATGCTATATGAACCAGAAAAAAAAGGTAGCCAAAGAAAGTCTTTCAATTTTAAAGGATATGTTCTGATTAACCGTATATATGCTATTAAATTTGGGGTTTTCAAAGATGCTGAGTTCAGAATTTTTCAATTTTTTAGTCATGTTTTAAAGTTTTTGCGGCGCCATATTACTTCACTGCAAATGAAATTTATCCAAATTAGTTTCTTTTTATGCACGTTTATCAAAAATAAATTATGTTTAAAAATAAAAGAGAATTATTGTTTCAAAAGTTTACCATCTTTTATAACACTGTATTTGTAACTAAACTACGTTTTTTGTCTTAAGAAAAATTTAACCAACATTAAAAAATATTATGTAAAAATTGACAAAAAAAAAATCTGAAAAGCACCGAAACTTGTGAACAATCTTATCTCCAACCCTCATCTGACACATTTATTTTCCAAGATAACCCACTCCGTTTTAGACATCGTTCATACGAAGTTATAGCCACAGATTTTATTACTTTATCAAGATAGATGTTCGGGCGCACCTGACAGGTCCAAAGTGATTTATATTGTCCCCAACTTGCACACATGGTGCATGACGTGGGTCCCGAAATTCTCCGGACTACCATTATGTATTTATTTTATTTTATAAGGCGATTATACCTTTAGTGGTTAATGATAGAGGTAAACAGGATAGCATGCCTTAAGTAGGGTTTTTATTCTACAAGATGAGTCGTATTAAAACTTTTACTTAAAAAAATAAGGACACAAATATTTTACTACTGCAAATAAATGGAAAAATACTTTTTAAAATATCTGGTGTATTCTATGAACTTGAAATCGAAAGTTTTAACGACCACCCTGTCGCACTCTTTCTTAGTTGTGTTTTAATTTTTTTGCTTTATATTTTGTATTGCAGTTATTTGTTTTATTTTGCTTTTGTTTAAAAAATACTTTTACTTTTTTTTTTGTTTTATTTGTAGTAAAAGTCGTTCTAAAGACGCATCTTTCTACCAATTCCCTTAGTGTAGTTTGGGGGTTTGTAAAAATAGATTTTTTTTATCTTTGGACAGTCTACGATGGCTAATGCCTAAGTAGTAACGTACCGTGGGTGTTTTAAGTGTGGTGAGAGGGAGTTTGTTCGCACGGGACTTAAATATTTGAAGCCTGGGAGAAGAAGAAAAATCTTCTGCAAGTAGCAGGTTCCATAGTCTGGACACTCTAGGATGAAGGAACGAAGGCCTCTCTAGTTGAACTGTAAAAAGATGCATAGAAGTTGCACTTCGTGTTGCTCTGTTGGCAGCATTGAAGCTGAGGAAAGAGCGCTCTGGTCATCTGTCTGCCTTTTTATAGTGTGTGTAAATCACCAGATACCGTTCGATATAGATCAGAAGAAGATGACTGAGATTTCATTGAAACGTTAACCACAAAACTGTCTCCTTCAAGACAGAAGTAACAGACAGTTACCCTAGAAAATATTATATATATATATATATATATATATATATATATATATATATATATATATATATATATATATATATATATATATATATAATGCAGAGGAGCAAAAATAATAAAACCTTATTAGGATTTGGATTTTTTTACCGTTTTAAAGTTTGAAACCCATGTTCGTGTATTAATGATCATCCCAGTAAAAACGTCGGTATACGGGGGAAAGTGACCAAGTCCACATATAGTAGTTTTGAGTTATTAGTATTTTTATTTGCTTCTGATTTATAAATCAATTATTTTAAGTCAGGATAGTTTAAAAAAGATTTTTATAAACAATGTAGTTTTTAGAATATATATTTCAAATTAAAAAGACTTAAACAAATACTAAAACTAGAAATTAATTTCCCCTTCCTTTAAATTTACAATGGTTTTTATAAACAGTGCAGTTTTTAGAATATTTAAAAAAAGGCTATACTTAATTAAACAAATAGTAGACTAGTAACTAGTTTCAACTTCACATTATGTCTTCGTCACTATGCTCATTGTCTGATGGTTCTGGACACCTGTCTGTTAAGGAATTGTCACTTGGTATGTGAAAGTACCAACCATGGTATTCGATCGGAATTACCTCCTTGTGGCAAAGTTTAATTAAATCATTTTTTTTCTTGATCGATATAGGCAAGGGTTCAATATAACATTTCTTTAACTCGGTTTCTTTCGGAATATTTCTGTGCCTACCTTTTACTTTACCTCTAACATTAAACATTTTGTACTCTTCATCATAGTTGTATCGGAACATTATAATACTTTTTCTCCTTTTCGTATCTTAATTGTTTGATCTTTAACCATTCCATTTTTCTCCCCCTTCATCCCAATTTTATTTTTTAGTATAGATTTATCAAATTCCTTCAAGCAATAATTGCGGGATGTCATTTGCTGTATAATGTAAGAAAATTTTTTTTGCCTCTCTTGGGTCTTGCTAGTGTCATAATTGTCTTCAATCATTAAGACAAAAAACAGGAACATTTTTTTTGCACTTTCAATGGCACTACATCGAATCAGCCTCCATGTAATGACCTTTTTCAAAAAGTTATGAGTAATAATTTCAATGGTAACTGGTTGACTATAAACAAGAAAGAGCCGCAATGTATTTGTTTCGGTTCTGTCCGCCCATGTGTCGCTAAAGAGTGACACTTCTTTGACACTGGGGAAAGTTTAAACCACTTCAATAAAAGTGTACCTATTTCACAACTTCCTGTTTACCATCTTTCGGGCCAAAGATAACAATATCCTTTATTTGGTGGAGCTGCTTCATAAATTGCTAAATTGTATGCACATAGTTTTCGACTATAAGAGGTGATACCTCAGAGCATGGAATTTCGGACGCTTTGTAAATCAAAAATTGCTGACACAAAGTTTCTTCATGAATTGCTCTTTTTTGTTAATCTTTTTCTCATTAGCATCATCTCTTCGCTATATGAGAAAGAAATTCTTCTGATTTTTCAATAGATTTAGCTTCTTTAACACAAGGGCACATTGATCTTTCTTTGGTTTGAAGAATGCTAAGTTATACTGTGTACAAAAACTCTTCTATACGTTATTGGAGAAACAAAAACCTTTTGATTGCTGATTTGTAAATCTTTGTACAATTCATACATTTTGAGAATGGATAGGGTAGGGTCAAGATACTTCCGTGTTGTCCCAGGTTTTGCAGTAGTGTGATTCCATTACAGGAAATGATTCTATATGCCTCTTCACCTCATTTAAAATGACATGTTTAGTTTTATTTCCTGGGGAATTTTTCCCTTCAAACGAATTGAAATATTTATTCCATTTGTACCTATATTCTGTATAGCAGAATCAACCGGCCCATGACTAATCGACAACGTTTTCAAGTAAAAATTTTTACAAACCCTTTTTTCTCTCCATTCTTAAAAAATGTATAAATTTTAGAAACTTTTTTCAGGTCTACTAGAGTCTCTGGTTCGTTTTCTCCGGCTTTCCCAGAAGTTGCAACGGTTTAATTATGAAGTCCTTTTGTCTGTCATAGGATAGACTGTGATACTCTTTACAGATATTTTGTCGGCGATCTGCAGGGAAATGTTTCGGGACATTTATAGCGGCAATTACCCAAATTTACATTTCTAGGCGACTTTGCGGGCATTTGTTTGCCTTTGAATTAATACCTAAACAAGATTTTTAACAACTTTTTTTTGTCACTTTTTGTTCCTTCAGGATTTTTATTCCCCATCTGCTTTTTTCTGTAACTTGTGTGGGCGGATTTAAAATGGGATTCATTTGTTGTTGAAAGTGGTAGGCTTATTACAGAATTAATAGCAAATTTTTCCCGGAACATCCATAAGGTCATTAATAATTTCTTGTGCATTCTTATAATAATTATTCGAACAACTCATTTGCCCCCTACAAATTATTATTGCATTAGTATATTTTCTTTTGAACTAACTGTCCGAAAAAAAAATTATAATAATACGTTTGGTACTTACAAAGATTAAGTCTAATAACATCAACACAATTTTATTTTGCTTTAAATAATTTTTTTTGATAAGCAACTTTAAACTTAAAACGTCATTTAACAACAATAATTATTACTGACAGTTGTTTTTTTTTTAAAACTATCTTTATAATTCAAGAGTCAAGGCCTAGATAGAATAAAATATTAACAGGAAAATGACTAAATTTCCCCTTAGTTTTTCTCCTGTACATCTTTTACAAAATGGACTTGGTCATTATAGAATTTGAAATTATAAGCTTTATCATGACATTTTTTGGGCTTGTTTTATTTTTTCCCTTAAAAAAAATATTGAATTTCGCGTACATGAGCATAAAAACAAAAAAATCTGGAATTTTGGACTTAGTCACTTTCTCTTGTATACCGACGAAATATACTTTAATTTGTTTTTTTCCTAAAAGCTAAACCACAATTCATTATTACTGCTAAACCATTTATGGTTTTGAAAAGTGTACAGTTATTTTTCATTTATTCTGCACGGACTTACTATTACCGTTTACTAGGATGTGTCGCTTTTAAAATAAAACTGAAAACAGATAAAAGTTTAAATAATACTTCACCGGTGAACTGCGCGTAAGTTTTTTTTTAAGTCAAAAATAAAATCAGTTATGTTTTTTTTTTTAATTCGAGGGTACCCTACGAAGTATAGATTGCATGCAATGATTTCATCTGAAACTCAAGAAAATAATGTTATTTTATTTTGGACGTTATTTAAATATCAACATTACATTAAGGTTATTAACGTCATAATGATAAGACTAACAGTTTAATGTAAAATTTAGAACACGCACAACAACACGCGGTACTCCCAGGCGGTCAACTAATAAGCGCCAAGTGTCGCTACATAAGTGCCGGCCTAAAAATAGTGAAATTTCTAAAATCTCTACCACCACAAACCAAAAATATGAAACTTTCTTTGGATCTATGAACTATTTTATTACATGTTTATGGTGTCAGTGTGTGAGATAAAAGCAAATAAAACACCTTATACTTTATACGCGATATTTTTTCTTTAGATATAAATATAAATTAATATGTCAGCATCTACGCTTTTTTTTGAAAGCAACTGTAAGGCCAGGCGTAAATTCAAATGCGTCTAGTGCATGTGAGGTGGCGCAGCACACTAATGGAAACCAATAGAGTTTACGCGTTATCTTGCCAGTTTTTATCGTTCCATTGGTATTTATTAGTTACAAAAAAGTGCGCTGTGCTGTGCCATCCCAACACGTTCTATGCGCGTCTTATTTTGCGTCTAGCCTAATAATACAGTTTATTTAGATCAAATTTTCCTATGTATCTATAACACTTACCCAGATTAAATGTCATTTTTAAAGCTGCTAGTTGTAGGAAAGAAACTTACCTGAAACAAAAATATTATTTTAAACATAGGTAAGAAAAAACTCCAAGCAAATAATCTATTTTAAGTCATACTGAATTAAAAATAATAAATCGGTATCCAAATTATATTACAAAAACTTAATTGAAACCAATTATAACAGCGCAGTAAAGCATAACATTTTCTAACAAATGCAAAAAGTTAAATTTTTTGATGTATATAAGTAAACGATGCAACCCCGACTTCGGTTAAGCAGCTATTTGCCAAAAAAACTTCTCGCACATGTTAAGAACACTATTTTTTTTCACAATCATTAAAAAACTTAATTCAACACTGCAAATATTTATAAAATTCCATATATAATCATTGTTTAGTTTGATGGTGGAAGCCAGATGTTTATTTTCTTCTGAAGTTTCTGCTTTTGACATGGTACTTTTTTGGACGGCCAATTTTTTTTGTCGGTTTCTCACCTTGTGCAGAGCTGGGATTGTGCCTGGTAGATTGTGCATGTGGTCGGTGTAAGATCTGATATAAAATTTTATTGGTTAACGGTATTTTTTTTAATAAGGAATCCGTTTAAATATTATTAAGTGACTATGGTGGATAGTCACCCAACATGCTGTTTAAGGTTTGTACTACTCCCTCCGGTAACTCTGAGTAAATATCCATCTATAGTAGTGCGTATAATGTTTTTGATTTAAAGGCCCCAATCTACCATAATATCGTCAATTAGAAAGGAAACTGAAAGGGGTAGAATAATTAAAAAAAAAATACAAAAGTATCAAGCGTGGTCAAAGGTCTTAGACACAAGAAGCAATTTGGAATTTGCCAACACGCCTAATGAATTTGTTTCAGTCACATTCAGAAATCAATATAATTTATAGGAAACTAAAAAATACACACAAAAATATTATGAACATTTATTTGCTCAGGACTTAATTAAACTGGAAATATTTTCTTCGTACACCTACTTGTTGACGTCAGATACAAACACGCATATTTTTCCATATTGTAAGTTCTCTTCTAATATAACTGCAAGAACTTTTGGAGATTATCTACAAATTTCCTGTACTTTTTTTAATAAAACTAAAATTAAATTTTTAAGATCAACTTAACCTGTTTAGGCAAGAGATACACTACCGTTTTTAAACGCTCATTATGATGCTAATTGCTAGTTAAAATAATATTTTTATTTTATTTATTCAATATTGCATAAAATTTAAATATATCAAGGATGCCACTATTTTAAATATCTTGTCGCGCACACTATAAGCTACCCGCTTGTAGCTGCCACGAAGGTTCGAATGTTTAAATAAAACACCCCGTTAAAAACAAAGGTATTTATTCCTAGCAGTGATTGGATAAACGTTGGAATTATCACAAAATATGAGCCGACAGAAGCAAATCACTGTAAATTCGGCGGTCACTAACTATAAAGAATACATGAAAATATAAACTAACAGACTTAAAGAAAATAAAATTGTTAAAAATCGTCGAACGTCGCCTAAAACTTAAAATAATATAAAAATGCAAGACGACGTCTTTTTTAAATTTGACAATTACTGACAACTCAACTCACCTTTTTTTAACAAAACGATTTTTTTACATCGCTAGGAAACGGGAGTATTTTTTTATGCCGTCAGGGGCGGCTCGTAACTAAGCGAGAAAAAGCAAATAAAATATTAATTTTTAAAATAATATTCTTGTCCTAACATCCTCCCACCTGAGAAATGTTTCATGACATTAAACATTTCTCACAAAATAAGAACATTTTTTCTAAAACTAACTTTTAAACAGAACCAAAGTTCTTTTCTAAACCTATTATTAAATACATCGATTACAAATATAATATAGAATAGGTTTTTACAAAAAACGTCGTGGCATTTTTATAGCGCGACCAGATTTGGTCATTTTTAATACTAGAATTTCATCTTCCGCACTGACACTATTTGAAGTCTCAAGTGGTTCAGTAGAGGCATCGTTTTTAGGATCTTGTAGATAGTTCCGGCTGGGACAGGTCCGAGGACAGGTCTCTTCATCCTGGGAACTGCGCTGATGGTCCTTTGTCATAGTCTTAAATTTGGGAACACTACAACACTCAAGTGGAAACAATCGCTGAATGGGCCTCAACATCAGCCCCTTTGACGTTCGTACTTTGACCAGTCGGATTTGACAATCCTTGCCAGGCAGCACCTCCATGATTCGACCAATTGGCCACTCAAGACGTTTGGTATTGTCACTTCCGACGAGCACTAGATCCCCAACGGATACGCGGCGATTTGGCGTCTTATCACTCACGAGTTTTAGCTGTCCAAGGTACTCCGCACGGAATCGAACGCGTAGATTTTTCGCGCAAAGACTGTATTTTCGCACTTTTCGGTTTAACGAGGTATTGTCTACAGCGTCACAGTCCGGTAAACCATATTCGACGTGATCGCGAAGGAACATCGACGGGGTAAGCGCAACTAGTTCATTAGGGTCCTCCGATAAATAAGTTAAAGGCCTTGCGTTTACAATAGCCTCGCAATCGCACAAAAGAGTCAATAAACTTTCATAGTCCAGACAAGCACGCCCCAATACTCTTCTGAGTAACTTCTTTAGTACTCCAATTAACCGCAAGAAAACTGAGACATTTTCACTTTGAGTCACTCGTAAAAATACAACACAGGCGTAAGCGTCTTTGCTTGCGTCACAGAATGTATGTAAGCTCAGGTGTCTTGCATTAGCACTGCTGGCCCTAATCCAACGGGGTATTTTGATCCTGGACAAGTTAGGTAAGTCTTTTATCCATGCCTTAAAAGTCTCAGCGGTGGCGTCGTCTACTAGTTGGTCCCATG
The DNA here is from genome assembly GCA_019359885.1 of Listronotus oregonensis. Lineage (NCBI taxonomy): Eukaryota > Metazoa > Arthropoda > Insecta > Coleoptera > Curculionidae > Listronotus > Listronotus oregonensis. The sequence continues at coordinate 25,083 of JAHBCN010000605.1, forward strand.
TCAATTGTTCCTTCCATAAATTTTGTAACATGAGCGTGGTTGCTAATACCGCGGGACACGTATAGCCGATAGGGTCAAATACCTTTTGTGTCAGGCTAAGAATCAGACGTTTGGTTACAGGAATATTTTCTACGTCAAGATCATGATTTAAAAATCTAGCACCGACCGCTAAAACGTCCTTTTGAGGGTACCAGTTTAAACCTGAAACCAAACAGGGGTCTTCTAGGCGGTTTTCTGTTTCAGTTGCTATGAAACCGCCACTCTGGGTACGCTCCCACCCTCTGAGGTCAAATTTTCCTTCACTCATGACGGTTGTAGCTTCTCTAATAAAAATAGTCACTGATTCATCGTCAGGGAAACTGGTTACACAATTGTCTACATAAAAGCTTTTCTTCAACCTTTCCAGAGTAGCCAGGGAATAAGTTGTACATCCAGTTTCCATTTCGGCTTTACACTTAACAATGGACTGATCCAGGTGGTACTCTAAAGTTGCGCCTAGTAGAAAGGGCTGCTATTAAGTCCAAAAACCACGCGTCTATGACGTAGAATTTCTTGTTGACCTTGGGGATCTATCCACAAAATCTGAGAAAATCGCGGTCTTGTTCATTGATGCTAATTTGTAAGAAGGCCTTTTTAATATCCGATATCACTCAATTTTATTTTGCCTAAACTTCAATAACATAGAAGGTATAAGTTCTATCAGATTAGGTCCCTTCTCCAAGCAATTATTAATAGATGGTTTACCAGCCTCATGCGCAGACGCGTCAAAAACAGGTCGGATTTTAGTCGTGGCGCTGCTTTCTTTGACGACTGGTCGATGGGGCAAATAATTATGCAGTCCTTCTCCATTATGTACTCGCTCAATGATTTCTTCATCTTTCCATCAGAAAAAATCTGCCCATAACTTTCAAAAAGATTCTCGGTTTTAATTTTCGAATAACGGAATCCAGTCTCTTCTGTGCCAGTTTAAAATTTGTATTAAGAGGGGTGTCCTTCCACCCATGGCAAACGAACCTCGTAGCGCCCATCACCATCGACACGGACTGTTTGCAAGAAAAGATCTTTGGCAGCAGCAGCCATTTCTTCTTTAGTGTGCTTATCTAAGGGCTCCTTAATGCCGATGGTTTCTAGGTCCCATAAATTACTGATGGAGGCGTTATTTACAAAAAGGTTTAACGTGGTCGCAACAACATCGGAACGCCCAATATTTCCTGGCGCTTTTCCCATGAGGGTCCACAACGTGCGTCTCCATTGCCACTAAGCCACAGGGTAATTCATGACGTGCCCCGGTATACAAATTTCCAATAATATCAGCACCAAGTAAAAGCTCAATAGGTCCGGACTCGCCCAAATCTGACGTCTGTATACCTAAGTTTGCCAACTGTTTAATCCAAGGGCCGTAAAATACTGGAACCACATCTCCACAAATTTTCGCCTGGTCCAAAGCATCAAATGTATAAGAAAACGTTCCATTAGACATGGTGATTTGGTAACAATTATGAGTACTCGGTTGCTGGGTACCACCAAACAAACAATGGATAAGTTTTTCATGACCTTTTGCTGGAAAACCAAGTATCGCTGCTGTTTCTCTTAGTACATAGGACCTTTGAGACCCGGTGTCAATCAGAGCTCGTACAATCTTCGTTCCCTTGGTCCCTGTTAATGTCACCTTAAGAGTCTGTAAAAATACGTGTGTACTACCACTCTGATTCGCTAAAGTCTGAGTTTGATCCGAAAATACAACTGGTTTACTGCGATCATGCTGTTGGTCTTCAGTCTGAACTGTTTGTTTTACTGCTCCTTGGTTGGTGGGTAACTCCGGGCACATAAGCACTACATGTGAACGACTACAAACAACGCACCTTAAACGCCCTCGGCACATTTTTGCAGTGTGACCCAACTTTAAACATCTAAAGCAAGCCCTTTTTCCAGATAGTGCCTCTCGCCTTTGCAGCAGTGACATGCGCTGTGCCTTAAAACATGACTCACTTCCATGGGAACCTTCACAAAATAAGCAAGAAGTAGTACTTTCAGAATTAACCAGTCCCATGGCTGTGGTGCCCTCAAACGTTTTCCTTTGAGAATATTTTTGTTTACTGCTACTCTACTTGACCCTGTTTCAGCAGATGAACGATTTTCTGATAAACCAAAACCCTCGACCGCTAAGAAATTCTCTGCCATTTTCCACCTCATTTTTCAAGAAAAAACATTAAATTTTTAGCCTAAGTTCCAGCGGTGACGGTAAATTCTGTGGAGTATCATCCTCTTCAGACTCAGGGATTTCGGGAACAGCGTGAAAATGGGTGGAGCGTTGCCAAACCCTAAGCAAATCATGTGGTAAACAAGACTCGATCAAAGGAAAAAGCATTGCAGAACACTTGTCCGAGGTAATGCCTAAAGTCTCAAGTGCTCGCAGCTGAGTCTCTATCTTATCATATAACGTTGCAATATCTATGATTTGTTTACATGCAGTGTTGCTTAAAATAATTTTTAGAAGCTCTCTTACGTAAACCTCAATTTGGAGATCTTCCCTGCCAAACCTACTCTGCATGCTATCAATAATTTTATCATAGTTATCATCCATAGCGGGATAGCTTTCAACTAACTGTCGTGCTCGGCTTCCAGGCAATGTGGCCTGTATTAAATATTCAATTTTATCATTATTGTCAATGAACTGTCCTCGTGGATCTTTTAAATTGGGCCCAGAACGACAGCCAGCCTTTAATACTTCCGTCATAATGTTTAAACTGAATTTGCGGTAATTTAAAATTACGCCTACCTGTTCCATCATTGCTAGAGCGTCTCGTAGAAACTGTTTGACCATCACTAAAAGCCTGTTGTATTTTACCTTGAAGAAGTAAATTTCCTTAAGTACACGTCCCTAGCAGCTAATTCCTCTTCAAGCTCGGTCTCGGTTGCATCTCGGCAGCTCGTATAGCTGACTATCAAGTAACGATAACTCGTCATTTTTGACCCCAAAAACCTCGTAATTTATTTTTAAGTGTCCTCATCCGGCTTCTCCACGTTTACACTCGCGAGAAATTCGTTAACCACGAGTAAACGAGCCACGAAGTACCTTTCTGCTTTTCTTTTTAATTTCGATTTCGTTCGACATTGCAAATCGGTTTTAAAGCGCCAAAAACGTACCGTAAAATCGAAACGCGGCAAAAGTTCGCGGGGAATCACACGAAAGCACCAAACTGTCCGTTAGTTGGTCTATAGCAGGTCCACCCCCGAATGCCCAAAGGTTTTATCGGGCTCCAAAAAACCCAAAAGGGTTTATCAACACGACACAAGCCCTTCATTCCAAATAATGTCCCACACTATAAGCTCCCCGCTTGTAGCTGCCACGAAGGTTCGAATGTTTAAATAAAACACCCGTTAAAAACAAGGTATTTATTCCTAGCAGTGATTGGATAAACGTTGGAATTATCACAAAATATAGCCGACGAAGCAAATCACTGTAAATTCGGCGGTCACTAACTATAAAGAATACATGAAAATATAAACTAACAGACTTAAAGAAAATAAAATTGTTAAAAATCGTCGAACGTCGCCTAAAACTTAAAATAATATAAAAATGCAAGACGACGTCTTTTAAATTTGACAATTACTGACAACTCAACTCACCTTTTTTTAACAAAACGATTTTTTTACATCGCTAGGAAACGGGAGTTTTTTTTTATGCCGTCAGGGGCTCGTAACTAAGCGAGAAAAAGAAAATAAAATATTAATTTTTAAAATAATATTCTTGTCCTAACATATCTATTTATATTGTCAGCGTATGACATAAGATACGTCGACACAAGTCAAGTATTTTTCAGAATCAAGTTTTTGGGTATCCAATATCTTAAGGGTTCGATTAATTATTTAATTACATAGTACTCAAGTAAGAAAAAACCTTTACCTTAAATATACACTTTTAGTCTCAGTCTCAGTAGACAATTCACATAATCAACATATGAATACTATTATTTGAAAACGGTAAGACGTTACAAGGATCTAGTACTGTTTAATCTTTTTACACGAGTACTCTCTCTTTTACTAACAAAAAATATAATATGTAATATCATAAGTGCTCAGATTTTGCCAGATATTTTTGCTTGATTTTGAATAGTACTCGCTTTTGAAAATTTCATGAAACCTGTTTTAACAAAATCACGAGAAAGAAACGCGGGTGATTCGAGATACAGGTTCAGTAAATTTTCAAAAGCAAGTATTCGAAACCAGACAAAAAGTATCCGGCTTAAAATCTAAACACGAATAATATGATATTTGGTAAGACATTGCCGCGAATGAAAGAAACTTAAAACCAAAATAATAAATAATCAACAATATAAAATACAGTTGTTAATAAGGTAATGATTGACGACACGAATAACAGATTCGTCAATTTATCGTTTTTTTTTTAATTTAATTACCTTTTCTCTTGTTCCTTTTTATTCGATAGAAAATTTTTATTTTTGACATTTCAAATATGGTGATTTATACATGAGTGAAATTGTCGGGGATAATACCACGAGTGCTTAAAAATTACTGATAATTTTCATGTAAGCTTATTATTTATAATTTGTATAGCTTGAATGAAAATTATCCAAAAAAAATTTAAAGGTGTATTTAAGCCCAATACTGTAGAACAAAATTGTCCAGGCGTGCGGGGCAGCGGGAATAGGGGGGTTGGCCCCGCGGAGTTTGCGCAATGAATAGTAGGTCAGAGCCGGACTTCCATAATTCTTTGTTACTATCTATAAAAAATTGACATCATCAAATATCAAATTCAAGCATTCACTGTTTTTTTTTATTTTTTTCACAAAAATTTTTGGTTATTAAACGATACTACCATAGAATATTTAAAATTATTGTGTAATATTGGATTTTTTATCATCTGATGTAATAATGGGGAAAAACCTTCTATTTAAATGGTGAGTTTTTTATTTTTACCAAAAATCTTTGTAAATAAATAAAAACAAGATTTTTAAAATAAATTTCAAAAAATTGTATGATAGTTTCATGTACTTATCACCAATTTTGTGATAAAGAAGGACAAGATAGTGTAAATGGTTTAAATTTTTTCCCAAAATTCTGGTTGTACATAAAAAAAATGAAAATTTTTTTAACTGCTTTTAGGCATATACTTTCACTTTAAATAAAGATTCATAAGACAGAATAACAGTAGTTAAAAATGTTTAGTAACCTTTGGTACCTAGGTATCCATTGTAACAGTATCCGTTAAATATTATGTGTCTACAGATATGTCGAGATTAAAAAATTGATAATGTAAGATTAAAGAAACCAAAATCTATTTTTTTAAACAAAAACAGAAAAATCCAAAGGAACTTTAGCATAAAATTGTACTTTCTTTCATTCAATTAGATGGACCTGTATATTAAAATTTGCCTGGTCTGCCCAGTAATTAATAATTTTGATCCTTTAAAAAAAATGTACTAAATTATTAAATGAAATAAAAGTACCTAAATGTAAACCTTATTTCGTTTTAATAATCCACAGAAATACACAAACAGTGTTAATCATCTAAAAAAATAGTTAAGATTGCCTTACTTTTCTCACTGCTATTTTCTATGAAATTTTCATTATTTTATTATTCATAATTGATATATTATTATTTTTTCGGTTTTCCCTAACGTTATGTCTCAAAAAAAAGCACCTAATTTAAATATAAAAATACTTACCTAAAGAAAAAAATCCCGGGTTATTTCCCTTGGTTTCAAGACAAAACCATCAACCTCTAATCTTTTTGTTACAATATTAAAGTAACAAACAATAAAGACAAAATTATAGTCACAATTTAATAAACCCCTAACCCCACTAAAATAAGAAGGTTTTTATCAATCCAAAAACTTCTGAAACCCCAAAAATATAGGTACTCACACAAAGAAAAACAATCTGCGAAAGGGGCACAAAACCACAACGAAAATGACAAATGATGAGACGACGACGGTTGACGATACAGCGCGGAAAAGGTAGTTTCATACGCGCCGCGCGCCCCCCGAAAAAAAACCTTAGACAACCTAAGACCATTACGGCTCTCATAAAGTATAATGTTTTTGTCTAACTACACACTGATTTATCAGTGTGTAAGAAAAGGAACACATTAAATTATTTCGTGGAATTTTGTTATTCCCAGAACCCGGGGGGGCCAACTCTGCCCAGATATTTTCATACTGGGCTGGACATTTTTGACCCAATGGGCCATAGCATTGAGTTTCCCAAAACACCTTTAAATTTCCCTTGAAATTACCCTGATTAATTTTTATGCACGGGGCGGTATTTAGGAGAATATTTTTAGAATGAAGAAATATGGGAGTATTTATTATACTATTAAAATGTTTTTTTTTGCCCATCAATTTTCAATTTATCCATAATTAAAACTATAACTAAAATCCTTTTCTAAATTACATTATCTAATTCTTTATCGTATACATAACCAAATCGACTCATTTTGACTGATTTTGACTTTTTCTAATTAATAATACAAACAAACAGGTCCGATTGTTCTTTTTTTTTGTAAGAAAATGAAAATACCCCCGTTGTCTAGGTAACGTAAAATTTTCCCCTGAAATTTTCTGATTTTTAATGTCTTGGGGGAAAAATTTATACATGGGTGAAATATTCAGTGTAATTTCACCTTAGTACCCGGGGGCAAAAAGTTGTCAAAAAATTTTTTGTTGTCATGACGACAGGTCAGTTGGAGGCTTCTGAGGGCCCCAAACCCCAAATTTATTACTGAAAATTTTTTTGCTTTTGCCCCCGAAAAAATAAGGTTTGAAAAATTAGGTGAAACATCTATAACAAAAACAGGTAACTAAATATAAGCAAAACAAAAAAACTGAATATAAAAACAAAAAGTATTGGAAAAATAAGTAAAAAAAATTATTCGTTTTGTATTCGTTTTTTCATTTTACAATAAACGAACTATATCTTGGAATGAATTGACGCCCCCCAAATGTTATTCCAGAATTAAAATAGGCGAAATATTTACCCCCCGCGTCAATATTTGAGGCAATTTTCTATATTTATTTAAGCCAGCCGGAAACCCTTCGTGGTAAATAACAATGTCGATCGAAAAATCAGCTGGCATCGCTCGATTTACTCTCGAATCAAATTTTCTTTCTAAAAATAAATTTTACAGGTTAGCTTCTATATACTATTTGATTTGTGAAAAATTTGCGGAAGTTTTTCAATATGTAAGTTGTGAAAATATAGCAACATGATAAATGTTAAAACTTCCGCCCTTGAACATAAAAGTTTGTAATTTTATTTGATATGGTAAAATTTATAAGGCTTTTTTAACTTGAATTAAAGAATAACAAATATTTCAATTTTTAAAAATTAAAAAAACAATATGAAAGATATAAAATTATTTTAAACAAAAATTTGGGAATATAAAACCAAATTAGCAAACCCAATAAAAAAATTTTCTTTTAATTTTTCTTTTATTCTATTTGAAGGCCCATGCTACTAGCATTTTTAAAAAACATAGTAAAACGTATCATGAAAGTTTTTTGGCTGAAAAAAGAACAAAAAATGCTATATAAACATAGCTTTCTAAGATACAGGTTGTAAAAAAAAGCCCAAAAGTTAGGACTTTCCCTTTATTTTTAAATCGGATTTTTAATTTAAATTCTTCGGGCTATTTTTTTAAATTTTTTTTCCCACTTTTTTTTGGCATTATTATTAGCATTATTGGCACACATTATTGTTATTATTATTATTATTAATGCTAATTTGGTAAAGGGTTTTTTTAAAATTTGGGTTTTTACAAAAAAAGATACGCTCGAATTATTATTGATTTTTTAATTTTATCTATTAAAAAAAATTAACATTTAAAAATTTAAAAAGCCCAAAAATTTTAACGGAAAATGCTTCCAATGTTTACCTCTTGCTCGACCTTGCTTTTTAATCTCTGTTTCATTGACAATTTAAATTTTTTAATAATTATAAGTTTTTTTTAATTATTTTTTCCCAAAAAAAGTCATGGAAAATATAAGTAAAAAAAAGATAAAACCTGCGCCACTGGTCAATAAAAGTAACAAAGTTTATCATTAGAAGGTGTTTTTAAATTAAAGCTTTTCCCAGAAATTAAATGGAAAATCTCAATTCTGATTTTTTTCTCACACCCTGTATGTTCAAAATGAGGCCTTTTTGTAGCTATTTTTTATACAGGGTGTCTAAAGGGTAATGGGACACAGAACAACGAAATTTCCCTTGGGTCGAAATAATGAAAAATAACGTCATCTTGCCGTATCCCAAAGTTGATAATAACTTAGATAAAAGGGTGTCAAATTTTTTAAATTTGTTTTCTTTTTTTGTAAAAATTTTTTTAACTAAATAACATAGCGGTACAAAATTGGGTATTTAAAGGTTCTTTTAGACAAGAAATTAAAATTTGTTCATACTTTTGATGTTGCTAGTAGAGGGCGCCAGCTATGGCCTACCCCACTTGTTTTAGATGGCCTAACTTTTTTTAAGCTAAATATATTGACCTGTTTATTAAAAAAAATTACTATAATTCCCGGGTCAAAAATGTACACCTCATTTAGGTCTCTAGGAGCAACTGTTTTCAAGATAAACCCTTTTTTAAAAAGGGGCCCGAAATTTTTTCTATGGAAAAGGGGTTTTTGGCCAATTCCCCAAAACTTTGCAAAGTAATAGTTTTCAATACTGATCAAAAAGTCTCCACGGGCACAAACCCAAAACCTTTTGCCTCAAAGAACCCCCCAAATCCGCATTTTTGTACTACAATGTCTTATAGTAAAAAAAATTATTTGAAAAAACGAAAACAAAATTAACAATTTGACCCCCTGTATCTAAGTAATTAAACTTTTTTGCAACAAGTTTACGTTAATTGGGGTTATTTCGCCCTAAAAATCTGCTGTTGCTCTGTGTCTCATTACTTCTGGGACAGCCTGTATAACATTTTTGTTTTATTATTGGCTAATAAATCACCCCTTAGGTGGTGTCCCGTGTTCCCTGTTTCCTGAGATACCTGGTATATGGACGTAATAGGGAAAAGAAAAAAGGACTTCCAGCCTTGGATTAAGGCCGATAATTTTTTTAAAGAGTAGATACCCATGAAAAAGGGTTTTAAAAAAAATATCCTTACAGGCTCATGCAAAATTATTCTTTTTTAATTAAAATAAAACCAATAAGAATACAACCATTGAAAAAATAAAATTTGACCCCAAAAAAGAGTTTTTTAAAAATTTAAAAAAAGTATCTCTGGGTGGATTATAAGAAAAACAAAATAACAAACATTTAAGCCTTTTTCAAACTAAACTTTAAATCTTTGGGAAAAAGTGAGTTTACGCCAAGTACACATCCTCTGCGTACTTTTCTATTTAAACCCCTATTCTTTCAATCGACACTTGTGTACAAACCGGATTTTTGCTTTTAAACCCCACATCAAAAGTCGGATTAGGTTCCACTGGCGTAAAGTAAATGTAAAGTGAAAACCTTAAAAACAATCGATGTGTGGGAAATTGAGATTTGAGTTTTTCTTATTCATATATTGTATTAAATTGCAGTAACTTTGTAAATTTTTTAAAAATAATTAATTTATTTTATAAATAGCTGTTGGAAGTTATACTCAAAACTACAAAGTATTACTGAATTAACAATGAGATTTGTTTATAAGATAAATATGAATTTAATCAAATAGTGTAAAATTCACGAAATACGAAGGCCGTTTCTTAAAAGCAGCCACCCAAGAGATAAGGGTATCAAAACAATTTCATTTAATAGAGTAAAATACACAAAAAATGCATTTATTTTTTAAATAACCTAAATAAGTTTAGTCCAGGGAAGTTAGGAAAAATAGCAGATATCGAGATGGGTTTCCTCCCATTGTGTTCAGGAAGGTCCCAGAAAACGACTCTAGGAAGTCTGGTTCATGCTTTTTTAAAAAATTCCTGCTGGGCTGGAAAATGCTTTTTCCCAATTGCATCATTATTTTTCCCATTATGGGAACGACTGCAAACCCCGGGAAAATCGCCCGGGAAATCGTTACTGGGGGGTTTTCGGAACTGCCGACCTCGATTCTGGCATTAAATTCCCGGGTATGCTCGGAGGTGGTTTTGTGGGGGTGTGGGGGGGGTAAATTTGGGGGGAAAAAAATGGCAGCATGCCTTAAAATCCTTCAAACTGGTTACTCGGGGTTTTTCAGGGCTCCCGAACTCGATTCTGGCATTAAATTCCCCGGGTGTGCTGGGGGGTGACTCTGTAGGGGTGTCGGGGGGGAAAATTTGGGGGGGCGAAATGGCATTTTCCCAAAATCGCTTAAAACCACACGTTACTCGGGGGTTTTCGGGGCTGTCGAATTCAATTCTGGCATTAGATTTCCGCTGTGAGAAATGGTAAAGGAGAAAGTGAAAAATCACAAATTATAAAAATAATAATTTATTCAAATAACAAATAGGAGATTTTATTAATTTTGAATTATTCATTATAAACCTAAATACTAAATATCTTGTTCAAACTCTTCTTCCATGCAATTTCCGCCCCAGAATAACCTCCGGACAAACCCACAGAGGGACCTCCGAGCACCCCCGGGTAATTTACCCAGGATGGGAGTTCCCCCCGCGAAAACCCCAACGGTTTGGGCGATTTTCAGGCATGGCCATCCCCCCCCAAAAACCCCGGAACCCCCCACCCTAACCCGGGAAATTTCCCAAATGCCGGAATAAAGGTTCGTCCCCCCGAAAATCCCAGTAATTTGGGAAAGGCGTTTTTCAGGCATCCCAAAATTTTCCCCCCCAATTCTCCCCGGACACCCCCAAACGACCTCCGAGCCCCTCGGGTAATTCAATGCTAAATCAGTTCGGCGGTTTAAAAAACCCCCTAGTAACGTTTTCCCAACGTTTTTCCAGTTTGTAGTCTTCCTATAATGGTGCAAGTAATGATGCTTTGGGAAAAACGCATTTTTCCGGCCCCGAAAAGGGATTATTCAAAAAAAAGCATGAAAAGGGTAGAGTCGTTTTGGGGGCCTTCCCAGGGGACTTTCAGAAAACCGCATCTCGTTCTGCGGGTGAAAAAAAATTTCCGCTATTCGGGCGATTTTGATTTAAATGCCCTGGACTAGTTAAGAATAAGTGTTTTCGGTTATTATAAAATTATAACTATGGAATTTTTATTGTAATACCGATAATATTAAAAATTTAAGGTAAAATATCGCTCAACTTTGGCCAATTTATTGATTGATATAAACTTGGCTACTTGAATTTGACAATTGAAGGGTACAGGGGAAACACGGGCTACGTCAATTTTTAGCGAAATTAAGATATTGACGTGATCCGATAGAAAATATGGTTAAATTTTATTCAAAAAAAAGTCTCTGACAAGAACATGAAGGGTCAGGGGAAAATTAAATAAAAAAAAATTCCCGTGCCAAAGAATAACGTGATGAGTTCGTGCAGTACCAAGCAAAAAACGGGCTATGTCGCGTTTTCACCTGTCTATTCGGCAGCGCTCACTATTTAGATTACCACGGCTGGATGAAGAAAATGCTCGTTTAAGAGATGTTTTAGCTCTTTATAAGATTAGATATTTGTATGAAAATGAGCTTTCTGAATTAGAGGTTTGTCAAGATGAGTTTATAGCTTTACATGGCATTCCAAAATGTACAATTGAGTATTTCTTACATCTTTAAAAGTTATGGGCATGCCCCCAATCGATAAAACAGAAAAATACTCAAAAAGACCTTTAAAACTGTCGGATAATACTCGTAATAAAATTAAAAAACATATATCATCATTTAAGTACTGAAATAACTGCAAGGGCAGTTACTACAGTACCGATGACAATAAGAAGAAATATTTGTTTGAAGCGCTCAAGAAATCTTGCTTATTTTCTTACACTAATTGAACTATTTACATTTTATTTTAGGTGATCAGATTGATATGAAAATATTTTTTACTTCAGTTTTGTTTCACTATATTAGTTATATAGGCATAACGCTGGATGTTGTGTAAAATAAACACACTTTGTAAAAAATTGTTATAAATTCAGGGAACAGACAAGCTCAGCCTCGACCAGTTTTCAATAAATTGTTGATTTTTCTATCAATATTTTTTAAATGCTCGCAGTTTATGACCTACAGATCTGAAATATTTGGAAAACAAATGGGTAAAAAGAAAATTTTGTCAATCCAAATACTTTAGTTTTTAAAGCGTTTTGAAATTTAAAATTGCTTTATCTCAAAATCATAAAATTTTTCTTAGCCCGTTTTTCCCCTCTACCCTTCAATTTGAGTCGCTCGGGAATGTTTTTCTCCAATTGCACGGCAACTTCTTTTACGTACATTAATTTGTTTTATGTTAAAAAAAACAACATATCTTGAGCTAGTATAACAAATGTTTGTATTGTTGTCATTCGGCTTGTATACATATTTTGCTGGACGCATCAAATTTTGGCGCAATAAACTTAGTGTTTTTTGTCGCAAATTGTCATAAGTAATGCTGAGGCAATTATGCAACTCCTAAATTATGTCTTTTTTGGTGCGATAAACCTAATTTTTCCATAAAATCTATCTAACAAAATTTACATAGGCTTAAGTCACATAATAGCTAATAGGCATGGTCGGAACAGGGTTTTTTAAAGAACAGGTAAAACCTGCTTTTATTTCATAAAAACACATGTTCCGCGAAAACTGTTCTAGTTCCAAACTGTTTGGGAAGCATACTTGCTCCGAGCTGCTCCGAAACCACACTTGCTCTAAGCTGTTACGGAAACATACTTGATCCGACTGTTCACCTGTTTTCTTTGGACAGCTGCTGCATTCGTTTAATAAAAAATAATAATAAAAAAGGTTGTATTATTCAATAACACGTTTTGTAAACTGACTTGATTACCAGCAACCGAATTGAGCATCTAAAGTAAATGTCTTACTTGTCTGTCACTTTAGATAATAAACACAAATAGTTTTCCAGCTTTAAAAATAATTTGTAACAATAAAGAATCATCGATTTATAAAAATGTAATTAATGGTGCAATGCCATAAACATTGAAAAAGTTATTAATTTCAGTGTCTTTAATCAATGTTGCTGGTGCAGTGTGTTTACAAGAACTATCCCTCCTTGCCCCCCTGAATATGTTTATGCCAAACAAGGTTTGTTTACTTTATTTCTATCCAAGAATTCGTTGCAATTTTCGTTCAATTGCGTTCATTGTTTTATACATCGTTTTTGCTGGGTTGCCGAAATTTTACTAATAAGGTTACAGGTTGCAGATTGGCTTATAGAGCGTTAAGTAAATTAATGGTCTACAGAGATTTTACTTGTTTTTATACGTGATTTCTGTTAATGAGCCACGGGTTTTCCCCCGGTTTGCTTTTTAATTTGCTTTGTTTTTCTTTTTGTTTTTCACTTACACGTCCTCGTCAGGATATAAGAGTTTAATTTCAGTTTAGTTACTGATTGAAGTTGTAAAGCACATCAAGAGAGTCACCCAGTATAACTCACCTACATGACCAAAAGACGATTAATATGAGGGGAATATTTAGGGCGATGATTATTTTTTTTATGATGTACCGCTGTAAAGCAGTTTTAAATATAGGTTTGCTCGTGTTGTGTCCATGAAATATTGTTTCCATGTCTGGAGAATGACCCCTTCCTCAACTCTTAAGATTCTGGATTCCATTCTAGATTCCATTCAGAGAATTTACATAAAAGTTTCCTTCCCTTGTCGACGCACGAACTGTAGGGATCTGTCGCTTTATAAAGGTATTTCCACGGCTTCTGCTGCGAGAAATTAGCAAGTATAATTTCCCCTCTGTCAACTTCCAATAGAGCAATACGTAGTGCCCCTTTTATAAATCCCTTTACAGTCCAACGTAAGAGCCCTCGAACTTTCCAATTTGTATGTTTCTTCATCTCAAAAGTGTCTAGACCAGGACTTTCCAACCAGGGGGGCATGCCTCCTAGGGAGTGGGACGTAAAATAATATCAGGTACGTTTGAATTTCCAAAAAAAAATCTATTTAACTATCCATACCTACGCGTTACTTAACTGTTCCGAATTGACATTCAATCGCTTCTATAGTCGGTTATTTACTTGACTTTGTCAGGACCTCAATTCTGATCACAAGATCTTCCTTTTCCAAACAGAAGTGCGCTGGTAATCAATAGGCAACATGTTAGCTCGCCTTTATAAATTAAAAGGTCATCCTCTTTTTTGAATTCAAAGAAAATAAGCATTTTATGGAACTGTTCAAAAAAGAAAAATTTCAGTGGAAGCTAGCCTATTTGGATAATATATTTAAATCCCTGAATCGGCTATACTTGAATCTTCAGGACAAAAATGGTACTTTGATTAGTAACTTTGATCATAGTCAAGGTTTCATATCAAAACTTTAACTTTGGAAAAATAAGTATCTGCTGAAAATGTATTTCCTTTTTTACGGCTATCCGAGACAATTAATAATCAAAAACTGGATAAAGATTTGAAATCTGATATAGAAACTCATTTACAATCGTTGGAAAACAACTTTCACCGATACTATCAAGATGTTAATTCTGAGTCACCAATATGGCCCATGCAATCCATTTGTTGTCGATGTCTTACAATTGAAGGCGACTTTGATCTCTTGACATTAGAGAAATTTTGGATCAAACGATTCCTTGTTAATCCAGAAGTTGCTTCTCTTGCTTTGAAAATAATTATTCCATTTTCGTCCACTTATTTATGCGAGACAGGTTTTTAAGCTCTAGTTTTAATAAAAACTAAACAGCGAAATCGCCTTGCCGTCGATAGCGATTTAACCATAGCTCTAGCAAAGACTGAAGAATCGACCAACTGGTAGAGAGCATACAGGCTCAAGTTTATCATTAGTACTTTAAAAGTTTTTATCCTCTCAAAGTAAAAAAAAATAATTTAAAACCACTGTTGTGTAAATAACTACCTAGGAAGTCGTAAAATACCGTAACATATTCCACCAACTTTTTACTTTTATGTTTATGTATTGTGCTTTAAAATATAACGTCTGGCATACTTCTAAGACGCTGTTCCGTTTTCGACGACTTTTTTGTTTTAACGTTGAAATATAAGCCACCTAAAGCATGCCAATTTGCAACATGTGTGCTACCATTTGTTTGTATCAATTCGATGTTACTTTGTAAATTCCTTCCTTCAAAGCACCGATTTGTTAACAATCTTTTACAAATTGACATGTATTTTTAGGATGTCTAGACGTACTGGTGATTGTGTTATGATTTAGTAAATATTTAAAAGGATTACTTTTAAAGATAGATTTATCAAATAAGTAAAAGTTCAAAACAAACTGAATTTAAAACTTTTAAGCTGAATTTATGAGGTGTAAGTTCACGGAAAAAGGTGATAAATCTCTAAAGTGGGTGTAACTTAATTTAAGCAATGCTTACCTACAGGCTGCAAGTTAATAAAACATATTTTTTATTAACAAATTTTGTACTCATTTCATTTATTCAGTTGAAAACATTAATATTCTATCGTTACCAGTGGCGGCCTTAGGATCTAAAAAAATGAAACCTGGAACCTACACCATATACAGGGTGATTCGTGAGGAAATTCAATACTTCAGGTACGTAGACAGGGTCCCAAAAAAAAACTTAAAAATATATAAAAATATGGGGCCCCAAAGGGCCCTTTTTTTCCCAAATACAAGGTGTTAAAGTTTTTTTTTTAATTTTTCTAACTTATAAGTAAAATCTATGATAATGTAAATATAAGAGTAAAATTTGGTATCCGGGGTTTTTTGGTATGATGAATTCAAATCTAATCTTAGTACGGCTCTTACTTGTAAGGGGGGCCACCTATACGCCTTTTTACTACTTTCAACAATCACAACTTTTTGGTACGGCACTGTACCTATTACATGTTTAAGTAAATTAAATTACTGTTTTGTCATTTTTACGTCAAAAAGGTATACCTGTTAAAAGTCGTTATAAGCAACCGTTTTCAAGATATTTGGATTTAAAAAAAAAATACCACGCATGACACGCATCTGATTTTATTATAGCAAAATAAAAAAAATAATAATTAAAATGTATAATTAAACGATATGAATTTTAATTCTTAATAAAATTATTGTTCTTTAGTTATGTTCAGCAAAACATTAAAGAAATATAAAAAAAAAATATAAATAAAAACTTTAACACGCTGTATATCGGAAACATAGGCCTTGCGGACCCATATGTGTAAAGACTTTTATGCTTATTTTTGGACCCTGAGTACGTA
This sequence comes from Listronotus oregonensis, assembly GCA_019359885.1. NCBI lineage: Eukaryota > Metazoa > Arthropoda > Insecta > Coleoptera > Curculionidae > Listronotus > Listronotus oregonensis. The sequence continues at coordinate 41,309 of JAHBCN010000605.1, forward strand.
CCTGAAGTATTGACATTTCCTCATGAATCACCCTGTATATACCAGATGTTATTGGCCTTACAGAAAATATTTTGGTAATAAAAATTTGCATGTTGGAATTTGCAAAATAAAAGTTGATTTTCTTTGCACTGCACCAGAGAAATATCTAAGTTTTAAAAGCGAATCCGCTATTTGTATTTTTTTGTGGATTCGATTAAATTTTATCGTCAGATCCCAAATTTCATCAAAACTATTCATGTTTACCTAATTATAGCCAGCTAAAATATTTTTACTTAACAATTTTCTTATGCAAATATTTCAGATGCCTCTAATTTTCCGAAATTTGGGATCTAACGATAAAAGAGTGACCGCAAAAATCGCTCAAAAACTGCCTGTTTTCACAATTTACAGAGAGATGAGGAAAAGACATACAAGTATGTATTTTATACCAAATTACTCGTCGCAAAAAATTTGGATAAGCATTAGTTCTCATTTTTTGCAAATTTTTAAAATTCACCCCTATTTAGGGATTGGAAAGTTGCCAAATCTGAAGAATTGCGGAAATGGCAGTGGTATTAAAAGTTATTCTCACTGCGATTTTTGATTCAAATGGACATTGACAAAATGAAATGATACATCTTTATACCTGAGAAGGTTGTAAACCAACTTCCATAGACTAAGTGGGGTGCAATCATCCCCTAAAATGTATAAAATCATATGCAACTTTAAAAAATGCAAAAAAATCAGATTTTTCAAGATATGTATACAGTATGTCTACGGAAAAGGTGTTGAAGAGAAAAAACTTTTTTATTTTTGATTTTATCGGAAAACGCTACTCTTGATTAAAAATTTTGCTACTTCCAAGAGTAATATTGGGATAGAAACATTTAACATATTTTATACGCGGTGTTCAGAAAATTGAAAAAACTTAAAATGGCACAAGAGTAAAGTGCATTTATTTGAGAAGATATGGAAATAAGTTACTGGGAAAAGTTGTTCAAAATAAAAAAATACCAATTTTCGAAAAAATCGGCCTATTTTTATTTTTTGTAAATAAATTTATTTTATCAATTTAAATTTTTAATATCAATTTATTATCAAATTTTTTGCTGTAAAGTAAGCATTTAAAGCTGACGATACTGCGGCTAACGAATTATAAAAGCGAAAGCTTGTCACTATCAATGCCTACTAGTACAAAAATTTGGAATTAGTTAATTGACAATTTAATCACAAATAAATAAAAGTGGGCCGATTTTTTCGAAAATTGGTATTAGAGACTACCTTTTAATTTTGAACAACTTTTCCTAGTAACTTATTTCCATATCCTCTCAAATAAATGCACTTTACTCTTGTACCATTTTAAGTTTTTTCAATTTTCTGAACACCGCGTATAAAATATGTAAAATGTTTCTATCCCAATCTTACTCTAAGAAGTAGCAAAATTTTTTATTAGGAGTAGCTTTTTTCGATAAAATCAAAAATAAAAAAGTTTTTTCTCTTCAACACCTTTTCCGTGGACATACTGTATATAGCAGGTGTACTTAGATTTTTCCAGTTCACTTTTAACCAAAACCACCCCTGTAAGGGGGTATATTCATCCCTTAAAATGTAGAAAATCATATACAACTTAAAGTCGTAAAAAAATATTTAGATTTTTTAGGATATCTCAAATATGATATTAATTAACATAAAACCACCGTTCAGAGTAAGTTTTGATAATAAACCACCCTAAAATAAAGGGTAAATACACCCTAATTAACAAGAAAATTAAATAAAATGTTTGCATATTCAAAAAAAGTTTTGGCTTTCTATTTTTTAATCCAAGTGTAAGTAAAGTAAAACAACTATTCTTAAATTTTTCGAGTTCACTTTTAACCAAATTAACCCTACAAGGGGGTACATTTATCCCCTAAAATGTAAAAAATCATATACAAATTTTTAAATAATATTTTTTTTAAATGTATTAGAATTTCTAAAAATGAACATAACTTACTGTATAACTACGTAAAGTAGTTATACATTTATTTCGTATTAGACATGTATTGAATGAAATATGAATATATTTTTCCGATTTTTTAAAACTGCATATGATTTTATATATTTTAGGGGATATGAATTTACCCCCTTGCAGGGGGAGCTTTGATCAGAAATGAATTCAAAAAATCTAAGAAGGTCTGTTTTATACACTTGGGATGAAAAATATGAGACCAAAACACTTATAGTATAAGCTATTTAAAAAAAATTCTCATAACAAGGGTGGCTTTGGTTTTATGTTAATATCATTTTTGAAATATCCTAAAACATCTAAATATTTTTTTTACAATTTTAAGTTGTATATGATTTTCTACATTTTAGGGGATAAATATACCCTCTTGCAGGGGTAGTTTTGGTTAAAAGTAAACTCGAAAAATCTAGGTACACCTGCTTTATATTCTAGAATCAAAAAAATACGAAGGTAAGGCTATTTTTTAAAAAGCATGCTGCTTTATTCATTTTTTCCTATTGATAAGGGTAAATTCATCCTTCAATAAGGATGGTTAATTATCATATACATTTATTTATTATTAGACATTTGCTAAAAAACCGCTTTTTTGCTATTTTTGAAGTTGCATATTATTTAATATATTCTAGGGGGTTGCACCCCCACTTAGTCCAAGTATTATTTTATTTTTCCAGGGTCTTTGAAACAAAAATTGCAGTGAAAATAACTTTTAATATCACTGGTATTTTTGCAATTCTTTAGATTTGGCAACTCTCCAACCCCTGAATAGGGGTGATTTTTGGAAATTTGCAAATAACGAAAAACAATGCTCATCCTAATTTTTTGCAACGACTAATTCGGTATAAAATACATATCAGTATGTCTTTTTATCACCTTTTTGTGATTTGTAAAAAAACAGGCAGTTTTTTCGGTCACCCTTTGATCAGATTTACATAAAAAATGCAAAAAGAGGATTCGCTTTTGAACCTTGGATTTTTTTTCTAAAGCGCTGCAAAAATTTTTTGCAGGTTTCAAAATGAAAGATTTTTTCTCTATTACTATTATAATTATTATTATTAAAGTTTTTAGTTAATTACCAATCAAAAGCAAAGCGAAATATGCAATATTCTTATTGAAATAAATTAAGCCCTTAAAGATAAATCTAACGATATAATTAAATTTATTTAATACTTATTTTTACTTACACTGTGCTACACTAGGGTGTATTTTCATTGTTTAGTAAATTTGCTCTAAGCAATTTATTTTTTGCAAGAGATACGATTAACAGTACGGAATTCTTCACAAAAAACCACAGCAGATCTCCTTTTCTTTGTTTTACGTAACTGGAACAACTCTCTTAAATTTAGCGAATCCCAGATTATTGCCCTTGACATATCTAAGGCTTAACAAACTTTCTCTCTACAGTATCTTATCTAAACTTTGCTCTTGTCCCTCTAATTTTCTTTCTAATTTACATTTATAGGTTATTGTAGATAGTCAGTCTCTCCTAGCTTTCACTAGGTTAATATTAAAGTATCCCAGGGCTCAGTTTTGGTATTGACTCTATTTCTTCTTTACATCAATTATCTTTTCTTGGATGCATGATATCCCATCCATAGTTTTGTGAAAAATAGTAACCTCTACTCTAATATCCAGTTTCTTAAGTTGATCTTTAAGGCTGATATGGAGAACAAGCGCATGACAAAGCAGATAATTTTTCACAGGACCTTCAACTAATTTTGGGCTCAAATACACAATTACATTCTAGTTAAAGAGATCTTTAACTCTGTGTGCACAATTTAAAAAAAAAATAAATTAATAATGATAAATTCACTCTATCTATAGACACACTTCAAAAAAGCTTCGATTTCCCTCTTCTAATTAGTACAATCTCTTTGTATTTTAAAACACACCATGCTTGAATTACTGTTCCTATGTCTGGGGAATAGCTTCCTCACAACTTTTAGCATTCTTGCTTCATCCAGAGAAAAGCTGTTTAATTTATTAATAAGTTCACTCTTACAATAAAGCTTTCTTCACTTTCTCACCGATAAGCTGAAAGGATTCATCTTTCTTTAATATTTTTAACCTTTGCTTTAAGGGGGTTTTCTGGTTTAAAGCTCCGATTTTTAGCTCAATTTCAACATTTTTAAGGTGAAATCAAAAAATAAGTGCTTAGACTCTTTTATTCTTTGATCTTAAAGCTCGCCCAAAAATATTAAACCGTCATTAATGAAGAATTTAATGCCCGCCATGCTCTAGTAGCTAAACCAGGCGGGCGCACTTAATTTAGCTAACTGGGTTGTCTGAAACAGACGAGACCAAAAAAAATTTAAAATATATATATATATATATATATATATATATATATATATATATATATATATATATATATATATATATATATATATATATATATATATATATATATATATATTGTGTTAAAAACGACATTTGACAAGGTTTATATACATATTAATATTCAACATGATATAGACATGAACAACATTAAATGATTGATTTTTTTTTATATAGGATATTTTAGATTTAGGTATTTGTAAATATAGTTAGATTAGATATTATTATGGGTTTTGACCGGATATAAGACGTTAATAACGCTTATAATTAATATAAATTAAATAAATAATAAAAAAAAAACTAGTAAATAAATGATGTGATATAAACAGATACTATTAAAATTTCTGAAACGGTGCGAAGGACAAGCGTAACAAAATATACCCAAAAGATAGCTAAAGGTATAAGTTTAAAAAAAAAAACAATAAAGACACTTTAGTGAAATAATCCTTAAAAGACAATAAACATTCAAGAAAGTGAGTATTATATAATCATGCGGGTAAAAATAAACAATTTAAAAAGTCCAGAAAACATGACATTGCCACTTTAAAATATAAATTTCAAGGATAATTCTTTTCTAAAACATATATTGTTCTATAAAAATAAAAAGGCCATGAAATTTTCTAAATAATGATGAAGATTGATATTCATGAAATTAGGGCATAAAGAAAAGATTAAATAATAAAGTCGAAATTTAATTTTTTTAAATTTGTCAAAAGAATGCCATGAAAAGTCAAAAGGGAGGTTGCTATAGAAAATTGGAGGGTTGTGAGTAAAATTGACAAAAAAATAGAAAGTCGTCGGAATGGGAAAAAAATCAAAAGAGATTCGTATTATTTTAGTTGCGAGAAGTATTGGATTTACGTTGATTTGATAATATATAGTCCAAGTTTTATCAATAATATAAATTGTCGAAAGAATTTCAATATAATAACGAATATTAACAAAAGTAATAAGTCGGTGTAGTACAGTAACAGTAATTTAAAGTATTACTAAAGTATAAATAATTCTAAACAAATATATAAAGGGTCATTATCAGCAAGTTTAAAGTGGAAATCATAAATAACCAGGTCCAATATGACAGAAGTTTGACATGATTGATATTCCAAGTACAGCAGCAGATTGTTGAGGAGCCAATCCAAATAAATAATTGTTTTTAAGGAAGGAGAAATTAATGGCAAATAATCTATATCCTTTTTTGTAAAAAGATAAATAATATTTTCATAAAAAAACAGTTACCAGACTCAAGGTAATATAGATTTAAGTTATGTGTCATGTTTAGTTGCAGACTTCAAGTAAATAGGTTAAAAGTCATGTGTCAGTTTAAGTCAGCAGAATGTCAAGTGGAATAGGAATGTTTTATTAATAGAGATGTGTTATTGAAATGGAAATACAAAATTTAGGATTTTCTATAATATTTTAAATAAATGCATGTTAGTAATTTACATTTTTGAATTTGATTTATACAAGTTATAAAAGTTTTACATAAGGAAATCTTTTGAACTCACCTTGAAAATAAGATTCTCTTATAGCCGATTTTTAAGCCCAAAGATAAATACAAATAGACAAAATTAAAACCTGAATAGTAGCCCCAAAGATAGGTATACATATGTATAGGGAAGAATAAAAAAACAAGTATAGAAAATAGTAATAATAATATTCCTTAATAAATAATTTATAATAATTTCTATACATATGTATGCAACATTGTGTTTGATATTCCTTTAGATAAATCTTTACAATAGTAATAAAAATAACATAATAGTAAAGTGTAGCTATGCTCAGAGCCTCGGAAAAGTGAAATCGTCAATTTTTCACAAAATGAGGGCAATTTGAAAATAAAAAAGTTAAAAAAATTTACTGTTATATATTTAAACGTGCGTAAAATCCAAAATTTTGAAGCAATTTTAACTTTTATGGTTGCAACCATAGCCAGTTTAATTTTCTACAAAATGGCAAAGCGGCATCAAAATTGGTGCAGTAATTTTCCAGAAATCCATGCGCCCATAAAAAAAATGTGAGTTTTGGAAAATCGCGTTGAAAGTTTTGGAAAGGGCACTTGATGACGCGGGACGACTGGTTCGATGATCGTGTATTTCGACTATAAGAAATTATTTCCGGGCAAAACGGTTTTGCCCATATATTCTCCATAATTTTAGGTATTAAAAAGTGCAATTTAAAAAAAAACGATTTTTTGAAACTTCTTAACCAGAAAACCCCCTTAATAATCTGAATGTTTTATATTGTTGTCAAACAGTTTTAGTGTAAATAACAGCGTCTGTGTTTTTTATACGTCTCCTGAGTAAACTTTTAGAAAGAAAATTCGTTTTCTTTTTAAAATATTTTTTTTACTTCGGATACCGTACACCAACGACAAAAAACACAACATTATTTATTATTCTTATAAACTCTTTTAAAAATTTACCGGGCAAATCCCCCAAAAATTAAAACTTGTATTTCTTTAAAACACTGTAAGCATCTGTACGTTTGTTTGCTCACCAGACGAAATTAATTTTTGTTTTGGATATTTGTTGAAAAGATCTTTTTGCTATAAGGTTTGAGTTTTAAAGTTGTGATTTTAGCCGACCTTACTTTAAATAAAAAACAGTCAATTTTTTATCTATAAAAAATATGTATCAATTTTTAAAAAGTTTTGTTGTGATATCTATTAATGTAACAGTGCCATATTTAGATTTAATATAGTATCACTATTTTAAAAGATATCATTATAAAACTAAAATAAAATTTTAATTTTGACAAACACATTAACACATTTAATAAGATTAAATTTGATGCATTTATTGAGATTTTTAATAAAAGTATGGGACAACAAACATAATTCCATTCTGTTTAAAACGTTTTGAATACAAATTCAAATTTCTTGAAAGTGATTTTAATTACCCTGAAATTTTGTTATGTAAAACCGAAAGAAAGCAGAAAAAGAGGAAACGAAATAATGATTAAACTCTACAGTATAATACATAAAGTAAATATTTGCTTTCTATGAAAACTTTTAATTAATGTTAGGAAAAGCGGTAATATTCTGAAAAGTTTTTTTCTCATACTAAACTGTCTCTTATGACTTTATTAATTTTAGTAAAAGTGTGTGCAGGCGTATCAAGGGAAAAGAGCTGCCAAGCTACAGCCTTCCCAAGAGGCGACATATTTGTTTATTATAGAACTATTTTTTTTCTCAAAAAGGCGCTTTACAAAATAACAAAATAATAATTTATAATACATGCATAATAAAAACATTTTGGCAACAATGGCAACACTGCTTTCATTCTTTATTTTTATTATTTATGAAAATTTTAAAATAAATAATAATACACCAATGGTTTAAATAAAATTATCTAGTTTGTTTTCTTCAGCTCTAGTTTTTTTTTAATTTTACACGACAAGAATAAAAAATATTTAAATGCATTTAGGAATTTTGTACCTCCGATAATAGGTATTTAAATATACTCGTAAAGGAAACCTCGCCGTTGCTATGTTTAATAAATTCTTCTTATATAATATGAATTTTGTAGAGATTGAACTGTTAATTTTTTTTTCAGAAAAAACAGAATTGAAAGTGTAAAGCAAATATTTATAAGGCCACGAACCTTAACGAACACAACCTACAGTTATACCTTGTCAATCTCCAATCAACAAAATTACTTTTCCAGAAAATACACAAAGTACTGTGTGCCATTTTTTAGGATGTATTATTTTCTTATTTTTAATATCTATGCCTGCACCACCAGCCACATATTTTCTTTTTAAATAAAAATGTGATACATAGATGGGTATGGGCATTTTGTGTTAATAACAGCATCACAATAGCAAATTTAAAAGTATCTCAGCTTTGTAAAGAATATTTTTTTAATTATAAATCACGATTAACATATTTTTTTATTATTTGGTTAAAGAAATTATTTTGTATTTAATTAAGATCCAAATATAAAAATGTATCAGCATCATAACAATTAAAAAAATAATTAGACTGACTAAGGTCCATACGACCACTCCAAACAAAAATGGATTCGCGTTAGATAAAAATTTTCTTGGGGGCTAAGCTGGGTTTACCAATACAGACGAATAACATAAAAATAAAAATCATGTCAAGATAAAATTAAATAAAAAAATAGAAATTACCCCATTTATTCAGCTAAGTTAAATTTAAAAAAGACATAAGAGTGACCAATAAATAAACCCTAACAAACAACATTTTTAAATTATTGGTTTTGCAGTTCCTTTTTTGATATTTTGATTTTGTTATCCGTTTAAAGTTCTAAAGTAAAAAACTGTAAGATAAGTGGTTTCCATAAGAACCAAATGTTAAAGGTTTAAAGCTTGCCGATGTGATGTAATAAAAAAGAGGAAAAATTTAAAACTAATCAACACAAATAAAGAACTGTCGCGACAGTCAACTTCTCGTTTTACGTAAAAAGAAAATTGATTAGGTTAGCTTTAAGATTTTATGTTATTTTTATTTTATGTCTTTTGCATGTATAAATCTACCTTTGGTTTATAATTATAGATTAAAAATTAACGAGCCCGCCGCAAACCAAAGTTTTTAGTAGTGTATAATATTGGTAATTAAATGGCAACGAAAATACCATTTAAAGGAATATTGGGTTTTACAAAACAATCCCTTTCTATTACAAAATATAGACTTAAGCAAAATCCTGCCGATGAAAGATTAAAATTATGAATGGGAAAACAGGCCAACTTCGTGTAAATCAACTTTATTGTTTTGAACAAAAGGAAAGGGTCAAGTTTAATTTTTATCAAAAATTATTAAAAAAACCTGTAATTATAAAGCTGGTCTCAAATTTATTAAAACTTGACACCTACAAAAATAATATAGTTTTTTAAATTCCTTGGATCTAAGAAAAAAATCACATTTAACTTAATATATTAATTTTTTTTAACCTTAATCTTTCCATTGATACTCTTTTTACAACCCCTATTGGTCCGATACCAAATCATCCTTAACCTATTTTTATTGTAAAAAATATTAACCTTCCCTCCTTCCTTTGCAGCGATATCAAATACAAACGATCGTCTACTTAGCCAATGTATTCCAATGCCGCTAACAACAGAGAAGCCAAAAAAAGGACCGACAGAAGAAAACAAAGAACTATGCTTTTTGTAATTTATGGACCCAAAGTAGAAATAGATTTTTTTTATTTCTATTTTACAATTCGACATTAATTATGCCAGTTTGATTTTGGAATAACGTTTAATACAACTAACTCCACAATTCTCACCATAAATAAAATGTAATATAGATATAATTTTAACTGCATAAACTTGCACAAACAGTAATTCTATATGACAACAGAAAAGTTAAAATAATAAATATTTTGCGTATTATTTACCAAGAGCAATAAAATTGCATATTGTATAATGTCTAATGAAAAGTCAACTTTATGGAATACACTAATAAAACAAATGAAAATAATAAAGCAAAAATAGATATTTTATAAATAAATGCATGAAACGTAATATTGGTCGTATTTTATATTTAAAAAAGAAAATTTACTGATCCGAAAGCCCTGCAAATAATCCGCTTATTTCTAAATATAACAACAACATATAACCAACTTAAAAGGTATTTGACAAATTAAGAGATGTAATAGACCGTCAGCCCTTTGTAGGAAAAGGAGACCAATCGTAACCAGTAGGTTCTTTTAAATAGTGAATATTGACTATGCGCTGATCATTTATTAATAGATTTTACAGGATAACTGTGGTCAATTAAATAGAAAATAGACCTGGAATATGCTTAAAAAACAGCCATCTTGGAATAATTACACTGATTATATCATCTAAATCAAACGAACATTAATAAAAAAAATCCTGTGAAAAATTATGAAAATACGTGTAAGTCCAAGTGGCTAAGCTGAACCCTTACTTTCTTAAGAAAATAGGAGTTTTGGAACAATCTTACTCCAGTGGCGCAGCTAGGGAGCCCGGGCCCCCTGCCCCCCCAATCTATCAAATTTTCTAAAAAAAATTAATTACATAAAAAAACATTATCCAGATCCAGACTCAGCAGTTATACAGTACACTTCATTAAATATATAGATCTTATGTTTAATGTGTTAGCAACATCAAAAAAATATTCGACTCAGGAACAATATCTGACACATCTGAGCCCAGTACTTTACTTACAAGTCTGAGGAGTCCTAAATTCGTATTATCGTTACTTTGCCTTAAAACAATATACGCTTTCACCTTACCTTAAAGCAAACTTCTACAAACGAAAAATGTAGATCTTTCCAGTGGTCCTGACTTTGCTGCACTTGTTATAAAGCAATTGGAAGAGGTAAGGTCCGACATTAAAAGTCAATTTGCAACTACTGATATCCTTAAAGAACATGATATTGAAATTAAAATGCTAAGACTACCGGCACGACAAATGTATAGGCTCCAAGTGCCAACAGATTCGGCAGAGAACTATTTTAGAGCCTCAATTTTTATACCGTTTTTGGACAGTTTATTATCAAATTTAAAAGAACGCTTTTTTACACATAAAGAACTTATTAGCCGTTTTAAGGTACTAATACCGTCAGAGGGTTCAAACGAAAAACTTAGTGAGTTTTTAGCACTGCATAAATTTTATGCCAATAATGGCTTTTTTGAAACGTTTGCTAATGATTCTATTCTAAAAGTCAAATTTATTTTATGGAACCAAAAGTTTTCTGATTCCTCTACGACATTAAATGCAATTGACCTTTATTATAAGTGCGATATAAATATATTCCCCAATATAAAAAAACTTCAGATTTTTATAACTTTACTACAAGTACCCCCGAAAGGTCTTTTTCAAATTTTAAACTAAGACGTACTTGAAAATACAACTGGGCAAGATAGACTCAATGGTTTAGCTCAATTGTTCATTTACCAACAAATGGAGGTATCTCCCGCAGAAGTTTTAAATGAGCTGGCAAAAAAAGACTCAATATTATTATTTAGTTTTTTTTGTTAGCAAGAAGTATTTGTTTTTTATTTTTATGGTAACGAAAAAAATTGGATCTTAGTTTTATTATAAGTATTTCAATTATTTCATTAAGTTATATTTAAAATATGATGTAATGTATTTAATATAGCAAAATTATTAGTTTTTGTTGCTAAATTTGTCCCACATCTGGTTAGAAAACAGCAATATTTTGGGCGCTTTAAGTCGCCCCCCAAACAGATTTTCTGGCTGCGCCGGTGTCTTACTCCAATCGTGGGCCGTTTATGCTTTATTAAAGTTTTTAAAAGGTTTTTCAACGCAAAATTAATAGCATACATATAGGCGAGGTTTAAGGTATGGGCCCCTACTTCCAAGATTTTTTTACAGATGCCCATACATAACCTTAGACCTTGCCCAATACGGACGATAATAATTTTGTGATGAATAACCTTTCTAAAACTTTAATTTAGTATAAATAGCATACAGAATAGGGCTGTTTCAAAACCCCAGAACTAACTAGAAGTCCACGTAAGGGCTCTTGATAATTGCATGTTAGGATAGGTGTGTTTTTTAGTTTCTCTAATTGATACACTTGCCTTATAGATGACCATAATTTGCCCCCTTTCAAAGACAGTGGTGTATATTGACTACAAGATGTGGGGTAGGACAACTGTTTAAATTTTACCCATTTTATGATAATAAGTTTTCAAATTAAATGGTTTTTAAAAACATTTAAGTTGTTTCAAAAAGTAGGAGGGCTTGGTTTCCCCGGCTCCCAAACATAACCTACTGTTTAAAGTAACGAAGAAGTTGACGATTATGACCAAGTCATTGCACTCGAGGTATAAAATCTTTTAAAACAAAGCAAATCCCCTAAACGTTACACCACAACCATAAGCAAAAATTTTAATTGGACAGATCCAACAACAAATAAAAAAAAATCGTTGGAATAAGTCGCAGATAAGTATGAAAATATAATAATTTTTACCGGCCTAAAAATAAATATATTTGCAAAATGTTACACAAATGGGATTGTAAATACTTTCATATTACTTGGGACATTTTTTAAAAATAATACACAAAAAAGCTAACAGTTGCACATTTTATTTTGATTTTATTAATCTGATAAATAAATAACTAATATTTACTTCCCTCTTTCTACCTTCAAAACAAATTTAATTATTTTGCCACTACCTAATACCAATAAAAACTAAAATATAAATAACTGTATTCATATGCATATATTGCATATTTTTTCCAAACATTTTAAATATATTAAAAACCCCGTATTTTCCGTTCGTATTTAGATTTATTGGGATTTAATAATAATTGAATAAATTGAAGTAATGCTTTTTTCCGCAATATTAAAAATTAAAAGTCTCTTACATTGTAAAATATATAAAAAAAAATTAAGGTTTGGCATTAAAAATATAATGGAAAAAGTTTTCTGCTAGTCGTTTTTTAATGTTAGCTATTTGGCATGTGTTTAAAAAAACCTTCATAATTAACAAGTAAATAAATATACTAAATAAGCTACTTAAAAATAATAGGATTCTAACATATGCGCCAACATAATAACTTTTTAAAAGAAAAAAAATATCAAGGGTTTTTATTTAAACTTTAAATTTTCAGATTCCTTCCTTAAATTTGGCTTAAAAAAGAAATTTGGTGCAGAGAATTCTATGTATGTAGATTCTAAGTTTGTTGGGGTAAAGATCCTGAAAGGAGAAACCACTCTTGGTTAAGGCTTTTATAAATGGCTTTTCGATACTTGGTTTGATACGCAGCGCAAAAAGTAATTTTTTTTTGAAAAACCAAACTTTATCTGGTTAAATTTGTCCCTCAAAGTTAACACAATAGGGAGATTTCTTCTCGATTATATGACGCTGCCGCGCGCTAATTTTTTCTGTGGCAATCCACATAAACTGGTCTAAGGTGCATTGGTAAGGAGGTCATTTTTGCCATCTCCGCTCAAATAATCTAATCCACTTTACTTGCCACACGATCCATTTTTAGAACGATCTTTTATAAAGCGAAACTGCTGCGGATGACCTACGATCCGATCATGAAAACCAGGAATTTATTATGTTTAAAGAGTTTATTAAAATTTATTGATGCAAAAATATACACAATATTAACTGATATTTGACCATTACTGGGTATTCCTGTTTTTGGAATCAGACGGCATCTTTTCGCGCGGTACCTCAATGCAAGCTTTGACGGGTCTAAATCGAAGAAGATTGTTGCTGCGGGATGTGACAGGGCGATATTTGAATTATCTTGCGCGGCAAAAGAAAACCAAAGTCGAGTTTTGTTGTTGAAATTGATCGCATTTTTTTGGCAAGAATGAGCTACTTCCGACTGCCACAAAAACAACTGGCGTCTACGCTAGTTGGAACACAACAACATAAAAAGTTAGGATGTCGGAAACATTCTGGACGAGAGAACAGACCAGATGATTTCCCAATGCTCATTTAACAAAAACTTTGAGGTAAAAATTTCAGATCCAAATGAGTGGCAGCAACCCGATCTCCCCGGCACGGTTGGAGACATTATCTGGTATACGGATGGTTCCAAAACCGAGCAGTGAACTGGAGCTGGCGTGTACAGTGAAATGAGGAATTAACAATTCTTCATTCCACCAGGAACACACAGTTCTGTATTTCAAACGGAAATATATGTTTTACTGGACTGTGCACAAGAAAATAACAGGAGGGCTTATAAAAACAAGCGGATCTGCATAATAACAGACAGCCAAGCGTCACTGGGGGCACTCGTAAACCCCAAGGTAACGTCCAAGCTGACATGGGAAAGCCAAAAAAACTGGAAGTCCTGGAAGAACGCAACAGAGTAACTCTCTTGTGGGTACCGGGACACTCGGGAATAGAAGGCAACGAAAAAGCGGATGAGCTTGCAAGATACGGATCATCCACACCATACTTTGGACCAGAACCTGCCCTTGGAGTGACCAAAACCACAGCCCGAGGGCAAACCAGGGAATGGATTCAAAACAAACACGAGGAATACTGGGGAAACCTCACTAGAATTAGACATGGAAAAAGCTTCATAAGGGGCCCATCCAAAAAAACGAAGGAAGAACTACTCAGACAAAGTAGAAAAAGACTTCGCATAAGTAGGGTTACTTACAGGGCATGATAACCTAAGAGGACACCTACACAAGATAGGCTCATACAATGGGAACCCAAGTTGCAGAATGTGCGACGAGGGGGAAGAAACAGCATACCATATCCTGTGCGAATGTGAAGCATTGAATCACAAAAGACAGGCATTATTTGGGCAACCGGAAATGAGCCCACAGGAATATATCAACCAACCAGTCTCTGGGTTATACAGACTTGTAGAAGAAACAAGACTAATGGGAGGATTGGTATAAAAGAAAATGGGAGATTAGGCACAAAAAGCCCAAGAGGCTGCGCTGCCTCCGGTAGTCTCCCAGAGAAGAAGAAGAAAAGAAGAGATACGCAGTTTTTGAATAAATATGTACTTTCTTTTGTTAGATCCGTTTTATAATGCGGTGATGGCGTTGCGATGTAGGTAAAGAAATAAAAAAAAACTAATAAAATTGGTAGAATTTATTAATTATGGATTTATTAGAATCTAGGTATCAGATCATATTTGTAAAACTTTCTTGGCCTATAATATAATATCTCAATATGTTGCCATAAGGACAAATGGCCGCATATAAGATATATTTCATCATTTTGACGGTAAATAAATAAACGGCAGTGGCATAAATTGACTACGAAAAGTTAAAGGAAAGGGGAAAATGTTTAATTTAAAAATTTAGAGAAATAACATAGAAATTTTTTTTCAAAAGTTAGCAAAAAAGCCCCCTAGCATAGGTCACTAAAAATATCATTTTATACAACCAATTTTATTAAAAAGAATAGTTTTCATCTAAATGCCATTTTGGTTGTAGACCAGTGTAATGGCTGTTTAGCCGAAGCGCGCAGTTTTGATATTTATTTTGCCATTTACACATTAATACTGGGGAATGATCCATAAAAACGATTTTTATGGATCGCTGTGCTAAGCCTTTTGCATTTTATTTATTGTAATACAAGTCCAAAACTAGTGTTATTACCACACAAACGTGATTTTGCGAAGCGAGCCCAACGAGTGTATTTAATGCTATTTATTTTTATGATAGTAAAGTATATATACAGCTCGTCCCAGGATAGGTGGCAGAATAGGACAAATGGACCAAAAATTTTTTAAATTTAAAAACAATATTTTGGGATTATGGTCTGCATGATTTAAAACGACAATCTACCAAATTTTACTTAAATCGGTATAATACAGGGTCAGTTACAAGGAAATTTGGGAAAAATCGCCATTTATAAAGAACCTTTAATTTGGAATTTAGAGTAATTATTGAGATACATTGTTCAGAATTACTTTTAATGTTTATTCATTTATTAATATTTCGTTCTTTGACTGTCCCTGCTTCTCTAATATTTATTTCAATTTTAGTTACTGTCCTTATTGTTATGGGCCTTTTTGGATATTTTGCGTTAAATAAATTTCAAACTTCTTCTTGAGTCCTTGTTTTGTCTCCATATCGAATAAAAATTAAAATTTCAATTCGTTGAATTTTATTTAAATGCGTCATATTCTATTTAATTACTGTCACAAGTCATAATGACACTCCACTTACAAAATTTACTTGTTTTACTTCTAAAGCTATGTACCTAAAATTGAATTCTGGTTTTTTCATTCTGCTCCAAAAAGGTTAAAGAAAAGTATAGGATAGTAGAATTTGACATAGAATTCAAAATTGGATTTAAAAAAATAGCTCTTCTTAAAAAAACCAACTTTGGTACAAAATCTACTTTTAAAAACGAAAATAATTATTTATTTATAATAATAATATAATAATATAATAATATTATATTATCTTAATATATATATTATATTCTTTTTATTTATTTCTATGAATATATGTTATAAACTTTTTAACTTTAGAACTACAGGGCGAAAAAAACAAGAAAAAAAAAATATTTTATTTTATAAATGCAGATGAATATGGACGCATGACATTTGAGATAGATATTTATATTTTTCAAGGGTCTCTTACAACAATATTTGTAATCATCTGCTACTCTGGGCAAGGGTTGCAATCTGCCACCATCAATGATGTTTCCATTGTATTTTATATTGCCTATTTGTATTGCTGACTTCGTATGGCAGATATGTATTTAATTTTTTTACTTGAAAATGGCTTAGGACCACAGTTTCCAATTAGGTAAGGCCTTCACAAACCATTTCTTAAGTTTTAAATTTCCAATCTCACAAAAAGATACAGTGAAAAAAATATTAAGGGTTATACATTTCAACTCTTCTCCAGAGGAGCAAATGATTACAAATATTGCTGTAAGAAAACCTTAGATAATATAAACATTTGTCCCGAATTTCACCCGTCTGTTTTTATCCACATTTTTATAAAATAAAATGTTTTTTTTTCTTAAAACTTTACCGTCCTGTAGTTCAAAAGTTAAGAAGTTTGGGACATATGTTTATAGATTTTTTTTCGTATTTACATACAGAGAATTTATCTGTAAGATTTTTAGCATTACTAAAGCAACACCCAATCCATTGGAAATGATTTTTGAAGGCGAATTCGTCTTTTAAAAAAATAAACCTTAATTAATTATTTTTACAATTGTGTTTGTGACTTTATGTCAAAAATTTTAACGACCAACCATGGCCGTGTCGCATTACACAACGTGGTATGGGATGTAAATCTTTTTGAAAACCTATCTTTTACACTAAAAATAAATTTTTATGCTGGTGCTTTAATTTGAGAATTTTTTTTTTGAGTCTGATTTTAAAAATGTCCAGTTTTCGAAGTCGCGCAAGAACTAAATTTTAATTTAAATTTTTCTTTTTTCTTTTTTTTTGCTTCCAGTGGCTAAATGTTCCTTCCCTTTTAGCGATAAGCTCTGAACCACCCTATGGAGACTTTAGATTATCAGTAGTATTAAAAAAATAATAAAATAATAAGTCTGCCATAGTGCCAGCGCATTGACGTTGGTAAAGCAGGAGATAAACACAGTAAAAACGAATGTAAATTTTCATGGCAATAATGACTTAATTTTTTGCCTAATTTCTAAAAAAAATCTTTTCACGCAAACATGGCAGGCGGTCTTTTTAAAAGACATATTTTTTTGTGAGAAAAACTACCAATCAGCACCATCATAAAATAAAGTCCTCTATACCTTTCCGGGAAGCGATAATTTCCAATCATGTGTATCCGTAATCTCGCCTCATACACGATCCATAGAACATATTTTCAATACAACTTTTTGCATCATATAGTAGCAATATGTTTCCGTATTCTCGTTTGTCAGCAATATCGAAGGCAACAATGGCCGATCATTTTTCACCTGTTATAATGTATGGCATATAATATTCTTTTAAGAATTTGATGGATTCGCAGGTTAACATCGGCCGGCTGACTTGATATTAAAGTCGTAACCTCCCGGCCTTTATGCCAGCGGATATATTGGAATAGGTTTAAAGGTTTGACAAGTATAAATTGCTTTTCAGACTCACATCGAATGCGTGTATTTTTTTACGATAATTTACGTGGTTAACTGGGCATGGTTTATTAGATTTTAGGGCGTTTTAATAAATGTATTTTATAATATATTTGACTGCTAAAACTCAAGTTGAGCAAAAAGGTATGGGGTGACTAAGCACACATTTTCACTTTACTAAGTGTACACTAAATTACCTATTAGTTCTCTTCAGGCACTCATGGTAATCTAGTACTTAGGCTTTAACCAATCGTAAAATATTTTAAGAAAAAAAAGCTAAAGATGTAGGCGTTATGAAGAATTCGGAATAAAACACCTAAAATTTTGTCATATTCTTTTAAGATGGCCAGTTCTGGGCCACATACTACCTGATGAAAACAAAGTCTACGTTAAAAAATGTATTTTTCGATATACGTATTGTCTAGTATACTGTCAAAAGTATTAGGGTTATGACCACACTTTTTTTTCTAAATTTTAGGTAGCTATTTTTTTAAGGTTATTTGTACGCTTGTAACAATTCATTTACTAGGAGCATTTTCATGTATACATTTTCTTAGAAAACCTTCTACGACAGCTTTAAAAGATGTTCAGTTATAACCGATGTATTTTTTGACAGATAATATAAAAAGTTTTAGCTTTATGTTAATTTGTAAAACATATTTTTTCCTTCTCTGGAAAATGACTTCTGTCACAACACTTTGCATTCTGGACTCCATTAAAAAAAAGGTTTATCTATAGATTTATTATAATTTATTTTTTTTACAAACGTTAGTAAAAGTTTGATTTTTAATACATGCTGTCAGTGTCTAAAATGTCATGTTATGACACTGGTGTTAAAAGTAATTACTTTTATCACTTGTGCCAAAAGTGATTTACTTTTAACACAGATAAGAAATTACAAAAACGTAATACTTAGATCATAATAAATTATTTATTCAATTAAAAGTGCAATTACTAAAAATATAGTTAGAATAAGAAACTCCATGGCCAATCTTATTGGTGGTTTTTACACAATTTACTTTGGTAAGATATATGTACTCGGGCAGAAAGCAATTTCATCCACCAAAGTTTTGGACAAAATTTAATTAGCAATTTTCTTTTTCTCTTGTAGCAAGTCTTCTATATAACACTCTGCTACTATACTGGACTTTCATCCACCGTGTCTCTTAATTGTAGTAAGATTAGCACCAGAGTCCGCCAACAAACTAGCTGAGGAACGTGGGAAGCAATATCCAGTGTAAAGATGGGAATCAGGCAAATTTAAAAATTTAGCTATTTGGGCAGGCACTTTACCAAATGTGTTGATTCCAACTGGAGTTATGGCACATTTATTCTTTAAACATCCTATAAAAACCCTTGAATGATTAATATTCCCTAAACGAAGCACAATTGGTGAAGTTTCAAAATCTTCGATGTTATTTAATGTCAAATTACACAGTTCTTCTCAAGACAGGCTCTAAATACACCGAAGCTTGCGGCTACTTCTTGCAAAGAATATGTTTCATCTCGGGCTTCTGCGAGAAATTTGTCGATTTGTTCTCTTGTCAATATTTCAGACTTTTTCGGTCGATATCTTCAACCTTTTGCTTTAAAAAGGCAACAAGCTTGTAATATCTGCTTATATTCTGATTATTTATGTTCATCATCGCCTTTAACATGGAGTAATTTGACCAGAGCGTAGACGCTTTCCATATTTTGGACTTTTCTTCAAAGTACGTAAGGAGCACTTTTTCACTGGCATTCTTGCTACTAACATTTTTCTGTCCACATCATTTTAAACAAGTATCGTGTATGTAAATTCGTATTGTTGCTTTGACTTACTAGGTAATAATTCAAAAGTCGCTTTATTGGCAGCTTCTTCGAATTCCACCGGGAGAAATTCATTTTCTTGATCACTTTCCATCGAACAAGAATTTGGAATAATTTGACGTTACTTATCAACAAAGACAAATTAACAAATTCGATTTTTTTACCTTAGCAACTTATTACATAGATAAATAAGATAAAATTCGAATTTAAAAATAATAATAATGTCGACGATAAAATATTTATAAATATTTATTAATTTGAACGTTTAATGGTGTTTAAAGAAAAAAAGTGTATGATAAACCTGCTAAAAGTGATTTTATTTTGTTCGAAGGCATGGAATAGTCCGCCTACGGCGTCTCGTTCCAAACTTTCCTTCTCACAAAATAAAATGTCACTTTTGGCACTTATATCATAAATAACTATCATTGTTAAAAATTTCAACATTTATCCTTTTTACTTACTTATATTATTATATATAACTTATACTTTTTTATAACAATAATAACTTATTTACTAAAATATGACATTAACATCATTTTACTGAAAAAATAAAATACTTATGTATTTTGTTAAATAAATACTAATTAGGAAAATATTTATCTTTTTAATATAAGAATATACACTAATCACAGCAAATACATTTAAATTAAAATATTTAATTCTTGTTCTACATCAATAAGATACGAAAATATTGTGAATTTATAATTTAGATACTCTATACCAACTTTTTATTTAATTGAAATTAAAAAAAAATTCTGTGTGTGTATACCGTGTATATCGTAGTGATTATATTTAATTTTGAAGAGTATGATTTTTTTAGAAAATAAATTTATTTAAAAATATATTTTTTAATCTTTTCCAAAAATTCTTAAATTTTATTGCAACTTATTTGGTACCAAATATTGTGTTTTATCTAGTAATGATAACAAACTTCGCAAAAAGTTTTTAAATAAAAAAATCTGAAAATATAAAATTGTATGTCTAGTTATTATCTGTTTTGTCGCATACATACCTGTTAACTGGTAAAAAAGAAATAACCCATAAAAAATATTTTTCCAACCAAGTTTTTGTCAGTTAAGTTTTCATACAATCGTATTTCCCATGCGAGTCTGTTTTTTGCTCAGATTTAACAAGGCAACGCGAATATAATAAAGTTATACTGCCCGTTTAAATAAACTTAAAATATTCCCTAGATAGTCAGAAAGCAATGACCGCAGAAAAAATCATCATTTCTGCAATAAATGTGTTAGAATGTCACAGGGTCGGTATCAAATAAAAAGTTGCCAAAGCATTATCAAAAAGTTCGAATTTCTCTTTCGAGCCAGATAATATTTCACCTGTTCTAATCTATATGTTATGTTTGTATCCTAAATCCTTAATAGAGTAACATAATCTACTCACAGTCCAACTGGACAAGCCCACTTTCTTCGATCCTTCATCCATAGAGCGCTTAGGCCTCTGGATCCTTTTGCCTGTAGGGACCTTTAATTACCTTACAAATCTCTAAACCTTTGAGTCTTGTATCAATAAACTGCTTCTTACTTTACTTAATACATTCACGGTACATTAGAACTTAGGCTTTTAACCTTCGTAAACTATCCCAAGAAAAAACTTACAGCCTTACATAGCCTAAAAGCACTATCGAGAAAATGGCTTACCAATTTGGGCCCTGAGTAATTCATACAACGTACATAAATACATGAAACAAACAAGATATATGATAAATTTACACATAAGACAGTAAAATAAAGCCTTAAAATACCTAGTTTAAATTTATTTATACTCCAAATATTTATGTTTTAAGAAATAAGAAAAAAATAGTTTGAAAATAACTAATAATATAATAATAGCAAATTTATTTAAATAAACATTAACCATATAAAAAAAATCTCAAATTTAAAATTTTTTGATTTTAGCTGAAACAATTTTACTTTAGAAGCCAGCAGAAACTGCCTAACCTTGTGCTGGAGCAAAATGCTTTCTTTATTGTATAGTTCTAGGGATAAAAGAAAAACGGTTAAAATGCAAATGGAAAATGTGTATTTTAAGTGACATTCGAAGTTCCATTTATTTGTACGCTTGTAACAAATCAGTTACTGGGAGTTTCGCATTTTCACGTATGCATTTTCTTATAAAACCTTTTACGATAGCTTTAAGAGAAGCTTAGTCATTATTATCTGTAGTTTGTAAAAATGTGCCACAATACTTCACATTCTTGATTATATCAAAAGAAAGGGTTTTTTCTTATTAGTGACCTCGCTGTTATCATAAAGCTTCTTTCTCTTGTCCTCCTACGAGCTGTAGAAATCTGTTTCATCTTTTATAAATGGAAAAACTTTAAAAGACTAGTACCACTCTTTACGATCCATCTAAAAAAGCTACGAGCTTTCCACTTTTCCCTTTTTTATCACCATAGTGTCTAAATCAAAGATCCTACTGCCTGAGATGTTTTCTTTGTCTCCGAACCACCAAATCTTCAGATGCCGTAATAAGCTGCTGCGTGTCAGATATGTTTAGGGCGTAGCACAGGGCAAAAGACCCTTTTTTTTTGGTAGGCTTGTAAAACCATAACATTTTACTATTATTGATCTAGCAACTGTGCAAAAATTAGCCGGTTATTTATAAATTACACATCATGAATTTGATATGTTGAGACTGTAGTTCTCGCAAAATGTCCCAATATTTCGTCTATATTTTTTTACCATATTAAAAAGATTTATTAATAAAAACCCATGCATTAGTTAGCACTATTATTGGATGATTTTTTATTCGTTAATAACACACATAATGAAGCGACAGTCGAAAAAGACAATTTCCTCTCCAATCCTTAAAAGCAATTGCTATTTAACAGCACTTGAAGCGCAGGTAATATAATCGTAGGTAGCTTTAATTAAATAGTGTCTTTTTAATTATTATAAAGTTTTTATTTAACATCCCGTTATGTAGGGGCTACTATTCAGAACGAAGTTAAACCCCTGTAACAATTATTTAAATTACACTCTCACGTTAGAATACCACTGGTCCTGCCCTGCCAAATTTATCTCGTCCAAGTAAATGAGATTTCTCGCGACGACCCGACACATTATCGTCTGAATTTCAACCGTAAAATAAATTTTATCACAAGTACCTAAAAAACACCTTATCCGGAGGAGGTTCGGTAATGGCCCTGAGAGCAATGTCCCCGTAATACCTACAAAGATTTATATAATGTACTTTTTAGACAAGTTTTTTTCTCTTGTTTAACGTGTTATGTCTTGTAAAATAATAAATACCTTAAGCTAATTAAAATATCCTTTCTTACAAAACAATGGACAGAAAACTATATTGGGCACGATAATTTTATTAAAATACGAGGCAAAAACAAAAAATTGTTTGACTTGGAATTTATTATTAAAAAGAAAATCATTATTAAGCTACTAAAACGAAGGTGACACCGAAGAGAAAAAAAAAATGTCAAAATCGTAATATAATTATACTTTTGTGCGTTTCTATAAACTGGCCAAGTGAAATTAGATAAGGCGCAAGAAATGTTTCTTGCAAATTAAAGCATTGACATACCAATTCATTTTAACTGCAAAATTCAAGATATGAAATACTTGTTTTAATTAATAAAAAATGGGCGTTCCTACATCCCTTCAATTCCTATAACAAATGCAAATAGCTTGTCGTGGGGATCTTACAGGGCCGCCGCCAGAAAAAATGTAGAGGGGGTCAAAAAGTTTAAGTCAATTTACTAGTCTAAAATTAGTTCAATTAAAACCACATATACCACAAAAAGGCGATATTGTAAAATTTAAGGATTTAGACGGGAATTTAAGTAATTTTTAAAAACCCCGGGGAGATCGATGTACACCCCCTAACCCCCCTGCCGGCGGCTCTGGTATCTTACTAAAAGTAAGAAGAAGTTTAATAAAACGGGATTTAAAGATTTGCAAGTTTGGATGGAAAGCAAAACCAACTGCAGACAGCATGTTTTACTGTCTGGACACTCTAGTAATAGTCCAGTAAATGAAGGGACAAAGCTGTAAATAAATCTGTACAGTTTTCCTTGTGGCGCAATTCTTAGGTCTTCGGGGATGCTTTCGAGTGAAAAAAAAGTTTATCAACATTAACAGGTGAGAAAGGGCGGAAAATGGCCCCTCAAAGCCCGAAAAATGGGTTTCCCGCTAATAGTACTATAGTTTTCAACAAGAAACAATAAATTTAAAGATGTTTCAAAAATAATGAGATGGTGACGCAATGGTCCGACATAGCTTGACATTTGGGGAAATCGTTTACGACAGAAAAAACTAGGGTTACAAAAGTTATAAAGCTAAAAATTACTTTCATATTTCTTTTTTTTTTTTTTAAATTACATCTAGTGACGCCACCTAAGGGGGATAAAAAAGCCCAAAAAAATTCAGAAATACATTATTTTTGATCCAAGAAGAAAAAAAATACAAATTACTTCTTAAAAAAAATTTTTTTTTTTTATAAATAGATTGTACAAGTCACTTCCGGTTTACGGAAAATCAAAACCGATAATGATTTTTAAAAAACCATCTACCACATTTTTCATATTACAATAATTTCCATAAATAATATACAGGGTGGCTTTTTTTTATAAACTGATGTTTTGCCAAAATTTTTTATTTTGGGGAAAAAAACTAAAATGGGATTTTCTTGAGTGGTAGTGGATTGATAAAATTCTAAAGAAAATAATTTTACATTTTATCCCTTTTTTTGTTTAATTTTTGTATTTTTGTTTTTCACTATTGGACGATTTCGGAGATATCGAGTTTTCCCATACTATTGACCCCCTTTGTTTCTGCAGGTTGTTTATAAAGTATTTCTACAAACTTTGAACGGCAAATGTTTAACTTATTTGAAGATAAAAAGTTTATGTAAACTAAAAAGTTTTTTAAATAACTTTTTTTAAATTAGATTTTACGTCAGAATTATTTTAACGGAAATTTTACATCTGGTTGAAAATAAAAGTTTTTTTTTCTGCTCTAACAGACCACAGTTTTGTATTTGCTTTAATTTTATATCCTTCTTCAAAGAAAATTTATATATTTCTTATCCCCAAAATGTTTCTATATACAACTAAATGTATAAAAGAAAGTTGTGTCTTAATTTAACCAAAAATAGAGCGCTATACAGGGGTGGACTTACGCAAAGGCTGAATAGGCTGAAACCCAGGGAGGCAAATATTAATTGCGGTAAATTTATGATTATTTTTTTTTAAATGTAATGGTAAAGTAATTAAAAAACAATTAATATTTAGCGAATAGATTAAAAAATTCCTGAAATTTATGTTTTAAAAAATTGATATTTATTTTTTTGTATGTTTTACTTTTGTTAAATTTGTTTAATACATTTTAATAAGAACTACTAGTGTATTAATAACACTAGAATCTTGGACTTCCATTGTCTTTATATTTTCAAGTTTTTAATTTTACTGTTTTCAAGTGATAACTTTAGTTATCATTGAAAACGGTTGGAGTAATCACTAACCAAACTTTTGTGACAATTTAACAAAACGACAATGAAGTCCAAGATTCTAGTGTTATTGAAACCATTACATTATCTAACACCTTCAAGAAAACTACTAGTGTAGTTTACATTTTATTATTGCTAAATTTTTCGTTTTGATATCCAAAAAATATTGGCATATTGGGGCGGCAAAAATATATTAGCCTATGAGTGGAAAAAGTTTAATCCGGTCCTGGTGCTATAAATAAATAAACCCCTTTATTTAAAATATGCTTTTTAATCAAATAATTCAAATGTACGTTTGAGATTAAAATTGGTATATTTTAAAATTTTAAAGCAAAAAATATAGTCTGCACCTTTATTTATATTTAAATATTAAAAAAATATATTTTATTCAATATTGCTTAGTTTAAATTATTACTACCAAAAAAAGCAAGACCAGCAAGACTCTTGCAGCAAACCAAGACCAAGACCAAGACCGCGTGGTGCAAGACCAAGACCAAGACCAAGACCCTTTTTTGGTTTTGCAAGACCAAGACCAAGACCAGACTTCAAGACCAAGACACAAGCCCCGGTCTTGGTCGGTCTTGCTTTGCTCATCACTACCCGCTAATATCTGCCAATTGGAAAATTTTTGTTAGGACAAAAAATGAAGATTGCCTTGTAGTCTACAAAAACGGTCCTTATAATTTTTTTCAAAAAATCGATAGTTTTCGTGATAACGGGAGTCCCCTCATTTTAGCTGCCGCTCTAGCGCTAGAATGCCGCTATCTTCATGGATTTACTTATGCGCTGGCGGACGAATTGTTCCATTACTCGGGTAATAATTTACCTTTTTTAATGATTAAAAGTTCATCGGAATGGAAAAACTCGTACCTATCATTGCATATGAGTTTGAATCCATTCTGATTTTTCTAGAATATTAAAAAAAACGGTCAGCGGTTTTTTTTTAATATTTTGCGAATATCTTAATAATTTATTGATATTTTTTGAACAAATGGTTTGTTGTTAACATTTTTTTTGTTATAATAAGACCTTAGCAAGTGTTCAATGATCCCAGAAAATTTCCTTCATCATCTTTCTTGCGTTTTGATAAATAAATGTTTTTTGCCCAACTGCATTTTTTAGCCTACTATCATATCTATCCAGTGTGGAATGTTATGAATTTTTCGACGGCCGTTTTTGCAAAAAATATTGGTGTTGCGAAAAAATGGTAGGGACCATTTTTGTAGATTTCGAAGTGATCTTCATTTTTTATTTAAACAAAAATTCTCTAATTCGCATATTTTGGCAGATATTCGAGGAAAACTCATTTTTGGAACTTTGTGGAAGCCATTTTCAGCGGGTTCCCACATCGGAATCGTGATAAACTTTTTCTCGCTTGAAAGCATCCGCGAAGACCTAAGAATTGCGCCACAAATGAAAACTGTACAGCTTTGGGTACTTTCAGGTCTTCAGTTACTGGACTATAACAAAATGGTTGAAGATTTTTTATCTAAACTGCACAGTAATACATACCCTAAAGATATTCAGGGAAGAGCGACAACTTGTTGGTGGGCAAGAGAAGAAAGTTTTCCTGTAAAAGTGGGATTAGCCATAAGGCGAATGGCTCCTCTTTGGAAGGAATCAAGTATGCCAAGAGCTGTGCGAGACGCTACTCTCTATACAGAAAAAATATTCGAAAAAGGGCTCTTGGGAAAACCAAAAAAAAAAAAAAATATATATATATATATATATATATATATATATATATATATATATATATATATATATATATATATATATATATATATATATATATATTTTATATCCGGGGAAACGAAATCACACCCAGTCCTTTATTTTTCTTGAATGAAAACAAAGGCTTTCAAATTTTAAGATATATTTAATATAAGATGCTGATTTTTGGATATTATAACATATGTTTATCACTTCCCATTTACCGGAAACACATTTTTGATTTTTTTAATAAAACCCTGTATTTTTTCGGAATTGGATTTTACCCATTTTTCGTAAAATCATATTATATCCTATATATCGCTTGTTTTTGGGAAAAAGGCGATAAATGTCTAAACCCGACATTATGCAGTTTTATAAAAAAATAATTGTTATAAATTTATATGTTTAATTTAATTTTTTAAAGACTCTATCAATGGAGGTCATAATAAAACTACTTGGCTTTACCGGAAGTACTGCGAAATTAACTTTTAATAATTTACTCGTTAACAATATTTTTTTAAATTTGGATTCTACAAGTCATTTCTGATATAAAATCTTTATTATACCTTATATCTATATTTGTTAGTTTTTGAGAAAAGGGCGATTGAAATGATCAAACGACCGCACATTATGCAGTTATAGGGGCAAACAATTTTCTCAAAAACTAACAAAGATAGGTATATGATATAATATAGATTTTATATTAGGAATAAGCCGTAAAATCCAAATTTTAAAAAATATACAGGGTGTTGCATTAAAATTTTTGAAGTAACATTATTAGAAAATCAATTTTTGCAGCACTTCCGGTAAAGATGGAAGTAGTTTCATTATGACCTCCGCAGATAGGGTCTTTGGAAAGAATTAAATTAAACATATAAAATTTTTATAACATTTATTTGTTTTCCCATAAAACTGCATAATGTGCGGTCTTTTGTACATCTTCAATCGCCCTTTTCTCAAAAACAAGCAAAGATAGGTATAGGATATAATATAGATTTTATATCAGAAAGGATCCGTAGAATCCAAATTCCGAAAAACATACAGGGTGTTCCGTTGAAAAAATCAAAGTTGATGTCGTTTCCGGTTAAACCGGAAGTGATAGACACATGTTATACTATCCAAAATCGGCATCTTATGATATAATATGTCATCCTAAAATTTGAGAGCCATACGTTTTTATTCCAGAAAATAAAGGGCTGGGTAGTGATTTCGTTGTCACCCGGTATATATATATATATATATATATATATATATATATATATATATATATATATATATATATATATATATATATATATATATATATATATATATATATATATATATATATATATATATATATATATATATATATATATATATATATATATATATATATATATATATATATATATATATATATATATATATATATATATATATATATATATAATATAAAAAATATATATATATATATATTAACAAATGCTCGATATACGTTTTATACGTCTCTGAAAGCCGAGCGCTTGTATTTTAACAAGTGACGAGGCGTAAAAAATCCTTGTTTGCAAATAAAAGCAGTTCATAAATAAGATATAAACATAAAGCTTTAAAAATATTTTTAAATATAGTTTTGCTCATATCAGCGTATTTGTCGCCAATGTACTATTGCGTTTTCAAGCATAAGATCTAAATCACTCTGTATACACTTAGGTTTTTTAAACAAATTTTGTGATTTGTTGAAAAATTAAAATAATTTTGAAAAATCATGTCAATTTCTTGTTTCCTTAGTTTTTAACATTTCCTGATGGACTTGTTAACGTTACATTAAGAAACAAAGTTAGCAAGCTATAAAGATGAAAAACAAACTTTCTTTAACAAAAAGTACTTGCCCTACGAAATTCGTCGGGTTAAAAAACTTGGTTAAAACTTTGCTACGAATATGTGCCAACTTTTACCCAGAATTGGTTTTTAATATTTGCATTTTTTTTATAAGTTGCATATTTATAAGATCCACAATTTATGCCTTGTCCGTAGTGATGGGCATTTACCTTGTTATATTACATATATTGTTAACTTTACCTGACTCATCCTAGGTGCGCCATTTTGGCACAAATTTCTAATCGTCACACAATGACACAATTTACAAACGAAGAATGTAGATATAAGATATGTATCAGCATTCTGCACACAATGATGCATAATTTATAAGATGCACCCGTTTACCTTAAAAACCCACATCTGTGATTCACAATCCACACTGACTCACTTTGTG
This sequence comes from Listronotus oregonensis, assembly GCA_019359885.1. Classification (NCBI taxonomy): domain Eukaryota; kingdom Metazoa; phylum Arthropoda; class Insecta; order Coleoptera; family Curculionidae; genus Listronotus; species Listronotus oregonensis. Next base: position 70,390 of record JAHBCN010000605.1, read on the forward strand.
TCACCTGTAAACTTTGGGTTGTGTGGATGGGGAGCTTTATAACAATTATCTGACTATGTATGTGTATATGTAATTCATTTTATGGTTATTTAAATATTTTATACAAAATGGTAAGGTAAAGTCGCTATGAGAATACTTGCTGCGTATTAGGAATTTAAATATATTTTTTAAATACACGCCTAATCGCAAGCATTCACTTAAGGTTCCGGAGCAAAAGCAACATAATAATAATAAAGGTGGATAGGCTTGGGTGAAGAGCATTCTACAATAAATTACTTTAGATACAAATAATGATCCTGGCATATGTTTACATTTCTAAAAAAATTAAAATAAAGATAAATCAAGGATTGATTTAAACTTTTAAAAAAGAGGTGTTTTTTAAATAAATCCGGGCTAAAGAAGTAAGAATAAAATTGTTCGGAAATGGATCTTAGTTAACCTTTTCGTGATACGTATCAAGATCCAATCAACTGTTATGGATTTTGTAAATCCTGGCAAATGTTAGGGTTAATGGGTTATTTCGCAATCAGTTAGTTTGAAGTTGTATACCTACTTTAAGAATAAAATAGTTTTATGTGTTTATTCTGCGATAGCTTTTAATAAAAAGAGAATTCTGTTGCATGTTCAATTTTTTGATAATTTAAAGTAAATAGAATTTAAACAAAATGACCTTGATTTACCAAAGAAAGTAAGGTTTTCAAAAACGCCCAAGGTAAGTAATTCGACATTTTACTATGGAATGCTAGACTATTAATTAAACAACGCGTGGAAAGCCGTTAAGTGTTATTTAAATTAGTCAAAAGTTCCGGAAATCCTCGTAGGAAAAGCTGCACAGTCCGAGCCGCCACCCTGCACACAAATAAAAGCGTTCCCACACATACCCACATACTCGGGAAATTCTCAAGGCTAGGTCTGTGCAATTTTCCTTGAGGAATTTCCGGAATATGTGTAGCTACCATAATAAACAAACACTAATGGAATTATAAAAAATCTGGCATCTAGTACTTGAGCTTGGTATAAGCCTTAAGATACAAATGAAAAAGTGGTTCTTTGATCGCAAGGCTGGCAAAAGAATATTCAAAATCCTTCTTCTTTCTTAGCCTTCACCAATCCACTCCTGGACATTGGCCTTTCCAATATTCTTCCATGTTTTCCTGGCCTGTGCCGATCTTATCCATTCTTTGCCAGCAATCTCTCTTATATCATCAGCCCATCGTCTTTGAGGTCTGCCAACGCTCCTTTTAGTTTGTCTTGGTCTTCATCTTACGACTCTTCCTGCCCATCTTTCTACATCCTGCCTGGCAACGTGTCCAGCCCACAACCATTTTAATTGTGCAGCTCTCTTCAAAACATCCGTTATTCCTGTTCTTCGTCTTATTTCTTCGTTTGTTATTTTATCCTTAAGACACACTCCAAGCATTGCTTTTTCCATTGTCCTTTGGTTTACCCTCAGTTGTTCAGCGTGTTTTTGTGTGAGTGCCATCGTTTCTAAACCATAGGTTGTCACCGGGAAAACGCAGCTTTTATATACTTTTCTTTTAAGGTTTATAGAAATTTTCTGTTTTTCATTATATGTTGCAATTTACCAAAAGCTGCCCATGTCAGAGCAATTCTTCTCTTAATTTCTGCTGATTGATTTTCTTTCCCCAGCATAATAGTATGTCCCAAATACACATAGTGGTCCACAAACTCAATGTCCTGATTTCCTTCTGTGAAAGCTTCTTGATCGTTGTTAAGGATTTTTGTCTTACTATAGTTCATATTAAGGCCGATTTTTTGGAAAGGCATTTTTTTGAGTTCATTTAGATTCAACCTTCTTGTGGTTATTTTAAACACTTCTATGTGAAATAAAATTAAAATGAAAATAAAATTTCACTCCCCAAAGCCAGCATTTTTGTTTTATTTAAGTACCTAACATTTTTTTCTCACAAAGTAACAAAATAATAACTTATAGATTTATTGTTCACTATTAATGTTGCCATTATTTGTAAAAATATAAACATAAAGTTTTTTTCGAAATAAAATGGTTTTATACGGGCAGCTTGCTCCCCCCTCCCCAACCCAAGTTCTGGCTACGCCAATAAACACAGATATAAAACTTTTTGTTTAAACGATTCAACAATTAATTTTTTAAAATAATTTAACGTTCAAAAGATCCACTTACATGTAAGTGAAATGTTTGCTAACGACTTTACTGCATCTTATTGTTTGTTGACTCTAAACTTTTTCATAAAACAAAAGCCTCTCTGTCTTAATTAGCTCGTCCTTGCAACCACCTGCCGCTTCCCGTATAACCGCGGTCCTCGACATCGTTCTTTTATTTTTCGAGTTGTTTGTATGTAGCAAAGAGGTTTTACTACGGTCAAATTAGAGTCTGTACGATAAAGTGCAAATTGTTTGAAGATGTTTTGCTTTAACGTTTCAAAGTTACGATTTCGATGGTATAGTAATAGTAACTTTTTTACCTATTGGTAGTATTTTTTTTGTAAATAAGATAGTAATAGATAAAAAAAAGTTAAAATTTATAAATAAATTCGGTCAAAAACAAATCGGGGTCGCGAAATCAGGATCTCCATGGCATGGTGGACAGTAATCCTGCCCAGCATGCTTCGTGTTCGATTTCCAGGGCCGCAGAGACAAATAAATGCCAATCGCCTTTGCCGTAAGTACTTGATACCTTGGACCTCAGGAAAAATGAACAGGTTTTGTTTAATAGCTTTTTAATGTGATGTGTTAAAATACAAAAAATTACTATAGTTCAATATAAAGTTTTCCAAACTTTCAAGAAGAAAAACTGTCAAAAAGTGCTTGAAACGACACAACTGGTTGACAGTGCCTTTTCCTTTACCAATCCATCGTGCCTACCCCTGGGCTAACATTATTCACAACCAATTCTAGTTGCACTATCGTTTCCAAGGCCCGAGAAGCACGCATATTATACTGTAGATATATTTATGTTTGGTTATTATTATACAGGGTGTCCGAAAGTGACGATGAAAAATTTTATGGTATGATTCTACATAAACAAAAATATGAAAAAAAGTTCATATTAACATATGTTCGGAAATACTTCCAGAGGGAGCTACAGGCACTTGAAGATGGTGTCATAAAAGTGGTTTTTATTTAATTTATTAGGATCTACTAACAATACAGGAATTAACTTCTCCTTATAGGTTAGAGTAATTGGAGGTCACTTTTTGAAAATATCAGGTGACCCATATTGCAACCAGTGACGTGCGAACAAAGGGGTGGCTAGTTATTTAGGGTCATATTTTTTTTCGCCGAATGTATTTTCTCTATCTTTTGAATAAATAATGTTTCTTTAAACATTTTTACGTAAAAAGGTTCCCCTTGTATAAAGTCGTATAGTCGACAGTTTTCAAGATAAACGGACTTTAATGCTCAGATGCACTGAGTCGTCCTTTTAAGTCCGTTTATCTCGAAAACCGTGGACTATACGACTTTATACCAAGGGAACCTTTTTACGTAAAAATGTTTAAAGAAACATAATTTATTTAAAAGATAGCGAAAATACAGTCGGCGGAAAAGAATATAACCCTAAATAACTAACCACCCCTTTGTTCTGACGCCACTGGTCACCTGATATTTTCAAAAAGTGACCTCCAATCACTCTATCTTATAGGTAAAAGTTGATTCCTGCATTGTAAGTAAATCCTAATAAATTAAATAAAAACCACTTTTATGACACCATCTTCAAGGGCTTGGAGCTCCCTCTGGAAGCATTTCCGGACCTATGTTAATATGAACTTTTTTTCATATCTTTTTATGTAGAATCGTACCTTTTTTTCATCGTCATTTCCGGACACCCTGTATTTTTGTATTGTAATGGTAGGCTTAGAATGAATTGTAAATATAATATGAATGAATAAACAGCTCTTTAAAAGTAAGTTATCCGTGAGATTAGCGAAGTTAAGCGAAGCCGGGCACGGTTAGTAACTGGATGGGTGATCGCAAGTGAACTCCGTGTGCCGTTGGGTGTCGTTCAAAACCCAAGTTAAACTGTAGGTCCCGTCTGCCCGACATTACCCAGACGTTAATGAAAAACAATAAATAGCACGGTTAGTAACTGGATGGGTGACTGCAAGTGAACTCCGTGTGCCGTTGAGTGTCGTTCGAAACCCAACTGTAGGTGCCATCTGGTCGACATTACCCAGACTTTGGTGGGGTAGTAGGTGTCTAAAAGGTGCCGTGAAATGCAATATCTGCATGTTCCGGTTCTTTAACTTTTCTTTTGGAAATTTTCTTCTTTTTAAGGATCTTTTTTGCAATTTCCGCATCTTTTATGGTTGTTAAGTTATCATTAAAAATTAAAAGGGCTTTTTTTCCTTTTCTGTTAATAACAATTGCAATTTTTACCCTTAAAACGCCTTTCTCAGATTTGCATTCCGCATCAAATGAGCCATCGCTTTTCAACGAGACTTTTAGCCTTTTAGCCTTCGTGAAATGACCAATATAAAAAAATGCAGCTGGGACACACTGTATATATACAATTAACCGCACGAAATTATTTTTTTTATTTTTGTATTCTTAATCATAATTTGGACTTAAGACTTAACTTATTGTACGGACCTTGAGTAGGATTTCGAAAAGGGGTAATTATACAGTTACGCTAGACAGACGATTTGAAAAGCGGCTGGCCTGTTTCGCAAAGGTAAACCGGCCGGGTCTGATGCAGCACTGCAGGGCGAATGCCGGTATTATGCCAGGTCACAAACAAATAATATGCAGTAAAGCAAATTAGTTTTAGTTTACTTCGGTTTAATGTTATACAATGACCAAATAATTGCCAATTTTAGTATTGGTAAAAACAATATAATTTTTTTATATTTTTAAATTAATAACTTTGATTTTGACAAAATGCGTCCTTTTAATTTTTTATTTCATACTCAGAGCTGTCAAAACTTAAAGTACTTAAAGTAAAATTATACTTTAAGATCTTTTCTATATTTAAAGTTATTTACTTCAAGTACTTTTTATTAGAAAGTACTTGTAATTAATTATTTTATATCAAAATACTTGAACTTTTACTTGATTTGACCAAGTAAATTACTTGAAGTATTTGTCTAAGTACTTAAAGTATTACGATGTACTTGAAGAAAAAAAAGTACTTTAAGTAAATAGGAAGTACATGAAGTAAAAAGAAATCAATCAAGTACGCCAATTTATTTACGTTAAATTTCGCGCGAACAGGTTAAAACAAGAAGATCGCCAGACCTATGCTGACTCTGATACAGTATAGCCCTTAATTCAATTGTTAACAGCACCAAGAATCGTAAAATTAAAATTATTTTTAAATACCTTTAATATTATAGGTACTTAAAAAAAGATTAAAATATGGTATAATAATTTTTTGAAAATATTTTTTGTTTCTAATACCACTTAAAGATACCTGTATTTAAAATTTTATTTTACAATCATTATCTCGCCACTTTCTTTTCTTTAATCTCTCCTACCAGCTTTATTATTTTGTTAGTACGAAATCGCTTGTGACTTTAGAAAAAGAAGAAAAATAATAATTTATTTAAAGGGTAAAATTGCAGAAAATATTGGATTATACACTAGTTTTGGGAGGTCATAAGGTTTCAAATACACAAAAGACACACAAAAATACAAAATAAGAAATATTCATTCTGATCAAATTAAAAATTTATATTGGACCTCCAAACCTAAAATTTTCCAAAAAAATAACTTTGCGAAAAGACTCAATACATACATCACAGTAACAGACTTTACAAGTAAGGTAAATCGTTAAATTTATCAAAGTATACATTTTCTTTTAAGCTAATACATTTTAGGCTCATTTAACTTAATATGTTATTAAAAAAATGCTAGTCAAGTAAAACTACTTATACTTTCAGTACTTTTATTTACTTCAAGTACTTTGTTTTACTTCAAGTATTTTATTTTACCTCAAGTAAAATACTTGGGTAGTACTTTAAGTACTTTTTAAATTTACTTGAAAAAGCAAGCACATTTTAACCAGTACTTTTACTCGTACTTGAAGTACTATTTGACAGTACTTTGACAGCTCTGATTCATACTGTACTGTAAAACACACTTAGTTTTAGTTCGGAAAATAAACTTTTACAGTATTGAGTCCGGTAAACGAAATACCAGACTAGTCCGGTAAAACCGTTCTGTCGATTTTTTTTGGTACTAACTATCCGGTAGCCTAATTAGATTTTTGCAAAATTTTATCAAGAATCAGATTTCCACCATCTTCCTTTATTTCGTCAATTTTACCAAACATAATTGTGAAATAACACTAATTTTCCACTGACTTTACTTTTCACCATGACATAAATAAAAACACGACAGTTGCGTTTCCTGGATATATCTACGCAATCTTTTCGTCAAATTTAAATTTTATGTCAGTACTGACAAGGTTTCCACCAGTAAACAGAAATCTTAAAATCCGTTTCCAAAGCAGACAATTAATTATTTTGTAGATATAGGAAGGTAGATTAAGATACGTGATTATTTTAAAACAGAAATTTCGACAGTACAATATAATATAAAATATTGTACATTATTTGCACAAAAAACTTGGGAGTATTCGTTTTGAAATTCCAGACTCTGATCATTCGTCCTGCCTCGTCCGTAAACATCTCAATAATACTGTAAAAGTTTATTTTCCAGACTTATAACGTAAATATCTATTGATTTATTGATTTTCATTAATCACCTTGGAAAGGTTTCTGTAAAGCCTAAGTACTAGGAACATAAGGACGAGGTTATTCGTTTTTTCTCGCTTTCATTAACCAAGATCAAATAATAATAGCCAGAACATGCATTATTACATTGACCGCTATCTGTATCTAAAAATGTCGTAAAAGTATTTTTGAAGTTTTGAGAGATTCCTAACGCCCCTTAAATCACACGTAGCAGCAAGACCTTGCGATGATCAAATTTTGTTCTTAGACTGGGCAGTGTTTATTAGCGTTTATCAATCTTGCTCATTACACTACCCGTGCAATGTTTTACGTCTATTATCTCGTGTATTTTATACTACAATTTTTTTAAACCTATCGATTACTCCCGTTTTTTTTCATCGACACTGGGGTTTCAAGAAAGCAGGTTTATTTGGTATTATGGTGATGATCCAAATCATAATATGGAATCAACCCTTTAATATACCCCGAGGTTTTGACACTGTTGTCATGATCGAAATAACACTTTGTTACTACCAGAAGCATACTGTTACAGACTTTAGTTAGTGTTTAGTTATTAGAAATATAAAAGGTTAGAATTATTTTATTTAGGTTAATAATTTATTTAAAATAGGTTACCTTAGTTTTTCCCTTTTTCGACGGTCATTGCGGATTATCCTGAGGGCGCTGGAGCATCCCTTCCTTAGTAATTCAGCTTTTAGACTTTTCCATTCTTTCCATTCACTATAAAAAGCGCGAGGAAAATCCAGTTTTAAAAGATTCCCCTTCCAGGGTAATTCTAGGGGGGGCTTTTCCCAAGGAAATTTTTCCCCAAATTCCTTTTCCGGGGTTTTTCAGCTATAAAAAAAGGGGGGCCCCAGGAATATCCGCACGGGCCAGTTTAGTTTTGTATTCAGACGAGATAAGAAGTTGACAGACAGTTAAAGGTTAAACAGTTGTCATTATTACGTTACGTTAAAGTGTTACCATAGAAACGTTTGTAAACCAGATATCCAATAAAAGGTGTAAAACCAGGATCCGTGTTTTTATACAGGGTGTCCCGGAACAATACTTTGTTAAGGGAGAACAAAAATGCCTAATTTTCAATATCATTTACATTAAAACAGCAGTTGGTTTTAAAATTTTACTTATATTTATAACCTGAGACGTATGTGTTACTTACAAAAACAAACAATTTACTTTGATTATTTTTTATTTGACTAATATTACCTACTAATGACCTTCCGAAATCTGTTACCCAATAATATTCTGGGATAATTATATACGCTGTCACCTCAATTTCCAATAACAGAAACCTACAAACCAAAACCAAATTTTAGTGCAGCTAAATAATTACCATCATTTTAATTACATACCTTGAAAATTAAATGCAACTCATTGGAGTCATGCCTGAAAATTAATTTATTTTTGATGCAGTAAATATCTTGGTTTTTTGAATTTACATTTTTTTAAAACAAGAAATTGGTTTTAAATAATTTAAAAAATCTACATTGCAACAACATGCTAAAAACGCGTTTTCAAGAAAAATTACAATTATATTTGTCTGCCATTTTATAAACATTTAAAACCTATACATTTATACACTGTTTTGTAGAGACTCTTGCCAATTCTTTCAAGCTTTCTTAACTACTTCTATTCCACAATAATTTTCGTTACTACAAGCTACTAGGTCAACCTCCATATTATTTTTATTATTTAATTTACCAGTGCTATTAGGTTTTAAATAATTTGCAGATATTATAATACCACGGGTGTGTTTTCTTCCGCTTTTCCTCTGTTAGAGTTATATCGTTTTTCTGCTTATTTGTTGATTAGTAGGTTAATTAAAATATACTCAAAAATAATTATAACACCAAAAGAGTCACTTTTCGTATTAAAATCCCGTCAAATTTTATCTTAAGTAGTCAAACTTAGTCTTAAGTAAAAATATGACGATTTTGTTGTGACGGAGACAATAAAATTGCAGTGGGGATGAAAAAGAATATACTAGCGTTAGGGGCAATTCAAAAGCGTAAAAGTTATACCTTTGTATTAGTCCAATAACTGAAGACCTGAAAGTACCCAAAGCTGTAAATAAATCTGTACAGTTTTCATTTGTGGCGCAATTCTTAGGTTTTCGCGGATGCTTTCGAGCGAGAAAAAGTTTATCACGAATCCGACGTGGGAACCCTCTGAAAATGGCCCCCGTAAGTCCCAAAAATGAGTTTCCCGCAAATATCTGCCAAAATATGCGAATTAAAGAATTTTTATTTAGACAAAAATGAAGATCACCCCGAAATCTACAAAAATGGTTCTTACCATTTTTTTCGCAACACCAATATTTTTCGCAAAAACGGCCGTCGAAAAATCCATAACATTCCACACTGGATAAATGTGGTTAGTTGTGAGTCCGCGAGTCACTGGTGTGATGAATTTCCCTGATTTTTAAAAAATATTGCACTTTATTAAAAAGAAAAAAGTACATTAGAAACTAGACACTCTAAGCTTTCAAATGATGTGCATTGAAAAGCATTTTAATAGATAATGAATTTTTGATTCGCGTTTATTCTACACATTTTTTAGAACTCCGGAAACGGCTAAAAAATGCAGATGGGCAAAACAATTTTTTATCAAAACGCAAGAAAAATGGTAAAGAAAATTTTCTGGGATCATTGAACACTTGCTAAGGTCTCATTATAAAAAAAAATGTTAATAACAAACCATTTTTTTAAAAAATATCAATAAATATAATGAGTACTCTAAAATATTGTGAAAAAAATATTTGACCGCTTTTTTAAATATTTAAAAAAAATGAGAATGAACCCAAACTCATATGCAATGAACTTTAAATGATTAAAAAATGTACATTATTGCCTGAGTAATGAAACAATTCGTCCGCCCGCTTATAAGTGAATCCTTAAAGATAGCGGCATTCTAGCGGTAGAGCGGCAGCTGAAATGAGAGGACTTTTGGGTCACGTTATCTCAAAAATTATTGATTTTTTGAAAAAAATTATAAAAACAATTTTTGTAGATTACAAGGTGGTTTTTATTTTTTGTTTAAACAAAAATATTCCAATTCCCATATTTTGGTAGATATTACCGGGAAACCCATTTTTCGGGTCTTGAGAGGCCATTTTCAGCCCTTTCCCACCTGTTAATGTTGATAAACTTTGTTTCGCTCGAAAGCATCCTCAAAGACCTAAGAATTGCGCCACAAGGGAAAACTGTACAGATTGATTTACAGCTTTGTCCTTTCATTTACTGGACTATCATATTTTATTTGATTTTTAGCATAAAATACAAAAAATTACATTTTTAGACTTTCTCCCTGACTGACGATATAATAATGATGGCTTACAATAAGTATAAAAAGCTCGTACTTCTATTTTTTTTTCAGAAATGATATTTTGGTAGTTTTAGATAAAAAACCACGTATATTATATAAGACCGACGTTAAAAAATTTCATCTGCTTTGTGCTGCTCTCTACAGACAACAACAGTAACCACGTATATCAGCTGCTCCCAAGATTCAGTGGATTTAGCGTGAACACCTTGTACATCCAAGAAAAACTGGCTGCATTTTTAGAGTGTTTTCAGTGTGTTTTCTCACTTCAAAACATTTTGTGGTTGTTAAGTCAAACCCAAAACATGTAAAAAATTAAAACCTTCCTAGACAAAATGGTGCAGAAAATCAATTTTTTGTGTCACCTGTAAAACTTATATTTTGTGCCATACGAGGTTTTCATACTAAGCCATCGATAAATAAGTATTATTGCAGCAACCAGCCGATTAAAAAAGAAAAAAAATATATACCTTTCTTTATTCTTACCATAAATTATACATATAATAATTAATTGATTAATGATAACATTTAAAACAAATAATTTATTTAACCTTTTTTAACTTTCATTAGATAGATGCCCAACTTTATCAGTTACATCGATCTTGTCTCGATTTTTTTCTTTCGAAACGCAATTTCGACCTTAACATCAGATATGCACTCTGATTGTTCATTAATCAATTTAACTGGGGTATACTAGTGTATAACGCATAAACAACTAACTGATTGAGAGATATGATTACGACTATTAATCATACGCAAGTGACACAGAAGCTGTCAGAGTATGTTTAATATAAATTAAAATGCAATAGTCTTTTGAATACAAAGGAGAAAAATACAAATTTGTAATATATACGTGCAAAGGTTAGCAAAGATTTAAATCATTAATAAAAATGAATGATTAAGTGCACGTTCAACGACATGCACTGTTTAGGGATTTGTAGCGTTTTGTCAGGATTAAAATTTATTTTTATAATAAAAAAAACCGAATAAGATATTTCTGTGGCTTGCATTGTATTAATTTATGTTTAAAAACACGATGCGTTTTAACTGGCAAGTATCTCCAGCCATCCTCAGGTAAATACATAATGAGTTACATGACTACAGAAGTATTTTTACCAAAACTAAGTTTGCTGAGGCATGAAGGTGATGGACGCGATTATGGGTTCAACGCATGGGTTTGTCAGGAGCTAAGGGTAAGATTACATTACATTTCTATTATCTAAGGATGGTTAGCTAAAGAACCCAGGGTTTTGGTTGATGATTGCTGTTTCCTTAAATTTCCTTTTTTTCTAATACTGCTCACGGTGTATGATTTTGGCATCTGACTACCTCATATGATGTCCTTCGGCCCAAACGAGATCAGCGGCACCCGAGTTCTCCATCTCTCTTCTCGTTGTGCACCTTTAATGTTTCTTTCTTTGTTATTGGATCTGGTCTCTACAGGTTAAATTCGCCAGCGCTCCCCTTTTCAGTCAGAGTTTTCCAGAAATTCCAAAAAAAATTAAAATTTAATTTTAAATCAATGCTAGAGACAAATTAATAGCAGTCCAGCAAGAACTGCTACTGGTGCACAACACAAACAGAAAAAACACCATTTTGGGACTTGGCACACAGCGCCGAACCCCAGAAGAAGGACCCCATTAAATGTCGCCGTGAGTATCTCCTTTATCCCCGAGGGTTAAAAATCAGCTGATACAGCACCGCCCTTCCCGGAAAATGCTATGTACCTTTTTATCGCGTGACATCACTGTCGGAGGTCATACGGAAACTCACCTTCGATGTTCTTTGATCCGTATTTCCATTAATCTTTCTGTTTTTTTAACGTAAGAGTTACCACATTTACACAGTATTACATAAATACAGCGCTTCTGATCCTTAAGACTTATCGGTTTAGTTTTTGCCAGTAGCTCCCCAAGGATTCACTGGCTCCAAATACTGTATTAATATTATGGTTGCTTCCTATTCTCCGTATTTTTGACAAAAATTTTGATGAAATGGCATTTTTTTAATACATATGCAGTTAGAAATAGCAGCAATGCTGAAAAAACTTCCTGTAAAATTTTCCAAATAGACGACTTTATGTAATTTAAAGTGTGCTCCCTATTTTACGGTTTCGATAATAGGAGAATCGCATAAAGTAAATTGACCAAATATGAGACACCCTGTAAGCAAAGTCCATTAAGAAAAACGCAGTAATTAACCCCTATGCTGCATCCAGTCGGAAACTCCATCTTGACTGTTTAAACGCGGATTTCATGTGGATGAAGTTGCATCGGATTGGTCGATCGCATCGAATTTACACGACATGTAGTTTAAGTACGTTTATGTCGTGATAATATTTCGATACGATCCAGTGACGCAAAGAGACGCACTTTAAAATCACTAGGCTCCTTGCATATAATAATGTAAAATAGGAGGCAGTTTATTAATACATGTGAATTATAAAGTTTAAAGTGTGGCAAAAGACAAGATTCTAGAAATAAAATACAAAATTAAATTTTCCGGGCTTCTTCAGGAGGACTGTTAAGAATGCGTGTGGCACGATTATGAACTGCTAAGATAGGAATTATACTGGATAATTCTTTAGATCAGAACCCGTAAAGATACCTATAAATGAGAAACATGTATCTTAGAGCTTCTTGGTTAGTAAAAGGAGAAAGCTTTGTTATAAGATTTGGATCATTAAAAAGGCGAACCACTAAGCTGTTGTGAGAGAAACTATACCATACAGTGTTTTAAGCAGAGTCTAAAGATGATATGAAGGCAGTTTTTCGAAGATATTTTGTGAGTAAATGAAGTTTAAACCCTCTGTATATTTTACATTTATTTTTGTAACATGCTGTTTAACGGTTGATTTTAGAGTTTGGCACATAATTATAAATATTTTTTAGTAATTTCTTATTAAGTTCTCTTTGGTACTACAGCTTTTAGTATATGCACAAATGGGACAACTGCAGTTAAATCTAAGTTTTTTTTTAATAAAACAGCGAGTATATTGAGCTATTTTGTTTGATTTTAAAAATATAAAGGTCGTAGCCTAATATGAAATGTTGCATGAAAATATGATTTGTTTGTTAAGATGGTTTAAATTTCGATAATTTAGGTGGATTTGTAACTAAATATTCAAGCTAAATGATTAATAGTTATACATAGTTTTTCTTATAAGCTTATTCAGTTAAATTTAAAAATAAAATTGTCTAGATCCAACAATTTTAAATATCAATTTTTAGGTGATACACAGGATTTTACACAACTTTAAAGCAGAGTGTGAAATTTTCTGGAGGAAAAAGAAAATGCTGATCCACTTCTGCAATGATTAAATTTGAAAGAATAATTATTCATCAACGCCACATTCTAATTTACCATCTTGGAAAAATTTTAACAAATATACACAACTTATGTGATATAGCATAGAAAGCTAGTTAGATTAAGACCATTAAAAGCAATGAAGGCATATTTTTATTTTAAATGTCGTTTTTACCCTTACAGAAAAGCATTAAAAAAAAATAAATAATCTAAATAAATCTTAAATTAAACATTTGGCGAAACATAGTAAATTGACACAATAACTTATTGGCGCGTGTATTAAAAAAGTGGGATAGGTCCATAAATGTGAAAACTTAAATATTACTTTAAATTTTTCTTTAAAATATTTTAGAAATTCTTAGAGCCTTTTAATTAAAAAAAAAGTTTTTAAAATTGTCAGAAGATTTTTAAGGAAAAGACTATTTTGATTTTTGTTTATATATCTTTTAATTTTCCAATACACGCGGCAATTATCTCTTACACATAATAAAATGGTCTGGTGTAGATAAGAATTTTGTCTAATTTGAAAATGGGCCCATCTACCTTAGCCTTTTACTGCATCAGATAAAGTAGTCGTCTTATTTATTAATATAAAGGGCCAGACACAAATCGTAATTAGGCTGAAACAAGTTTTTTGTGAGCAAATATATTTTGGGGCTAGTTCTTTCATAAGCAAAAAAAAAAGAGATTTGACGTGTTTTAAGATTTAAGAGGGAGCCAATTTGTTATCATTGCATATTTTTTTATCAGGTAAAAAAATCTTCTTAGTATTCTTTAAAATCAAACAGCAACAACATTTTGAAAAATGTCATTGCCAAATTTGAAGAGATGATCTTACTTTTTGCTGTTGGTAACTTTTTTTTGTTTTATAAATAAAATAATTTTTTGAGGTATTTCTTTAAGTGTTTATACAAAATGACTCTTTTACATTTTGTTTACTTGGAAAAAAACCACAAAAATGTTCATGTTTAGGACTCTTTGAATAATCCTAGGCTTCATACAAGCCCTTATGAGCTACCCTAGAGATAAAACAATTAAGGATAGGGACTTAAGAAATAATTTTATTTTGATTTTATTAACTAACAAAAACTCATTTGATAATATTTTTTTAGTTATGAATGTTTATTAGGCTATATTTTAAAAATACATGAAAATATTACATTATATACGAGTAAGTTAACCACCCTATTGTGGCGTGTTATTGTGATAGACGATATTTCAAGTCGAAATAATGTTTGGATTTAATTTTCAATTTGGTAAAATACCATAAAATACAAAACAATTTGTATTACTTACAGACAACACTTCAACATTAAAGACATTCAGTTGCTAGACAATAACAACCACTTCAAAAGACGATCGAAGCTAACAAAGGCTTTCGAATCTGTCAAAGCGTTAATGAACAAAGCAGAATTAGTGCAGCATTTATATAAAAACAACTTAGGGATGGTATTAAGGGTGCGTCCATTAATAACGTAAGACGATTTTGGCAATTTTTTGATCTCACTTCCCCTTGGTGAGATGTCGTGAGATTTGGCTCGACTCCGTCCCCCCTAATCTTAGGTGAGATTTTTAAAAATGCGCATTTTAGTGTAAATACGCTAATCTATGCTTAACTGCATTGATTTATTATATTATATTGCTTATTATTTTTTTAAATTTAGGACTACTATTTAAACTACTAAGAACGTAGTCTAGAATTAGAGGAAGAAAACATCAAACGGAAAGCTAGAGCCGAAAAATCATCGTCATCAGAAAAATGGAGTTTCTTCCCTAAAACAAGTTCGTTTAGTAATGTTAATTATGTCCTAGCGAAGGCTAACAACCTATTGGATACAGGGGGTAGTAATAAGGGGTAAAACTGCAAAATTTTTGGTAAAAAATCGTCATCGATAATATGTCAGCCATTTTGGCCACTTAAAGTTGAACCTCTAGGTGTCTAAATCCAAAAGAGCTGTTAGATGGATACCAAGAGCAGTACAACGGTGTTAAATTATCCCGAGTGCTTACTTTATTTAGCGTGTTTTTTAATTAAATGTCAATATTTAAGGGGCAATTTTTGGGTCCATTTTAAAAAGAAAACTTCATATGAGCGTATGTCCTAAACGTCCTAAATTTTGAGATACAGGGTGACAAAATTTTCAAAAATAAATCATTTATTATTAATATCAGTAAGTCCACTTTAGATATTTTAATAAAATTTGGCATACATGTACTATGTATCAAGAAGCATTTTTTAGGGTACTACATTTTTTAAATTTCCACCAGTGGCGTTCGTACGGAATTTGACCTGCCTATTTTGGCAGATATTGATGGTACGTTACTGAATTAACTTATTTTTTTTTAATCCCCAATCATTTATAAGCAAAGTTGATAACCTGATTTTTTTTCAAACCGATGCACGGTTTTTGCTTAAAACACACATAATCATAACAATATCGGTAAACAATATCACCATGCAGAGAAAGATTTGATTTAATTTTTGCAGGTGAAAACCAGCGTCGGACTAAAAAATCAAGAGATTAATTTGCTCATATTTTAATGACTTAGGTTTTTACCTAGAAATTAAATCTAGATATTTTTCATGTATTGTTTAGATTGTTATGATTATGCAGAAAATGGTTTGTATTGTTTAGCGAAAACCGTGCATCGAATAAAATGAATCAAGTGATTAAATTGCTTATAAAATTGAAGATAAAAATATTTCCTATTTTAAAAATGCATTTTGATAGATACCTAGTACATGTATGCCAAATTTGATTAAAATATCTAAAGTGGTATTACTAATAATAATAATAATAAATGATTTATTTTTGAAAATTTTACCAACCTGTATCTTAAAAATTAGGACGTTTAGGACATACGTTCATATAAAGTTTCCTTTTTAAAATGGACCCAAGAATTGCCTCCTTAAATATTGACATTCAATTAAAAAACACCCCGTATAAAGTAAGCACTCGGGATAATTTGACACTGTTTTACTGCCCTCGGTATCCACCTAACTGTCAGCCCTTTTGGATTTAGACTCATTAGGTTTAGCTTCAAGTGGCCAAAATTAATATTATCATGACGATTTTAAAAAATTTTGCACTTTCACCGTTATTGCTTTATCCAATAGGTTGTCAGCCTGCGGGGGAACATAATTAACAATACTACATAACAGTTTTACGGAGACTCTTTTCTGGTGACGATATTTTTCGGCTCTAGCCTTAGACCCGATTAGCGAACTGTATTAGCTTGTGTAGGATAAGTTATATTTTAGTGGAGAGATGTTTTACTTATTTTAACCTGTTTTTTTTACAATTTTTTATTGTTACTCGCGAAAAAAGATCCGTGATATTGCCGAGACATCCCCGCTTCCCCACGTAAGATTATTGTGTCACGTAATTAATGGACGCCCCCTTACTGAACTAAATATAAATAAATTTAGTACATTAGGAAATAATTTTTAAAATTTGTTTTGAAGAGTTAGAGATATATTTTTATAAATATTTTCTTATTTTTTTAAGGGTGTTAAATATGTTAATTTAAAAAATCTTAAAAACTTCAAGAATATACTTACTGGTGGCAGCCTTGTTGCTTGGCCGGGCTTTCAAAAGTACAAAACAGAAAGAAAATAGAGGTATAGCCGTATTCTTTTTGCGTACAGTAATTGGTTGGCCAAAGCTCGCCGCCAGTCTTCGGCCGACCAATATTAGCACGCGGAGCTAGAGAAAAAGGCTATACATTTGTCTTTTTTCTCTTTTACACGCTTGTTAGCTCGGTCAAGCGGCAAGTCTCCTCCAGTAGTATATGCTCATAGCTTAAGGCTGAATAACGATAAACAAAAATATAGGTATATCTTCTTGCTCGATAATGTAGCCCATATCTAACATAAAGGAAACCATAATACCTAATTTGGACAATCCCTTGTAGCTAGTTATCTTTAATAGGAGTGATTAGGCGTGGAATAGGGCACGTTTCTGCCATTGCAATATGTCAGAGGTCTTTGGGTCTATTTCCTTAATAATTTCCTAATCGGAATATTGATTAACCTAAATAAGTGCTATTGTTACAATGGATCTGCCCCTTCACTAGACGTATTGAGGAAAATCCATTATTTCCTTATTTTTGCATATTAAACTTTAGATAAGGTTTTAATATACCCTTCTGTAAAAATGGTTCAATATATTTATTAAATAATAAAAAGTTGGGACTAAAATATATTACTAAGATAATGGAGAGAATATCTACAACCAACTAAAACCCTGTGTTAGATGTTTTATGTTACATGGATGGTGCAGTGACACTGATGTGATACGATTTCTCCATTAGGGTAACCTTTAAAAGATTATAAATTAACTGGTTTCATTCTAAATACTATACATTTTAAAGTAGTAAAACTCTGTCGTCCCCATAAAGAGGAACGAATGTTACAATTTTTTGATTTTTAATTTTTAACGGTTTTTAAATCTTTTTTACCATGTAATTTATTCTTGACCGTTTTTGGTCTAAAATTTTGAATTTTTAGTAAAAAAAATGATAATAAAACAGCAAATGTGCCCAGAATTCATGTTATAAACTCTTATCTTATGAAAAAATAGGAAAATGTTACATATATTATCTCTCAAAGAGCATCTCAGGGGCCAGCCCTCTCCCCTCCCTCCGGAACAAAACCCTAAATACGCCAATGTGTGTGCATATGTCAAAAAATTAAATTTATTTGTTATATTTAAAAAATTAGATAAAAATTGACAGAAGGTACCCCGAAAAGTAAAATTTAACATCCGCCACTGACGGGGTGATATTTTTTTTCTTTCCCTTTGCGATTCCAGATGAAGCAGCACATATATACTTAAATCAAAATTTTATGGTTTTCATGTAAGGTTTTTCTTTTAAATGACTTTTGTGGTTTTTATAAATATTTTTGTGTAAGTTTCAATTACCCTGCTGGTTTACATGTAGGAAGAAAAACAACAGAATTTTAAAAGTTTCCCTATTTGTGTTGATTTATTTTCAGGAAAAAAATACATAAGCAAAAAAAAATAAAAATTTCCTTTTTCTTTTTTCTTAAAGTAAAAATGTTTTCAAATTAAAATGTGTTATTAATTCGGTTAGCTACTACTTATTAGGTGTGGAAAATATTTTATAAATATTTAATTACTGCTTATATAGTAACACCTTCAGAAAATCTTAGATTTTTTTGTTGACCATTTTCTCAAATGTCCAAAAGTTTTTAAGTTATGTCACTTTTCTTCTGGGGTAACAAAAGTTGCGGTGCCATATCAGCCCGACCCTGTTTTAACGTAAAAATAGATTTAAAATTAGTTTTTAGTAAACAGTGCCTCAAAAAGAAATTAGTATACATAATTTCATATTCGGCAACAAAGCATGGGGATGTATTCATTCTAATTCATGCTGGAAGTCTCTTTGAAAAATATAAATTTTTTTAAATTTTACTTTAAACTACAAACCATGCTTGTAATTGTAGTAAACTCAATTTTTTTGTAGTTTAAATAATTAGATCGAAAAAATTATTAATACATTTCCGAGCAGTAATTATTGCAAATAATGTAATTGCTACTAGTGAGATTAATGCTCGTTTGTAGTTTTTTGTAGTAAAAATTTTTTTTTACTTAATGCGAGTACACAAAATAATGCATATTACGAAAAATAATGGAGGCATAAAAAAGTGCGACATATACTTAAAAACTACAAACGATGCTAATGAATGTAGTAAACTCAATTTTTTTGTAGTATTAATGATGAGGCAGCAAAAATTATAAATACATTTTTGAACAGTCATTATTGCAAATAATGTAATTGCTACTAGCAAGATTAATGCTCCATTAAGCAATAATCTCACTAGTAGCAATTACATTATTTGCAATAATTACTCTTTAGAAATGTATTTAAAATTTTTTCGGTCTAATTATTAAACCACAAAAAAATGAGTTTACTACATTCATTAGCATCGTTTGTAGTTTTTGAGAACATGTAGCACTTTTTTATGCCTCCATTATTTTTTGTAATATGCGATACTTTATGTACTCGCATCAAGTAAATTTTTTTTTGACTACAAAAAACTACAAATGATTAAGGATTAATCTCACTAGTAGCAATTACATTATTTGCAATAATTACTGCTCAGAAATGTATTTATAATTTTTTGGGTCTAATTATTAAAACTACAAAAAAAAATAATATTACTACATTTATAAGCATAGTTTGTAGTTTAAAATAAAATTTAAAAAAATATATATTTTTTAAAGGGGGTTCCAGCGTGATGAAGCTCAAGTCTCCGTCAAAACTTTCTGGTGCTACAATAATGTAAAGGTAATAAAATAACTGTCAAACGTAAATTTTATACTCTCTGTTTTTTCTACTCTTTCGGTCCATCACAGTTACTACAGTTTTCATCACATTATTCTGTCGGCTGTATCTATGCGAGCTATAAAAACCAACGAATTGTTTGCGAATAAATTTAAAATACCTGCTATTTTACAGTCCCCAAAAAAAGGTAAAAATGTAATTAAAACCATTTCTTTAACGAATTGCACATAGCCATCGTCGGAAATAGCCTGCGGAAAACAGATGTCAAGCACGCGTGGGCCTGTGGAATGCACGGCATTTCATTAAGATCTGTTTTTTTTGACGGACGATTATAGCTATAAATTAATCTATTACGGCTATAATGTTTGTAGGAATTTATACTGGGCACGTCGTAATATTTTAGTCCGGTGAAATCAACAATGACCTTAAAAATAGATCTAAAATGGTGAACTGTATTTATTGGTATGTATGAGGTTTGTCACTGACATAAGGATGTTAGTATTGACAGTATTTTATGACAAAGTTTATGTAAAAGATCCCTATTTTAAAAGCAGCTACTCCAATTATGACCTTATTATTAAATATACAGGGTGATTCATGAGGAAATGTCAATACTTCAGGCACGTAGTCAGGGTCCAAAAATAAACATAAAAGTATATACAAATATGAGTCCGCAAGGCCTTAGTTTCTGAGATACAGGGTGTTCACCACAGAACTGACATGTGCTTAGAAGTAAATGGTGGAATTTTTAAAAATTATAAAACCTAGCTTATGTTTTGCTGAACATAATTTAAGAACAATAATTTTATTGAAAATGAAAATACATATTGTTTAATTATACATTTTGTTTATTTTTTTTTGAGTCTGGTATAATAAAATCAGATGCGTCGTCATTTTTTTAAGTCCAAATATCTCGAAAACAATTGCTTATATCACCTTTTAACAAGTATACCTTTTTGACGTCAAATTGACAACAATTATTTAATTTACTCAAAAATATAATACAAGGCCTCAATCAATCAAAATTGTGATTGTTCAAAATAGTAAAAAGACGTGTAGTTGCCGCCCCCTACAAGTAAGGGCCGTAATAAGATTAGATTCAAATCCATCATATCAAAAAGCCCCCGGATACCAATTTTTACTGCAATATTTACATTATCATAGATTTTAATTAAAAATTAGGAAAATTAAATAAAAATTTTAACACCCTGTATTTCGAAAACGAAGGCTTTGCGGACCCATATTTGTATAGACTTTCATGTTTATTTTTGGCCCTGACTACGTACCTGAAGTATTGACATTTCCTCATGAATCACCCTGTATATTAATGACCTTGGGCAAAATAAATTATTTTATTGCATTTTATTTGTTATTATTTTCTAATATAAAAGGCGTTTGTAAATGAGGTATAAAAATGTCCCATACTCTCAACTTTTACCCCCTTTTAACCCCTCAGGAGAGGAAGTTCCAAAAATACTACCACCTTCTATTTTTTAGTTATCAGAAGCCTTATTACCAACTCCCGTAATTACAACTTTAAAATTTAATATTTTTCTTTATACACTTTCATCCCCATATTAACCTTTTAACTGATGTAATTCCAAAAATTTTGAAACAGATCACTTTTAATGGTAGTTAATACTAATTTTTATACTTTAGGTCCTGAAATAACGAAGTTTTATACAAACTTTTCAACCTCATTTTACCCCTTTGGAAAGGAGTGGGGGTCTGCGTTTTCGTGTATATTGCAAACAAAAAATAAATGTTATAATTAAGGAATTACAATTTTTTCTACTTTGAAAAACAATGTAAAAATAAACATTATTTACGCTTGGCAAGTTTTTTTTTTTTGAACTCGTTTGCATTGGTTTGGTTTTGCTGAACTTAGTTTTCCGAAACTACGGCTTGGCATAAGTTTTGAAAAACAATCAAACTTTTTTTTTTTAATTGAAATCGTTTTGCTTTTTTTAAATTTTTCTATTGTTAAGTATCATTGTTAATGCTAATTATTTTATTTTATTTTAATATTTTTCTTTTTTTCATTAATTACAAATATTCATATTTTATGTTTGAATTAATAAATTTTCTAAAAAAATGCAGATTTTCAAACCTTATCTTATGTTTAGCCAAGTTAACCCCAACCGCTGTGTTCGCACGTTGTTGTCGTGGTTGAGCCCAGTTTTGGAACATGCGCTAGAGTTGCTGGTTATCTGCAACTCTCGCTAACACCGTATGGAACGGGATCCGAAGCTATGACGAAAGCAAGGCTTAACTCAAGGTGTTATTATACCGTGCTGATGAGTGAATGACATCCTGTTCCTTAAACAGGTGTCTCCAACGGTGCTTCTGAGATACAGGGCGACATCTCAGAGTACCTAGCCTTACTGTGGTAATGCGGGGCTCTGCCGTGGTGGACTATTACTTCCCTAGCTCCAAACAGAAAGCGGACAGAACCGCTTTCATAGGAAAAAAGGACAAAGGTGTTGAACGAAACGGATAAATCCGTTTCGAGAGGTGCCACCCAAGGTCACAAGCAGACAAAGGTGCGCCGACCGAAACGGGTAAATCCGTTTCGAAAGGTGCCTCTAAAGTCACAGGCGCCTGTTTCATGGGGAAAGGCTAATCCACCACGAACAAACAGGTGCTTAGAAAGGGATCCCTGAATCCAAACAGAAGGCGGACAGAACCGCTTTTGTAAGGAAAAGGGTTCCCTGGCTTTAAACAGAAAACGGATAGAACCGTTTTCATAGGGGAAGGCCGGAGAAACAGCCTCAGAAGGAACATCAGGTTCTTGTAACAAGGACCTGGTAGCTACCCACGTCACTACACCAGGAGAGGAGGGCATGACGGATCCAATCGTCTGCTCGTCATACTTTCCAGGAGACAGGAACACCAGAACACATATTGTGCTCGTGTCCGGTAACGACACGAGTAAAAGGAAATGTAAGAACTCTCTCCAAATCTGATATCGAATTCGTTGGAAGTCTGATCCTGTTGGGCGAAACATAAAAATGTGTGAGCCACAATATACCGAGCGGTCGCGGTCGAGAGGGTAAAACGTCCACTTACCTTAAACCTAACCTAACCCTCTAGGTCAGTTGCTATATTTATTTACATTTTTTTTAAATATGGGGTTATTTCTAAACACATTACTTTAATAAATAATCTATATAAGAAGTATTGGAACCAACAAATTACTGTTGGTTAGTTCTGGTTATTTTTGGTTAGCTCGAGTTAGTTCATTTATTTCCAGAAGTCTAATTAACATGAAAATTTGTATAGGGGTCAATAGCCGATATTAATACAATTATTTCATAACCTTGTTTTAATTTCTTGACTAGGATTATCAGAATAAAAACAAATTTAAAACACTTTCTCAACAACATTTGGCGAATTCGAAAAGCTAAAATAGCACAACACGCCTTCTACAAGAATCCAGGCTACTGGCAACAAAAGATTATTTTTTGAAGAAAGAGTTTTTCACTGACCTTCATGTTGGGTTACCGATGGAGTTTTTCTTTCTCATATGTAGTTTTGTTAAATTTTGTTATGATGTGTTGGCCATAACAAGATTATAATAAGATACACTAAAAATCAGGGCTCTTAATAAAGATTACTTTTGATGTTTTGGGACTTAAACATAAGAAAATATATTATAGTTTAAAAAATAAAAAAAAAAAAAAACACGCTTTTATAGCAAATCAAACTAAAAAGTGAAAAATAATCAATTATAATAAGAAAGCGTGGTCTTTACTATAATCTATATATATATATATACCCTTTTCTTTTTTTGGTCGCTTTCGAGAGTTTATTATTTTCTCCCTTCCTCAGGACTAACTAAAAGTAAAGTTTTTTACAATTATAAAAACCAACCTAAAAACTTTAAAAAGATTGAACTCACCAAAGTGGGTTGCTAGGTGAAAAACAAGCAATATCCATGCGGATAATCAAGACCCTCTCCATATTTGGTTACAAACTACATCTTTAAGGAAAAATTCCCTTTAAAACTTAAAAGAAAACTGATGTGGGAAAAACGCGGAAAACGCGGTTAAAAGTTCTGACAGAAGTGACAGAATGTTTAAACTGTCTGAATGGATCACCGACATTCGTAACTAGGGAAAATTCGATTTAGAAAAGGGGTGCGAGTTAATAACGTGGAAAGAAAGAGACATATCTTGTTTATTGCTACAACGCAGGATCCATATAGTAATTTAGGCAAAAACTGTTCATCAAACTTGTGCAGTACCTGACTTAGTAAAATTAATTTATATTATTTTAATTTTTATTTTTAAGTAATTAGTATTAAATGTATGTAAAGAATGTGGAAAACGGTGAAACACCTAGCACCTCCTTCATTTTCTTTTATTAGTGGTTTTTGACTTTTTGGTCTATGACTTTTAATTTTAGGAAAAAATGGGTATGAAAATGGGCTTCACAGGGGGAAAAGGAGAGGAAACACCGTCTCCCAAACGTCAAGGAAAAAAAAAATTATTGAAATTCTTAGAAAGAATTAGTCGTCAGGAGCTGGACAAATTAAGCCACGATATTTTTCTTGTTCTTAACCGTAATAAATAACTGTAAACCGTGCTGAGATCTGAGATGTCACTTTTTTGTTAAGAACGTTGGATTCAAGGTTTATATGGACCATTTCTAGGAATAGTCTTTTGTGATATGAATTGAATTTTCGATCCAGCATGCCCCAGTCAATTTGATGATCATCAACCAAAACATGTTCCGCTAAGGCACATGAATGAACTCCCGCCTACAATCACTTTTGTGGGAAGTGAATAATATATATATATATATATATATATATATATATATATATATATATATATATATATATATATATATATATATATATATATATATATATATATATATATATATATATATATATATATAATTTGCTAATGTGGATATCTTTATATGGGGTAGGTATATATATTTATTTGTCTGTCCACGTGATTCTGAAGTTATGGCTTAAGCTAAAATCATGGCACAGTGGTAGTCTTTAGCAGTGGTTAGAACCTTACGAAGCCCGTTTTTTGAATTTCGCCCCCGGGACAAAAATAGGAGCAAAAAAGTGTTTTTTTACCGTTAGCCGTATGGAAGGCGTCTTACGGAGACAGGGGCTACTTAATATTGTCTCTCGCCTGGCGGAAAAAGGCTTTTCATCTAGTTTCATAATAATTTTAATATTGCAAATAGCTACCAATAAAATAATTAAAGGGAACTATGATTTATTATTGTTTAGAAGTCTTAACTGTTTACTTAATCCTGCTACACCTTGTAGAGTTTTTTTTTTCATACAACAAAATTAAAATGCGGGAAATGCAGTTGTTATAGGAAAATAGCACAATAACAAAATAAAAAAAGACAACTCCAAAAAACGTACGTGTTGCAATTTTATAGTTCTGCGCTTCCTTGAGTGAATTATTCCATGCACGACATTCAGTTGTACGCGACATCGTGTGCGGCACTGTGTCTTTCATGTAACAGACCTTTGATTCTTTGATTATTGCAGAGATTGAATCTTTTGTTAAGAAAATGATTTAATTGACCTTTACAAACGATAAACAAATATTTTGTTACTCATCACAAGTTGCAATTTCCTTTTGTTTACTGGATGTTTTTGACATATGGTATTTTTTAATATAAATTGCTCTTTTACAAGTCTGATTATGGCCCTGAGATTTATACTGGAAATGTATGTAATTATGTCATTAGGACAGTTGACATAAATACAGGAACACATTTTTTACTAACGCAGTTGGAATTTTTCTTAGTAGGTGGTTTTATAACATTTTGTTGGTGGATGTAAAAAGATAATGGGAATGGATAAGAGACTAAAATTAGTCTCTCTTTAAAATGGTTTTTGCTTGATGTTTTTTCCTTAAATTCAAAATAGGTTATGTTGTTTATTTTATATCCAAAAGGACTAAATTTGGGCCAAAAGGTTTTATTGGCACATAATTTAGGATGAAGACCGTAGGTAGGAAGTTTGCTAAAGAGGATAGCATGCCGACTCGGTCAAAGGACGCTTTTTTTTTAGTTATATGAAATAAATACAAGATCTGACGTGAATCTCTTGGGATAGATTTTCTATTGTCTGTCATTGATAGATTCGTTTTTTTTTATATTTTGTGATCGAAAATATATAAAATTTAGGAACTGTACTATATACAATTTCTAGGCAATGTATACAATTCCGAACCAATTTAGGAAAAAAAAATTTTTTAATACACCCATATTCTAGAAAATGCATGAATGATAGTGTATGCAATTCCAAAATTGTATTGTATAAAAAATACAAAAAATAAAACACACTTGCAAAGTGATAATCCCAGCGACATTTTAATCAGAACTAACCAGAACTTACCTACCAATATGCCAAATTTATTTAATTTCCCATTGCTGTTTAGAAAATATATAAAATTCCTCTGAATTTAATGAATGTAATTCATCTTACACATTTCTTTTAAATTTTGGAAATTGTATACATTTCATATATAACGGCGGATTACATACATTCCCGATACGTATACAGGGTGTTTCGGGAGGATAGGGAGATATTTTGGGAACATGTTCAGAAGGTCAAAATACGAGAAAATTAACCCATATGTTTTAATCCGACTCTTGAATAGTCGGTTCTAAAGTTTTTTTTTTTTGTAAAGTTTTGGAGTAATTAAGAAGTTTTGCATTTAACTAATTCCAGTTTGTAGGTATTTCATTGCTTGTCATACCTAATTTAATTGACTGGTAGTTTTGACAAGCATGGTTGTCAGTTTAATTGATTTTGAGCGTTTTGGCTCGAAAAGAGAAAAGGTTCCATACGTAATGCCTCACACATTTGCCCATAGGGAGTATGCTGACATGATATTCGTGTATGGTTTCTGTAATGGTGGAGCATTAGGTGCTGTTGATAAATACCGACGTCGTTTTCCAAATCGAAAAGTTTTTCAAAAAGTTTTTGCAAATGCTCAGGAAATAGGAATGTTTCCAAGCGTAAGGATTGATTCTGAAAGAGATGTGAAAAATAAAAATAATGTTTTGGATATGGCTGAAGAGAACCCAGGTGTTAGAACGAGGCGGATTACGAAAGAACTTCGATTAGAATCACATGTGGGCGTTTGAAAGACACTTGGAAAAAACGGTTTAAAGTCTTTCCATGTTCAACCGGTTCAACATCTTCAAAGAAGGTGATTATGGCTTAAGTGTTCAATTTTGTAAATGGATCCAACAAAATCAAGGCCTACATAAATAAATTTTATTTAGCGATGGAGCTCAGTTCATCCGCGATGGAATCAATAACTGTCACAATAAACATCGGTGGTCAGATGAAAATCTTCATGCCACGTTTAAACGAAACTTTCAACATCGATTCAGTATTAATGTGCGGTGTGGAATGCTCAACGACCAGTTGTTTGGTCCTTTTATATTGAATGAGCATCTTACTGGTTACGGTTTTTAGAAGACCATTTAACACACATGTTGGATGATGTTCCGCTAATTGTTCAACACCGAATTTTCTTTCAGCACGATGGAGCCCCTCCTTATTTTAGTCGCCGAGTGCGTAATTTCTTTAATAATAGTTTTCCTGATCGTTGGATTGGCAGAGGAGGACCTCAAGCTTGGCCACCGAGGTCACCAGACCTAAACCCACTGGATTATTGCCTCTGGAGGTGGATGAAATCACTAGTATACAAAACACGAGTAGAAATCGTAAAAAGACTTCACAATAGAATTTTTAATGCTGCAAATATCATTATAAACAATCCCCAAGCAACTCAACGCGCAACACGAGCGATTAACAAACGTGCTACAGCTTGTATTGAAGTTGGAGGGGGTATTTTCGAAAACATTTTATATTAGTGAAATTTTGTTGTTTTACTAGTATTTGTTTGTGTTGCAAAAAGTTACAAAAAAAAACTTTAGAACCGATTATTTCAAAGACAGTTAAGAATCGGATTAAAACATATGGGTTAATTTCTCTTATTTTGACCTTCTGAAGATGTTCCCAAAATATTTCCCTTTTCTCCCGAAATACCCTGTATATGGAGGACAAAGGTTTGACAATTCCTTTTCCCGAAAACCAATAGATAAACTATAGTTCTAATTACTTTTTAGGGAAGCTAAAAAAACATTAATTTGTTACCCAATATAATAAACTCCGAAACAAAAAAAGTCCATGGAAAATCTGTAGTAATAAAGGCAGCTTTAATAAGCATAAAAGTAAGTGTAACATCTGCTGAAGTATGTATAGCTTTAAGTTTAAAACTAGGTATTGAAATTATTTTACAAGTTGGTTCAAGTAATTTTCGAGTTACTGACATTTAAAAGTACATGCGTTTCAACACAGGAAATTTTATAGAGGAAAACGGCACATTTAAGGTTAGTTTGTCTATATTTGTTAAAAACATTAATTATGTTTCTCGCAGTATTTTATATTTTAATAAATAAAAATTTTATTTAATTTATTTTGAGTATAAAAACAGATAAAATAAAAAATATAATTATCATTTTTACTGTATTATTTTTAAAACATGTAAACTTATAACTCTTCATGACATATTTTTCTGTTTTGTACTGACTGCGAAAAACATTTGCATTAATGACTGTATTAAAATACCATTGAAAGTACTTACCTCAACCAGAACGTTAATTTATAAAGAATGCGCCATAATAACTTACCTGAAATAAAAAAGACAACTTTATTATAAGTTAGGATTTAAAAAATATCATATTCAGATTTTAGCAAACGTATTCAGTTTTTGTCTAAGCTAACTGCATACACATAACACCCAAAATATCATAGAAACTGACCTGTATTTATTAAAAACAATATTTTTCGTGCCGCCTGACGGTTATACTTCTAAGTTATGCATTTTTACAAATAGATAGATATCTGATTTTTTTAACAAAGGCGCCATCTACCTACACATAAGTAAACTAGTATTTACCGTGAAAGTTAAATGCTGTTGTATTAAAAAGGGTATATTAAGCCGGCTTCCAACGGCGCGGGACTTGCCAAGTGACTTACCGAGTCATCGGTTTGGCAAACAGTTTGCCAAGTGGCAAGTCGACGAGCCGTCGCTATTCCCACGGCGCGTTGAACAGCTTGCAACGTCACTCGCCAAGTTCTAAATTGCGCTTGACGCACCCGCACTGGATTGTTATTCTGGTGAAAACAGTGGAGTAGTTTGCATTAAGGAAAATGATGAGACGCCAACAAGAACAAAATCAGCGTATTGCAACTTGTGATGCAGCTTTTATAGTAATGAGCGGTAAATATTTAAAAGCAAATAAAAATTAAGTTTTCTATTTTCTTTCTTCTTTTTGAGATCCGCAACAGAACATTTCACACTCAAATTTCTTTTAATCCGTTTCCAGCTATCGTGCACCAAATTTCTGTTTTTATGCTTCGTATCCTTATGGAAAATATCGTCATTTACTCAGACAGCCAAGCGGCCCTGAAGGCCATCAGTTCCCCAAAAGTTAACTCCAAACTAGTCGGGGACTGTTTCAGGCCCTGGGAAAAAATCGGCTTGGCAAACAAACTTTTTCGGTAGCCTGGGTACCACCGGGACAACGACAGGCAAAGCAGTTCATTAAGACCCGCTCGGCCAAGTTTACATCGGACCAACTGAGCCACAGCCGTAAGGTCGTAAGGATAACGGTAGGTCAACTAACAGGACATTGTAAACTCAACAAGCACCTGGAAAGAATAAACCTGGCGGAGGATAGCCTGTGTAGGTTTTTGCCAGGAGGCTGAAGAAACAGCCTTACATGTGTGGTGCCATTGCGAAGCACTATGCAGGCTTAGGGGTTTTCTAGGCTTGGGGAGCAGAAGCCAAAAACCCGGGAAGTTATATGGAGTGGCCAGTGTCGAGACTCTGGGGTCTAGTTAAGAAGACGGGCTTGGACAAGGTACTCTAAAGAACAATAGGAGAAACCACAATAAATCTGGTAAGGTTGAGTGGTGGAGATCATTTTTCGCCATCTCCGCTCAAATAATCTAATCTAACCCTTTTGGGGTTTCCCTATAGCTGGTTCCCCCTTTATATAGTTCCAAAAATTTCGAATCAAATCGTTAGACCACTCCATTCTGAAAGTAAATTGAAGTGAAAAAAAGGAAATTTTAAAAACATTGAATGCACTATATAGCCACCTTTTAACGACAACACAACGCCAGTGAGAGAAAACTGCAAATGCAAGCATTCTTTTGGGGAAAGGATTCTAGTTCGGACAAGTCGAGCCTGCGATGCTCGTTCATCCTTTGACTCGTGCCAATCTACCCACAACCGACGGGAAAGCCAAGCCGCTTGGCGAACGGGCGAACCTTTGCATTCCCACGGGCGTGACTCGCCAATTTGCAAGCCAGACTCGCCAAGTCTCGCGCCGTTGGAAGCCGGCTTTACAAAGATACTGGAGAGGTCAAGCGTAAAATAAAATAAAAGATTAAACAGTTCTTTGGAATTTGTTTTAGGTTTTTTTTTAACTTAAAACTGATGCAAAGAATGTGCAAAAAAGTCCATGTCGTGCACTGTAAGAACAGTTTTGCTCTTAACTTTTCTTTCTAGAGTTTGGTGTCTTTTAGAAAACTTTGTTTATATATTCTGTAAAATTGTGTGGAATTAAAAAACATATGTTGAGATCATACAACATGTTTTAAATTTTGCAGTAACGTAGATGTTGGAACAATATGTATATTGTTATATTATTATTTAAACAGCTATAGTAAATAAACCACAAAATATTCTAATTTACAGACATTCAAAACTAAACATTTTAATAAATATTCGGAGAGACAAAAAAACCATTTATATTTAAAACACATATATTTTAATATTGGGACAGTTGACAAAGGCCTAAAGCCTAAGCCTAAACTAACATCGAATGGGTATTAAGGAAAGTAAGAGGCAGTTTATTAACAAGGCCCTTAAAGCTCAGATATCAAAAACTGTATAAGATACTGGATACTGCTCTGTTTATGGCGCTGCTGCAAGGCAGTTTGCCAGCTCTCCTTTTTCCAGGCACACGTTGTTGTCAACGTGAGCTTTCCCGAGCTTTGTGGGTGGAACTTTTGTATCGTCGGGCTCTGTAAACCCAAAATTCCGTACTTTTCCAAAACTTGAATTCTTAGCAAAAAAAATTATCGATGCAGGGCACAAACAATGGCAATCCGACCAACACTGTATAAGATCAAAATTTAAATTTATAAAATATTTATAACCGCTATTAATTGGAATATTACTGTCCCAAATGTCCCAATACAAGGGTTACTAAAATATTTTATAATTAAGGTAGTTCACTGGTAAAACAGCTTTTTTTAAGAATTAAATTAAATCAAAATATAGGGTTGATAACAGTGTATTTAATCTAATTAAAAAGACGACATTTTTTAAACGTCTGTGAAATGAGATATTAACAATCAAATTGTGCATAATTACCTTGGTTAATACCTGTCATGTATAAAAGATGAAAAAACCCTGAACTGATCCTTTTGTTAAAAAGATATTGATTTGATTGTGTCCAGTCTTATACTAAAATAATATTTTCAAGCATTGAAAACCTTAACTTCTGGGTGAGCTATCGACTTTATTTGAACAGGCTAAATTTGTGTCCATTTAAAATACTGCATCACGAATTAAACTAAAATAAGAAAAAATATAATGATTTGTACTGGTACTAGTCAAGGGAATCCCGGTCTGTTCAACAATCAAGTTTTTGTTAGAGAGAGAGACGGGCGAGTTCGGCGCGAAGGGTATGGAAGCGATGAAGATAAAATATGTTCATCCCAATCTCGATTTGACTTGTGGACGGGCCGGGCTTTACTTACTTAAGTTTATTTATTAAAAAAACTGTGTAATAGTATTCATTTATATGAAAGGCAAAACGACGAATTTTCACAGTTTGGCTGGTAAAATGGTTTCGTTAAACACAACACCTTTACCTTAATAAAACGAAAAGTTCGTAAAGGTAATATTATTCAACAGTTTTTACATATGTACTAATACGTTTATGTAATCTTAATATTTCTTCGGTGACTGCTTTTTTGTTTTCTTTGGTTGCTTTTTGATTTTTTTAACTGCTTTGGTCACCCACGTCAGTCAGTTTTTTCTAAAATTATATTACCATTTATTTATCCTAAGAATAAATTACTACTCTGGTAAATTTTTATAAAACCAAAAAAAATAAACAGTACTACAGAAAACAACATGTCTCCACGACACCAGGACGGAGAGACCATCAGCGATAAAAATGGAACCTCAGCATTACTCCCACTGACGCATGCCCAGCGATTTTACGTCAGTAAATATACTTCTACTCTATGGGTTATTTTTAAAGTAAAAATATAAAAATGAATCCGGCTTACCGTAACCTACGATGTCTGTTCTTTAACTTATTTTGGTCCAAAATGAGTTTCATCGATTTCACGCTGACTTCTCATATAAGAAGAAAATATACCATTACATTACATAAAAGTTTTAAATTTAATCTCTGAATTTTCTAATATCTTTTACACATTCGCATATTTTGTTGCAAATATATTAAGCCAAAAATAGATCGTAATAAAACACTTTGCATTCTTGTACAAACATCTGGTTTTCTTTTTAACTTCCTCGTTTTAATTGCAAAATTGTCTATTTGTTTTCTACTTTAGGTATTTTATGATTATACAGGGTATTTTGGAGTTTGGAACCAGTCAGATTATGGTTAAAAAACTAAAAAATATATATATTCATGGTAGTGTTGCTTATAACGGATAAAACCACGAAATTTACATTTACTTACCTATTTTTTATTTTTTTTTATCCTGGGTCAGTCCACGAAGGCTGAGGCCTAAGTAAGGATGCATAAAAGTGGCACTATGTGTTGCTCTGTTAAGAGGACGGACTATACTGGCCAACTTTTTGGAGTAGAAGCCGTGAGAATATCTACCAAAAAGCTACAGATCCCCTTTAGCCTGGGTCGACAAGAGAAAGAAGCTTTTCTGTAAGCGTGGGATCATCAATAAGACGATAAGTTTTTTTTGGAATGGAATTAAAAATTCTAAGAGTTGTGGGAGACGCCATACCTCAGACATGAAAACAATATTCTAAAGATGATCTGATTTGGGATACATACAGTGTAAACAGAAGATCATTAATGTAAAAAAGAAACAAAGTTGGTGCTAGTATTGAGCAATGGGGCTCCCTAGCATTCATTCGGTAGTAGTTGGAAAAAACGACCATCCACAATAAGTAATATATGTCGAACTGGAAAGCCAAGAACAAAGCTTAAGTGGAAGACCGTAGGAAGTTTGTTAACGAGCCTATCATGCCAGACCTAACCGAAAGCTTAATATATGTAAAGAGAAACAATCTGGGATTCACCCAGAAACTCAAGGGATTTGTTCCAGTTGTGTAAGACAAAGGAAATAAGATCAGCTGTGGATCTTTTGTGATGAAATCCATACTGTCTGTCATGTAAAATTTTGTGTACTTAAAGATTTAGGAATTATTACCTACAAACAACTGAAAAAAGAGATATAGGTCTATAATTCGAAGGGAGCTTTCTAGCTCCCCGAAAAAATCCCGTGTCTTAAGAAATCCAAAAGAGGCAAGTTAAGATGGGTACAAGCTCTGGAGCATATTATTTTAAGACGATTACTGGTATGCTATCCAGCCCAAACGATTTTTTGATATTAAGAGAAAAAAGTATTCGTTGATGATCTGTTTGACTTTAAAAATAATATCGGACGTTTTATGAGGAACAGGGGCAACTCTTAGAAAAGGGGGATTAATGGGAGAATCAAAAGTAGATTTGGCAACACATTGTTTGGCTTTACCAACATTTTCAAAGATAACTGGTAAAAAAGAGAGCAAAAGGGGACTTTTTTTATCCAATAATTTGGCTTCTGAGATAGTTTAATTATGTTGATTTCTTGCTTGGATGCTTTCCTGACGATTTTCGGGACTAGGGTTTTAAAGAAATTTTTTGTGGGCTTGGATTTTTAAAAGTCTGGCTTTGTCACTGTTTAGAAAATCACGGTTTGTGATTTGAAGGTTTGGGGTTCTTTTTGGTATGAGCAATATAAGTCCCATTGCCCAGTTAAATTGTTTTAGTAAGTGGTTTACAAATTTCGGAACTCAGTTGTTCTTCCAAATGTCATATCTAAAATCTTTATAAGAAATCCTAAAACCTTTGTATACAATACTTTTTTGTATTCCTTCAAATAATATCTTGAAAAACATGCCAAATTATAAGGAAAAACCATGTATCTACATTTTATAAGTGTAACTTAAATGACTGGAGAATAGTCGTCCCGGCTTAGAAATTGCTCTTACTTATTCCAACTTATACATAATAATACTCCTAAATTGTCCACTTTACCCGACCCGAATGCATGCATCACCTACCGTACGCGTTTCCGCAGAACGTGGCGCACAATGGGACTTCCCGCTGGCATATTCAGGCTCTCAAGGGGACATTTAAGGCGCTCTATAAATCTGTGTCCCACAGGATACGACACTCCTTCGGCACAATGAGCTTTGACAGGTAATTCCGGCCCTTATACGATTAAACAACGGATCCACACATCGTCCTGTCATTTTCTACATATACATGGGTTATAATTATTAGTCCGGGGAGTGAATTTGTCAGTTATATTTTTGTGTTAAGGTAACTGTCCAATTACAAAATTTTAATAGATTTATAATTTGGATACCCTCAAAAAGTGGTGTGTGCTGGGTGTCACACTAGGATTTTCTGTAGTATTTTTTTCCGCTGAATACGAATCTGAAGTCAAAATTGGAGGTATACAGCAAATAACCGAGAAAGGGCGTAATATCAGATATTAACGTTTTTTTTTTAAGTATAATACGTCTATATCTTAAAAACTATAAAAGATACACGAAACTTTATAGGACATAAATTTTATATATATATATATATATATATATATATATATATATATATATATATATATATATATATATATATATATATAGATACAAAAAATATATATATATATATATATATATATATATATATATATATATATATATATATATATATATATATATATATATATATATATATATATATATATATATATATATATATATATATATATATATATATATATATATATATATATACAGGGTTAGTAGAAACGAACGGTCAATTATCTCAGCAACCATCAAACATAAATTGACCAAATTTGGTACAAGGGGTAACTGGGTATGATAAATTCAAAAATTGTACTAGCAACGTTGCCAAATTTATAGTTTTCTCTGTAGGTGAGGGAATTTTCAAATTTTAAATGGAATACCCTAATTTTATTTTTGCAATCGATTGCCCATATTAATCTTATTATGACCTGATATTATTGTTTTTTTATACTTGACAATTTCGGGGATATGGCCTGGGGTTTTTCGAAATAAATACAGAAACGATAAGTTATTGGCAATTATCTTGAAAGCGGTCCAACCAAAAAAGGTTAAAAATTTTACAGGAGGGTAACTGGGCATTCTAAAATTAAAAAAATTTTATTTGGATGTTGCAAGTTACTAGTTTTTAAAAAAGTCAGAAATGGAATAAGGAAAATTTAATTAAAAACAAGTAATTATTAATAACAATATGAGAATAAAAACAACAACAAAGTACTT
Source organism: Listronotus oregonensis (assembly GCA_019359885.1). NCBI lineage: Eukaryota > Metazoa > Arthropoda > Insecta > Coleoptera > Curculionidae > Listronotus > Listronotus oregonensis. Next base: position 105,680 of record JAHBCN010000605.1, read on the forward strand.
ATCTACTTAATCAGGTGCTCAAAATGACGCCCTCGTTGGCTAAACAAAACCGAGGCGATCATAAAATTCTGCCAAAGTGTTCGATAACATGCCTGGGCTAATTTGTGCAGCTTCATCCAAAATTTTTTGCCTCAGTTCTAAATCGTTGGGCCGGGTCTTTATAAACTCTGCACTTTAGATGACCCCAAAAGAAGAAATCTAGTGGAGTCAGGTCTGGGGATCGAGCTGGCCATTCCAGAGTGCCACGTCTTCCAATCCATCTTTCTGAAATCGGATATTTAAAACTCAATGACCCCTCTGGAGAAATGAGCTGGAGCTCCATCGTGCTGGTACCAAATGTCATCGATGTTTTCATTTAAATTCCTAATTTCGGGCATTATGCGTTGTCTAAGCAGATCAAGATACTTTTGTCCCGTCAAATTGCCGTCTATGAAAAATGGACCAATGATGTGGTTGCCCAAAATTCCCGCCCAAACATTAACTTTTTCCGGGTACTGAGTGTGAAGTTCCGATATCCAGCGAGGATTGTCTCTACTCCAGAATCTACAATTGTGACGGTTCACTTGTCCATTAAGGCAAAAGGTTGCTTCATCGCTAAACAGAATTTTTTGGTGGAAATTAGGATTGTTATTTATCTTTTCCATAATAGTTTCTGCAAACTGGGCTCGACGATCCGGATCATCTTCTTGCAATTCATGAAGGTAAGTAATTTTGTAGGGTTTGAATTTTTCTTCGCACAAAATATTTCGGACTGATTTCTGACTTATTTGCGAATTAAGGGCTAATTGTGTGGTACTTGGGGTTTTCTTCGAGTTCCAAAAGAACATTTAACTTGTTCTCATAATTAGTAGCGGTCACCCTGATCCAGGCTTTTTTTTAATCCGCCGGTTTCAAGAAATTTTGTTAATGTCCTGCAGACAATAGATTTTTTAAATCTGTTTTTCAGGATAGCGCGCATTAAACAAATTAAACTTCTTGATAAAATCTTTGTTTATCCCCATATCCTCGAAAAATAAGAATTTCGATTCGCTGCTTTTCGGTAAATACAAAGGCCATAATAACGCACGCAATATTTGCTACAATTCGTAAAAATTTTCAATTATTGTGTCAGATCTAATTGTTTTGGAATATCTTCTGAGGTTTCCATGACATGACAAACAAATGAATAGCACGCCTTCTCGATTAATAATTTTGAAAGGCAAATCACACGCCTTCTTGATTATTTTGAAAACAAGCCAACTCATTTCTTACTAAGATTCAAGTGAAAGGAGTGAAAATTTTATCACACCACATCAATCTAAGGGTTATGTTAATTTTTACAATAAAATGCTATGTCTTGTGTTTTTTCCTAAAAATGCAGGTTTGTTATCTCAAGAATCAGCAAGAATAAAAATCGGTAACTTGATATCATACTAACGTTGACAGGAGCAATCGGCGGCACTAATAAAACTATTATTTTTAAAATTCCCTAGAGTAGGGAAAATAAACTTGGCAACGTTGAAATAATAATTTTTTTATTTGGTATGTCCCGTTACTCTCCTACTAATTTTGAGCAACTTTGGTTGGACTGTATTCTAATTTATTTCGAAAAAAGCGAGAGGCCATATCTCCGAAATTGTCAGGTATAAAAAAACAATAATATCAGGTCATAATAAGATTAATATGGGCAATCGATTGCAAAAATAAAAATTAGGGTATTCCATTTAAAATTTGAAAATTCCCTCACCTACAGAGAAAACTATAAATTTGGCAACGTTGCTAGTACAATTTTTGAATTTATCATATCCAGTTACCCCTTCGTACCAAATTTGGTCAATTTATGTTTGATGGTTGCTGAGATAATTGACCGTTCCGGTTTTTTCTACTAACCCTGTATATATATATATATATATATATATATATATATATATATATATATATATATATATATATATATATATATATATATATATATATATATATATATATATATATATATATATATATATATATATATATATATATATATATATATATATATATATATATATATATATATATATATATATATATATATATATATATATATATATATATATATATATATATATATATATATATATATATATATATATATATATATATATATATATATATATATATATATATATATATATATATATATATATATATATATATATATATAGAAAATATCTTGACAAATTAAACTGAAACAGAAGCAAATGTTCCAGGTAGCTAAGTAGGGTTGTTGCTTAAAAAAATGATTGAAATGCAAAACTCTACGGCAGAAAAAAATTGCAGATCCGGAAGGCTGGTGATGTTTGGTTGGCGAGTTTGTTAAAATGCAAAAGTTATTGGGAATTATGTTGGTGACTAAACTTGGGAATATATTCGCACAGAATTTTTATCAACGTTTTTAAAACCTGTTGACTTTATGGAGATGTTCGAGGAAGCTGTTCTTGGACGTCAGAATATTCCTAACAACACAATACTTTTAGACGAAGGACTGCACGTTTTACGACTAGCAATGCACCTAATAAAGGCTTGTGAAAACGAGGAGGCCTTAGCAACATTGTTTGCCTATCATGTTGTTGCAAATAGATCTGAATCGGTGAGTAAGCGATTGCAGGCGGACATCCCAAAAAAGATTGGAAGATTTTTTGCGTTGCATTAAGGGGCTTTTACAGGTAAACGGCCGGCGCTATTTCCAACTGATCATCAAAATTAGTTTGAAGCGTCGTGCCCTTACTCAGCCAGACAAAAGAACAACCATTTATGGGAAAGTGTCGGTTTGTTGCAAAGTTGGACATAAGGCTTATCAGTGCCGAGTGAATGTTGCATCTGTGAATAAGCGGGTAGTGCACATGGCAAAATAGTAAAGTTTTTTTGTGTTTTGCTTGTGGAAAACCAGGGCATATTGCAACCAGCTGTCCTGATAAAGGAAAGAAGTTCACAAGAAAAAACCGAGATATGAAGAAAGGCGGGTCAATTTGGTTGAAGTGCAGGTATTGCCGCAAGGACAAATAAAAACCCAAAAAATTGGTAAGATTGTTCCTTTTCTGTTTGATTCAGGGTCTGACTGTTCTTTGATTAAATATAGTGTTTCAGTTTTGTTAAACGGGAAATATAAAGACTGCATGTTATCTATGAAATGTTTAGGTGGGAATGCTATATTGTGTAATTTACAAATTATAGTATTGGTTGAAATTCAATTTATTTTTCTTGAACTTGTTTTAGGGTAGTCCCCGATGAAAGCATTTTTTTTTAATGTTTTATTGGGTAGAGATTTATAAGTCAAAAACAAGTTTGTTTTGAAAAAGGTTTAATTTTTCGCGTAAATAAATGCAAAATTTTTGAAAACTTTTAATGCAATAAACATTAAAAATGAATGTTTCCCGCTTAAATTGGGATTATAAAATTGATTGTGTTTGGGGAACAATACAGGATAAAAAGAGTGTTATTAAATGATAGATATGAAGTAGAAAAGTAAATGGAAAAATGAGGGTAAAATTTTTATTCATGACCAGTTGCGGCTTGTGTGGACTGGTCAAGGACAAGAGATATTTGACTTTGAGAGTGATGATGTGAACAATGCGTGGATGAGCCAGTGTCGGCTAATAAGTAAGAATAAATAGGAAAAAGAGTAGCAATAGTAGGTAAAAAAAAGATGGGGCTAATATTGACTGCGGGATAATATTCAATTCAGAGAAGAAAAAATAACTGCGTTTATTTGTTACTTGATAGCTGTTGGATAGCTAGGTCAAGTGTGGAACTAGTAAAGATAGTTGCGGCTATTTGTTACGGGAAAATAGCTAGAGGGAAGTTTGAAGACGGCTGGGTTGTCAAACAAAAATAATCCGGTTATTTGATACTTGATAGCTGTTGAAAGCTGGGTATGTGGAACTAGTAAAGATAGTTGCGGCTATCTGTTACTGAAAATAGCTGGGATGTGAAGTTTGAAGACGGCTGCGGTTGTCTAACAAAAATAACTGCGGTTATTTGATACTTGATAGCTGTTGCGATAGCTAGGTCAAGTGTGGAACTAGTAAAGATAGTTGCGGCTATCTGTTACTGGGAATAGCTGCTGAGGTAGCTAGATGTGAAGTTTGAGGACGGCTGGGGTTGTCTGGAGCTTATTTTTACCCGCGGTAGCTAGGTTAAGTATGAGGTTGTATATAGTAAAGATAGCTGTGGTTATCTGTTACTCTGAAACTACTGCGGTAGTTGGATTAAATGTGAAGTTTTGTTGCTTTATTGGGAAAGCATGCTGTGTTGAAGAAGTTTTACTGCGGTAATCTTCTTAATCTGTCATGATTCATGATCGTCACATCATGTTTCAGTGTTCGCTGTGGTGGGTTTGTTGTGTGTGCTGTTATGGTGGCAGGGGATAAGGGAATGAAAGTTGAGAAAAGAATATTTGGAATGTAAAAAGATAATATGCTAAATATTGTTTGTTTACTTATATGTTTTTGACTTGTCAGGATGGGCGAGTGGTTGTGTTGTTTGTTGGTCGTTTCGGTTGTTCCAGGTGGAACAATGGCTTAGGGGACGAGGACGTGCGACATGTCAGTATGGTCGTGTCGGTTTTAAAGTATTCTTTTTTAAAAAAACATTAAGATAACGATTTGTTTTTATTAGAAATAAGCTTAGTGTTGAGTTTTTGGTTACGAGCGACGGTTCCCGGGGCCCCTTAATTATTCTTTTTGAGTCTGGGTTAATGTTGATTTTAAGTTTGTTTAGAAATAAAATAAAGGACATGACTCCCATATTTTTTGATATCGAGGAGAGTGAAACGAAGCCGGGAATGAATACTTTGAGAAGGAATTGATAGGATAGTTTTTAGAGAGAACTGAACGTAGAGACACCGGCTTCGGATCGCTAGTTCATTTATTTTATTTTATTCGTGACAGTACTTTTGCATTGATTTTATCTATAGACTGTAGTTTACATGCTAATTAGTGTTGTTTTGTGTAATCTGTGTTTTAATCGTTTATTTGGTCAAAATAAAATTTGTTGTGTGTTTTGACGGATTGCCGGGTTTTATTTATATTGCCAGGACATGTCTACCGGATAATATTACCCATTCTCCGACAAAATATATATATATATATATATATATATATATATATATATATATATATATATATATATATATATATATATATATATATATATAAATAGCCATTGTTTATTAAACATTTAAAAAATAATTATGTGTATTAGTAACTCCCCACAATGTTCTATTAATATTCTTCTACGAATTTTCCACACACTTCTAACCATTATTTAATAGGTGTTTTATTACTATTTGATAGAAACATTTTAATTGTAGTATAATACTGAACAATTTGTATTTGCTTAAATTAATAAAATAACAACAATTAATATAATAATTAAACACATGCGCTAATAGTAATTTTAAAAACCATTATTTGTTAAACAGACATTGTTAGTAATTAATTAAAATAAAATGATTAATTCCAGGATATCCAATTTGTGTATTATTTGTATATTGGTTACTTTGAAAAAATACGCATTATAATACGATGGATAAGTAAATTGTTTAGATATAAACAGGTGCCGTAAAATAAACTATTAAAGCTCGTCTCTTTGCTGAAAGTAAAATTCTCATAAAAAATGTTGGTTCATAAAATAGAAACTAATTTATTAAAATAAACTACTTATGCCTAACCAAGTCACACCTGTTAGTGTCTAGGTCAATAAGGAAGTTGACTTTCTAACCAGAAAGTTAACAACATTTACCTAACCCAGAGATTTATGTCCCATTAAGGTACTAATCAACCAACCAACCAACCACGTGAAAATCAGTTCTAAACCTTCAAAATGCATTCCTTTACAAAAAAATATTATTTATACTTAGTTTCGCGCTAAGTTACCTACAATACTATAGTAATCTTTACTGAAAATTAAAAATTCCTGGTGGCTACTTTACAAAGGACCATGCAATGATAGTGATGAGCAAAGCAAGACCAAGACCAAGACCGGGCTAGTCTTGGTCTTGGTCTTGCAAGCCTGGTCTTGGTCTTGGTCTTGCAAGCCTGGTCTTGGTCTTGGTCTTGCAAGCCTGGTCTTGGTCTTGGTCTTGTAAGCCAAAAGAAGGTCTTGGTCTTGGTCTTGGTCTTGCACCACCCGGTCTTGGTCTTGGTCTTGGTCTTGCGGCAAGAGTCTTGCTGGTCTTGCTTTTTTTAGTAGTTATAATTAAAACTAAGCAATCTTGAATAAAATATATTTTCTTAATACCTAATAATAAATAAAGATGGAGACTCTATTTTTTGCATTAAATTTTTAAAATTTACTAATTTTAACTTTTCATGTACATTTACATTATTTTATTAAAAAGCATATTTTAAATGTAGGGGTTTATTTATATTTATACACAACCTGCTTTTATACATTTAGTGGCATATAGAAACATTTAAGTGATAAGAACTATTTAAATTTTCTTTGAAAAAGCTTATATTATTAAAGCAAATACAAAACTGTGTACTGTGTGAGCAGAAAAAGTCATAAAGACTTTTAATTTTAAGCGGATGTGAAATTTTCCTGAAAATGATTCTGGTTTCTAATTCAAAAAAAAAGTTATTCAAAAAAAATTTTAGTTCATATAAACTATTTATCTTCATATTAGTTAAACATTTGCCGTACAAAGTTTGTATAAATAATTTATAAATATCAATAGTGTGACAAAGCTCGATATCTCTAAAATCGTTCCTGATAGTGAAAAACTTTACAGACAAAAATTACAGAAAAAAAAGGCGAAAATGTAAAATTATTTTCTATTTCAAAATTTTTCGAAGGATCCACTGCCCCTCAAGAAAACTCCCCCATTTTTAGCTTTTAACCTAAAATAAAAAATGTATAGCAAAAAATTTATTAAAAAAATAGCCACCCTGTATATTATGCTGAAAATAGTTGAACTGTCATATATAAACAATGTGAACGTATAAAATTTTTAAATATTATTTTCGGTTTTGACAAAAATGAAGTCATCATTATTTTTTGGCATTGTTTTGACTTTTTCGTCCAAACCGGAGGTGATATTTAAATTTCATTTATATAAAAAGTATTTCTATATAACATGACAAATATATTTTTGTTAATCCATTACGGTTATAATTATATCTTAGTTTTAAAGAGCAATCTAATGGTGCCACTTCTTACAGTGTGAAACAAAAATAATGTATTTCTGGATTTTGAAAATCTTTGATGCACTCTTTAAGTGGCATCACTAGATAGCTAATTAAAAAAAACATTAGAAATATGAAACTAATTTTTAGCTTCCATAACTTTTGTACCCCTAGTTTTTCTCTGTCGTGAACGGTTTCGAAGATATCAAGCTTTGTCAGACCATTAAGTCAACATCTCATATTTTTTAAACATGTTATGGAATGTACTCGTTATCGTTGTAAGAAAACTGTATAAAAGAATAAAGTGATCGATTTGATTATAATTTTATTCAAGAATCCTGTTATTTATTAAATAATCACCTTTTTTAGCAGTTCTCGGCACATTTTTTTGTCATGTCTATATAAAATACCTTTGTGTATTGAATATAAAAATTAAATATTATAATATTAAATTTTTTTTGCAGAAGTGCAAGAGTCTTGCAGGTCGGTCTTGGTCTTGCGTAGTCTTGCACTCCCCGGTCTTGGTCTTGGTCTTGCAAGCGAAAAGGCGGTCTTGGTCTTGGTCTCGGTCTTGGTCTTGCTGCAAGACCAAGACCAAGACCGCAAGACCAAGACCGGTCTCGCTCATCACTATGCAATGATCTGAAAGGGTCTTTCAAGAAGATATAAAAAAAGTATACAGGCAACTATTGCATACGATACTCTTTGTTATATTTTGGTTTAATATTAGCACAAATAATATTTTACTCTTATTATTCAAAGTGATTTTTTCTGATCATAGTGTTACTGACTTAAAAAATATGTGTGTAGGAATATAATTTTTTTCCAAAATAAAGTTTTTTTAATTTAAATAAATAAATATCTATATTTTTGCCCATGCCGACGACCCTTGCGAAGTGTCCCAAATGCTCTTTATTTGCATTCTGCATTTAAAGATTTTTTCATTTACTTCCTTACTTTACGATCTTTGGCCAAATTTCTAATAAAAGGGACAGAACTCAATGGGAAGTTGAGTTGCTATTCAAACGCCGTACCATTCATAAAAAAATAGTAAGACAAGTAAACGGTTACCATAGTTAGGTTTCAGTGTTAACCTGTTATTAAATAGATAAAACAACGATTTGTGTTACGAAACCTTTATTGTTAGAAACGGAGCAAGAACTTAAGTAAGCCGGAGTGTTTAAGAATATTTTATTGCCTGTTGGGACAAGACAGTCAACAACAGAAATGAAGGAACTAAGTGCACTAATAAAACTGATGATGGAAAAACAAGAAGACAAAAAAAGGTCTAAACTTAATAAAAACCAGTCCAGATTTCTTAAAGAACGACCTAAAAAAATGCAATAAGTCAAGAAAAAATGAAAGATCTTAAATAAAAAATAAAGACTTATCAAGAAGAAATAAAAAAAATCAATAAAAAATCCGAACTAGTCAAGAAAAAAACAAGACAACTAATAAAAAAATTTAAAAAAGTATTACAAGAAGCCAACTAAAAGTAAAACAAGAGCTAAAAGACAAGATGGTGAGGATTCCAAAAGACCTAAAAGGAGAATATCATCAAAGTCAAGACAAAATAAGAGAAAAATGTTGCCTAAATTAAAACTTATAAAAGAAAATGTTAAAAATAGAAATAGACGAAATACAGCAGTCTGAACAGATGGTTGAAGGTCAAGTTAAGCAAGTCCAAGACCAAATACAATATAAAGTACAACATTTACAGCGAAAAAGTAAAGAAATTGATGATAAGTCAATAGTAATATTTGGTGTTTACCGGAGAAGACACAAGCTCTAGTACTTGCTCTGTCATGGCTGTAATAAGAGGTACTTCGAAGAAAAAAAATTGTGAATATTAATTCATTGTGAAGTTTCTAGAAATAAAATAAGGCAAAGCACATTTACAGGAAGTTTATAGGGCGTGACGAAAACAAAAATTTAATAAAAGCCTCCAGGAATATGATACGGAAATTGTACGTCTAATTAATCCAATATATTTAACCTGCCCAGAAAAAATTAAACAATAAATTGCAGTAAGCCATTTTACTAAAGGTATATGTGATCTTGATATGAACCAGGCGTTAAGAATGGTCATACTTGTTTTTACCTACCAAAATTAAAATTAAATAAAGCGAGCAAAAATCTAAAATAAATTACCTAAAAACACCGATAGCAAATTCGTTTTTTAAAACTAGCCAGAAATCCGACGCAGCGATCCTTAATCGTAGAAACTTTTAATTTTAAGTAAGAAATATTTTTATATATTATGCCGTTTTTAGTATTTTCTTGAAATTAATGCGTTTATAATATTGATTAAGATACTTAACCCATCGCTATGTTCACACGTCGTTGTCGTGGTTGGCCCCAATAGGATCTTTTGGAACATGCGCTAGAGTTGCTGGTTATCGGCAACTCTTGTTACTAGCGTATGGAACGGGATCCGAAGCTTAGACGAACACAAGGCTTAACTCAAGGTGTAAGCATACCGTGCTGCTGAGTAAATGACATCCTGTGCCTTAAACAGGTGTCTCCAACCGTGCTTTTGAGATACAGGGCGACCTCTCAGAGTATCTAGCCTTACTGCGGTAATGCAGGGCTCTGCCGTGGTGGACTATTACTTTCCTAGCTCCGAACATAAAGCAGACAAACCGTTTTCATAAGAACAAAGTGACAAAGGTGTGCTGACCGAAAGGGATAAATTCTTTTCGAGAGATGCCACCCAAGGTCACCAGCAGACAAAGGAGCGCCGACCGAAACGGGTGAATCCGTTTCGAAAGGTGCCCCTAGGCGCCTGTTTTACGGGGAAGGGCTAATCCACCACGAACAAACAGGTGCTTAGAAAGGGATCTCTGAATCCAAACAGAAGGCGGACAGAACCGCTTTTGTAGGGAAAAGGGTTCCCTGGCTTTAAACAGAAAACGGATAGTACCGTTTTCATAGGGAAAGGCCTGAGAAACGGCCTCAGAAGGAACATTTGGTAACAAGGATCTGGTAGCTACCCACGTCACTAGATCGGGAGAGGAGGCCATGATGGATTTAATCGTCTGCTCGTCATACTTTCCAGGAGACAGGGACACCAGAACACATATTGTGCTCGTGTCCGGTAGCGACACGAGTAAGAAGAGATGTGAGAACTCTCTTCCAATCTAATATCGGATTCATTAGAAGTCTGATCCTATTGGGAGAAATGTAAAAAGGTGTGAGCCACAAAAGACCGAGCGGTCGCAGCGGAGGGCGTAAAAAGTCCACTCACTTTAAACCTAACCTAAGATATTTATGGCCAAAGTACTTTATTATTTTTAAGGATGAGTTTTAAATCACACCGTATACATTGACAGTTACTAATTATAATTCAACATAAATGATTATTTTGATAGATGTTGATTAATTGTTATCACTAATGATTTTATTATGTTAAAATTGCACTTTTTAAACCTTACCTAGTGTATTTAATTAATTTTCTTGGGATGTATTATCGTCTAGCCTAGAAAATAATTTACGGCTATTGAATAAAAGAATTTTATAATGGTTAGGAATTGCAAGTATTTTTAATTCGTGCGATGAAAAATTTATATTGGGAGTAAAACATGAATTGCAGTACATACGTTAAATAAAATTTAAATATATATTTACCTGGTTTATTTGTTCAAAATGTAAATAGATACAACAACGCATTGTAGAAATTGTTATTTATATATTAGAGACAACAGATGACTGTTATCTTTAAACCAAAAAAATTAGAAAGGACAAGTTTAAAACTTAAATTAAACCATCGCACAAAAATTACGTATGGCAAACTTAAATTAGGTACATACGTAAAATTACCACTTTGATAAAATATGTCGTTCTTCAAAACCCCCCCTTAATAATTGGTAAATATGTTCTCTTTTCAGAATCTTCGACTTTTTGGAGGCAAAACTTTTAGACTCGGATTTAAGGTAAGTTATCAGTTTTTGAATACGTCTAGATCCTTGAAAACTTATTTTTTCGTTTTCACTCTAAAAAACATCATGGGGCTAGCCTATCGTCATGATTTTCCTTGATTTTAATAATTCCTTATTGTAGAGCAGAAATAATACTGAATGTAGCTTTGTCGCATGTCTTGAAATTTAAGAACGATATTGAAAATTTATCATTTTTACACTTTTTAATGCCTATTTTTAATAAATAAAAAACCCTTGTTACACGACTATCTAAGTTTTTTTATGCCACCTTGAGTCTAAAAATATAAATACCATTTTACATAGCTACAAGGACTGGTAAAGATTATTAAGGTCAATTGGAATTTTTAAAACTTATTATGTAGAGATGGCTATTCTCAACTAGGGTTGAAGAACTTGGAAATAATGGTACCAATTTTCAACGGTAAACTTTCTAGGCCGCAAGGTTTGATTAAGAAAAAGCCGAGAAGAAGATGTTCGAGAAGATGCTGACGAGGAATTTAATACTAATATATTTTTTTTTAAATAATTTTAATACATATTAAAAGTTTAGTCAGCAAAATAAATAATTAGTAAGATATTTTTTATGAAGAAGAATTTAATTTAATTTCAACTTTTTAATCCTGTCTAATTTAGTAAATAGTTTGTTTATTTCATATTAAAAAACATACTTGAAATAATTGTGAAAAGGTAAAATACTTAGAAAAAAGAAGTTTATTCATAAAATTTTAGGATTGAAAAAAAACCGTAAAGATTAAAAAGAATAAAAAATATCTGTTACTTTTAATCCTACACCCTTCTCTTACAAGCCGTTTGAAAGGTCCTAAAATAAACTTATATATATATATATATATATATATATATATATATATATATATATATATATATATATATATATATATATATATATATGTGTATATATATATATATATATATATATATATATATATATATATATATATATATATATATATATATATATATATATATATATATATATATATATATATATATATATAAAACAGTATGTCCGCGGATGCGGTTAACAAGAGGACAAATGAAAAAATTAAAAGATACGAAAAAAAGACATTTTTAATAAAAAAATCTGCTTGTCGAAAAAATATGAACTACAATAAGAAAACAGATTGTCATCATACAGGGCGTCTTAAAAATGCAAAAACATAAAATCAAACAAGGGCAAACAATTATTTTTTGGCCTTTTACCGTGAAATAATAAATAAAAAACTTGCTCCATATTTACTTCTTAACATGATTCCGAACTTACTAAAGAAAATTTAAATTTGTAAAAAATTAAAAATCAACATTTTTGCAAGTGCGCACTACTTTACTACTTTTACTTGATTATTACCTTTTCATTACTAAACATTAATAAAAACAAATATACAATGGAAAAAATAAAAAATGTAAAAGAAATATAAATTTATAATGCGTACTTGCAAAAGTGTTGATTTTTTTTAATTTTTCGTAAATTCAAATTTTCCTTAGTAAGCTCGGAATTAGGATAAAAAATAAATTTGGAGCAAGTCTTGTTTAATTTAATGTTTTTGCATTTATGAGACGCCCTGTATGATACCAAATCATTTTCTCATTGTAGTTCATATTTTTTCGACAAGCAGAATGTTCTATCAGGAATGACTTTTTTTCGTATCTATCAATTTTTGGTCCATTTGTCCTCTTGTTAACTGCATATATATATATATATATATATATATATATATATATATATATATATATATATATATATATATATATATATATATATATATATATATATATATATATATATATATATATACAGGGTGTAAAAAGTATGATGCTCATCATTTTAATGGGCGACAGTGGAGCTCAAAATAAGTCGAAAAGTTTATATGACATATATGTCAAAACTTGACAGATTTTTTCAAACGATGTTAAAGTCATGCACTTTGAAAGCAGTTATTTTCTGTAAACCGTAACAACTGGAAACTTTTGTCTTAATCGCTTATCAGTAGATTCATTTGATAATAAAATAAACTTAATTTTAAATGTTTTAGTCTACAAATAAAAAAAATTAATGATTTTTTAACAATTGTTCTCTCAGTTAAAATTAAAAAAACAATTGGCAACAGAGCGATACCTTTGTGCGAAGTCAGTCGTACAAAGAAGCTGCTCGATCCGGCCACGATATTTTTGTTTGTTTTTGAATCGGGAAAAATATGTCGGTATGTTTTAAATTCAAGACAAACGTATTGCAAGTGTACCTACTAAAGACTGATGAAAACGGAATGTGTGCGACCGAGAAATCTTATTCTTTAAGCAAAACAAAAAAGTGTTGTTTTAAAGCATAATTAGTTGTGTTCTTAAAATGGATATTAAGCTTATTCTTATGGTGAGTACAATTATTTTTTAATTACAAATAAAAGCAAACAATTATTGATTGTTTTTTACTTAAATTTAATATTAAAATAAAGTGCAGGAAGTAATTTTTATTATTTGTATGTAAATGAATGAACATCTCCTTAAAAAAGTGTAAACAATGCAAAAACTCACAACAACGTTCGAAGTGTAGACCCGCCGCTTCGACGAAACAGTGACGCGGTGTTGCCATGTTTTTTTAAACTTGAAAAGGGCATATTTCGAAAACAATTAACTTTGACTCATATGTTCTTGGCTTTTTCGACTTATTTTGAGCTCCTCTATCGCCCATTAAAATCATGAGCATCATACTTTTTACACCCTGTTATATATATATACATATACATAAATATACAGTAGACCCGCGCTAACGTGACCTCAAAAAGTTTTGGTCTAGTTCGCTTTATCAACATGTTCATATTATGGAGATTATATTAAAAAAATTAAAATCAAAGAAAAATTACGTTAACGCATCTGTTTATTTACCTAAAAAGGAAGGCATTAGTTTGTGTGAACTTGTGGCATTTGTGTACCCCAAAAGAGTTATTCTTTGTTTAGCTATAATGACCAAGCGCCATTTTTTTTTAAATCCCAACATAATTTTATCGGGCAACAGCTTCCAATATAATCCGGCCTCATCTGCGTTATAGATTTGATGTTCAGTAAGACCAAGTTGTTAAAAGGTATTTCATAAGTCTCCGATAAAGGGATTTACAAATTCGGGTTGCAAAGACAACTTTTTTCCTGCAATTTTAGGCAATCTTACACCATAGCCACCCATCGCTAGCATTAAATTTTTTAATTTCCTTTTAACTTTTTTGTAAATCTAAAGCTTTGTGTTTAAGCATATCACCTGTGTCTGGCAAATTTCTTTCACGATGTTTGTTAAACCATTTGACAGCAAGCTTTCCATTTTTGGGTTTTCCGCACGTTTTAATGTGCACTTTTTTATTTTGTTCGGTCTTAAACTCTCTCCAATCACTTTTAAATTTTTTTTCTTTATTTTTTATGGCACATATAGTTGATTTGGCTTTTTGACATTTTTTCGACAATGCGGTAACACTCATACCATTTTTATGCTCTTTCAAAATTTTAGATTTCTCGTAAAGAGTTAAACATTTCTCATTATTTTTAACCATTTTGTAAGACATAGATCTCGGGGCGTGACACTCTCTCCTGATCTTTCTGCAAAATAAAAAATAAACGTACTGAATGCGTATACCGATAAAGGTACTAGCAAGTTTAGACAATCTGAATAGGTTTACTAAGATTTCCCAAAATTCACATTATCGAAAATTGTTTTTGTTCACACTATAGAATTAAAATGGTTATATTTTAGTGTTCATATTATTGAGTTGTTCATATAAACGTAAGTTCACATTACCGCGCGTGTACTGTATATATTTATTACATACCAAAAATTACATATAAAAAAGAGACAGAAGAATAAGGTGTGAAAAAAAGTCATATTTAATTACTCCATATTCTAAACACTTTTACCAAAAACCGTTTTAAAGAACATAATTAAAGATTTTTTATCTGTAAAGCAATACATATACCTGAATTTAGATGGGAAAGATATGGGGCATTTTAAAAATAAAAAAATGCATTTTTTTGTTTTAAGAAGGTAACATTTTGATAGGACATTGAATTTTAAACAACTTTTCTGTCAACGTATCTGTACAAAAATGCTTAATTAAAATTATGCTTATTAAATCGCTTATTATTGCTTAATATGCATATTATGCTTAATTAAAAAACTTTAAAGCGGGCAAATTTACCCCTATCTTTAAAAATGTACCCCTTTAAATGCAGCACTACGCAATTTTGTCATTTTTTACGGTCAATTAAACATTTGAAACAATAAAACCTTTGAACATTGTAGTTTCTTTCTAAAGTACATAGTCAATAGGCTAAATATATCATATACAATACTGTATAAAACTGCGATAACAAAACCTGACCTAATAAAACAACTTTAAAAAAGAAACTGCCTCTATAAAATATAACAAATGAATATTTTCATTGTAATGTTTTCAAAGGCCCATTCATTCTTCGTGCTGCATTTATTTTTGCACCAGTCATCAGTCTCGAAGATCGAAATCTTAATAAGTATCTTTAGAAATTTGACGAAATGCGATAGGAATCAAGTAATTCAATGAAAACCTATTCAGGTCATCAAAAATAAATGAGTTACTTCAATGAGTGTACAGAGAATTTTGCGGAAACTCGCCTCGTTTTAAAATTTATGCTTCGGTTGCTTTCTATGAAATATGCCTTTAATGAAGTTTCTGAAAGAAATTTGTCAGGTTGGAAGGCGGGTAAATTAATTCCACCTTTAAAATTATTTTTCAAAAGCTTAAGGTTTTTTTAAATACACAATAAATGTTGCAACCGAGTTGATGAAAAAAGTATTGACGCCATGTTTTTAGTCTAGTTTTTTTTAAATCTATTTCTGGCTATAAATATTTAATTGGTGCACCAAAAAGTATATTTTTACACATTGTAATAGATTGTATCATGGCAGTTCATGAAAAACACCAATAAGAGTCACCAGATTAATTTCTAATTTTAACTTTATCAAAGTTTCCACAATTTAGATATAAGTTAAGTTACTTAAACAAGATAATGATTTAACATCGTCGATGTATCAGTGTTAAGTAGTGCCCAGTGCGCATAGAATGACACGTTCTTATAGCAAATAATGACTAACGGCAATAAAGACAGAGTGGTTTGAGCTCAACAGACTTTTGTTTATGATTTATTTTTTATATACTTGACTGTTAAATATTCATAAGGAAAGGATGTTAGCAATTAAAATCAAGATTACCTTAAGACTTTTTTACCTATATAGGAAACTGTTGCGGAAGTACCAAAAATCCGACTTAATTATAGTGTTTAGGGGCATTGATGTTTTTACGAATAAATGTAATGGTCAGGTTCGGGGAGTTAACTGTGCAGATGATATCACTAAATTTTTAATAAGAAGTAAAATATTATAGATAATTTTGTTACCACAGCAATTTACCCACCTGATGATATATATGATCTTCAAAAAAATTTTCCTAAAAAGTAATTTAAAATTTTCTGTAGGTTATACACTACTGGTAAAAAAATCTAATATAGCAAGTTATCGCACAAAACATATCTGGGTGCTCTAAATGTCGGTGATATAGAAAATCAGCCCAATGGGAAGCCCTCTTAACCCGGTAATAGCAAATTTCTTTATAAAAAGTTCGAACAACTGGCTTTAGACAGTGCCCCTTACAGGCCAAAAGTCTGGTATAGATATGTGGAGACACTTTAGTAATATGGAGTCAAGGACATAATAAACTGCAAGAATTTTTGATATACATTAACAGCATCCATGAAAATATACAGTTTACGATGGAAATCGAGGACAACAACAAGCTAGCGTTTCTTGATGTATTATTAACGCGAAAAGGAAGATCATTAGGCTACACAGTATACAGAAAACCCACACACACAGATCGCTATCTACATAGGAATTCCAACCACCACCCATGTCAGAAGTATGGAGTCATTAAAACTCTAACAGAAAGGGCAAGAAGAATTTGCAAACCCGAGGCGCTAAACGCAGAACTTACACATATTCATAATGCTTTAAGGGCCAATGGTTATTCAGAGCAAGAAATCAAAGGATTAATGGAACCAACAAATAGTAGACTCGTGGAGAACGAAAAACTCCAACCCTTTACTCCTACCCTTTATTCCGGGGGTTACGGACAGGAGGAAACCAACGAGGAAAATCAAAGAATGCCTTTGATCGGCCAAACACAAAAGAGATCCACTTTCGGCTTCAGGAATTTCTCGCATTCCGTGCACATGTGGAAGCGTGTACATAGGAACTACAAAACGCTCGTCTGGGGCAGACAAACAAATCCACGGTAGCAGAACATACTCTTACAAGGGACCATCGGATAAAGTTTGAGGAGACCGAAGTACTTGCTACCACATCGGCATACCACTCCAGGCTCTACAGAGAAGCCATAGAGATACAAAAGCATAGCAACAACTTTAATAAGAAAGAGGAAGCAGTTAAGATCAACAAAACATGAGTGCATGCACCCTTTCGAACAAGACCGACCGGAACCGATTGAAACCGAAAGGAACTGAAGCTCGGACCACTGCCTCCCCAACGTATAAATACAAGCTTCGACCACTTGCGTGGTCGTAGCTTGTAGACCTGTAGTTCGCATACTGTCAATCAGGAAGCAACTTCTAAAGATGCCAACTGCTCGTGTTGGCGAAACGTCAAGTCAACCAGACAATAGACGCCGGCCTAACAGCCCAAAAACCATTAAAACATTAGACAATGGCCGCGAAAGCCTTTCACAGTTTATGTAATATGTCTTTTAAAATTCATTTTCTGGACTCTCATTTCAATTTTTTTCCTGTAGGTTTGGGACATTTTTGTTATGGAAAAATGTTATCAAGGCAAAGAAAGTTCCTCTTTTCTTGCAGATTATTGGTGGTCTTATTATTTAAGTAAAGACATATATCTGTAAAACATTAGGAACAACATTTTAAGGTACATTTTAATTATTAATTAAATACATCTATATATACTAAAGTAAAAAATAACGTCTTGTACCACAAAATCTTAGTTCATTTTCGGCTTTTTGAGCAAATTTTAAATAATAATCACCCTATTTTGTCCTTGTCGCAAAAAAATTGTTTACCAGTGTAATTTGTAACTTTTTAGTGATCAATAATCAGTAGACTTAAATACCCGTGTTTTGAGCACGATTTAAAACAGCTATTTATAATATTTTTTTAATGTGCTTTGTCAAATGCTTTCTAGCATTATTTAAATAAAAATAACACAGACCAACCTCTTTAGGTGAGTTACTCTTTTAAAAGTGTTTTTATGTTAAAAAATCTTATTTCCATTTACAGGTTTAAGCTACTATTCGGCAGCCGGCCAACAAGTTAATAAAATTAAATGCCACATTTCAACAAAAGTGGCGTAAAATTTTAGATGGCTTACACCCTGTAAACTTAATTTTTACTCCATAAACTTTAGTACATAACGAACTAGGAAACGAAGGTATTACACACGGTTGATGGCGCTATTTCGTTTTAAGGTTTATGGGGCATCTATTTGCACTAGTAATTCAATTTTGAGTTGTTTCATAAAACCTACCACGAATAAAAAATTATCATGGTCCATAAACTGCACAGTGGATATTTTATTAGTTGGTTATGTTTTATATTAGATGCAGTTTATTGCCTTAAATAATATACCGGTATACTGGGTTTAAAAGTACTGCAACTTTTAAATAGCTTTAAAGCCGCTTAAATTTAGTAACGGCGGTTTTGGATACGCTGAATTGAATAGTGATATCGGCAGTGTTATCTTAAATGAAATTTCATAATTGTTTTCATTGCAATGAATTGAGCGTGCCAAATTTAGTAAGATCCCAAATTTTTAAAAATCTATCTCTACTAGTTACTAAGATATAATAATAATTGAAGGAGAGGAGAAGGGGCCCACCTTCCTCATACCAACGTCCATGCCGGTAAATGGAACGGTGCCTCCGAGTTGCCAAATAATACAAAATAAGTAAAGGGTATAGTTTCTTATTTAGATGGTTGTGAATTTGGATTACGACGCGAGTTTAGCACTTAATTATACTTAATGTTTCCTCTCCTTCAATGTCCTATTGAAAACATGTGTGCAAATAAGTAAAATAAATATAGAGATGAGATGAACATCTTCGTCTTCAAATCATGGGTCGATGACCCGGAGGTACCTTAAACCCTCCATAGTTACTAAGATATGACAACATTGCATTTTCAGTAAAAAGTGCCTCAACACATAATAGCTATTTGTGTATTAAGAGCGCAAAGTAATACATTGTCGCTCTGAGCGAGATGTTTGGCTATCTCGCGAGAGCGACAATGTCACTTGGCGCTCGAATTACACACAAGATTTTTTCTACAACCGCAGATTTTATAAAATAATTGGTAAAATTAATAATTATTGATATCAATATCAAATTTGACAGTTCACATTTTAAAACGTGCAAGCATCATATTGCGCTACAGATGTGTGTTATTGTAAAAATATTTTTTCAGTAGTAGGTATTTACTGCAAAAGAAAACAATAAAAAAAAAACTATTTAGTACCCTTTTAATTAGTTATTTACATATTATTGTATTACGTTATGATTTAAATTTCTGTGTAACAATATCTAAATGTTTTGGAATTCTTTTTAATACTTCTTCCTTTTTAGGGGTGAAAAACCAGGCGAATTACTACTCGGTATTAAATCTCTGTGTTTGATAACATATATGTAATATTTTGAAATTATTTTATTCATTCTTTTTGGGAATATTGTAATATTTGGTCGAAATTTGTAGTAGACTCTTCTGAATGCTGTTGAACAAACCATTTTTCGAAAGATGTTGGTCGCAGTTCTCAATTAGCGCAGTTAAGTATATTAAACTGGAATGGCGTATTTGGACATGGCTTTCAATTCCTTTACAATTACATATTTTATACTTTTTAAAACTGTCCATTATCATATAATTATTACAATCAATTTATTAAACACCAATAGCTGTTTAAAAAGACTTTTGATACGTCAAATAATCATTTGTTTATTTTTCTTGACAGCAGCGGCAAGCATGGCCTCCTACCAGATCTAAACATAATACTCGCCTGGGTTATGTAAAAGCTATAAATATAATCAGTTTAAATTAGAAAAAAATAGATTTCTACCACCTTTAGTAGTACAAAATTAATAAAAAATAAAAGAAGAATATTGACAAACCAATTTTTAAACTGTTTTTCGTAACTAAAGTTGGTAGTTTTGTATTTTATTTAAAGCGATAATTTGGACATCAATGTAATTTATAGATAATGCGAATTGTATATTTATACATTTCTACTATCTTTAGTATAATGAAAAGTTTAGAAAATTAGAGTTTGTAATCATAATAACTATTTTTTAATTACTTTCTATAACTAAAGTTTGTAATTTGCTTTATTTATCACTTGATTTGTCGTAATATACATAGTTATATGACGTAGAATATAAAATTCAATTATTTATAAAAAAGTACATTTCTACCACTTTTAGTGGAAGAAAACTTTGTCAGAACAATGTAGGGACTTTCCGAACATAAATTTTTATTATTCTGTATAACTAAAGTTGGTAATTTGCATTTTACCACTATTAAACATTCAACGGAACATGCAAAGGTGAAGTAGTTAATAAAAACAGATTTAATAAAACCGTGGCTACTATACCAATGTATTTTATTGTAATAATTATTGTAATATGTATATACATTTAGATCTTTATATAATTATTACCTAAATCTATATAAGATCTAGTCATTTTTCTTATTATTTACAATATTAAAGGTAAAGGTGCAATTCTCACAATTTTTAATGACAATTTCAGATGAAGTTTCTACCGTTCAACGCCTACTGTGGTGTCAAATTTGACGTTTTTTTTTATTACGGTTTCCTTGATAACTCAGCGAGCGACAAAATATTTTGTCGCTCGCTTGCTCCTCGGAAAAGTGCAACTTTGTGTTTTGTTTTTGAAGCGCAAACATGGTACTTTTCGCGCGGTTGTAGAAAAATATATTTAAAACCGTTTGGTTATAAAATTCAGTATACACGGCTGGCAAATCAATTTCTTGGGTGTAGAAATTTTCAGTGCGATAAAAGAACATGTCAATTTAATGGGCAAAGGCTTAAGCGAAATAAGGACAGATAGAAGACGTGCTGTGGCCGATTTCCTTTTACCGGTCAAACAAGAAGAGGGGAATACCGCAGGCAGGGCATTCGAGCGGACTAGGCAGTATCAGCCGGACTCCGAACGTTAAAGGAGTGATTATCCATTTGTGATATTTTCGTTTTTATGCAGTCATGTTAATCACTGTTGTATTTAATACAGCACTAATTAAAAGGTTGTTGAATTTTTATCAGACCTAAGCAATAAAATAAAAACTGCTATTCTAAAAAAAAACTTATGAACATTTTTAAAATTAATAAAACTAATAGTAATTCTAATTTTAAAAAAATAACTCTTAAAAATAAACTCAAATGCATTTTCATTTTAATAAATGCTCGCCCTGTCGAGCTTCGCAATACCCGAGCCAATGAGCTAACATAATAGATAGAAAAAGCATTTCATTCATAAACGCAATCGAGAGCTGCGCCCAACATGTTTTTGTTCATTATTGGCGATAGAATGGTACAAGCATAGTTTGTACTTACTTGTGAAATGATAATCCAGGAATCATATTCGTCACTTTACACACTTGGCACTGCCTTACCATTTTAATTTATTAAAAGTACATACACAAAACTGAAATTTATATAATTGTCACAAAAATTACCCAAACAACAAAAAACATTTAGACTAAAACGCAATATTAAATGTGTCATCTGTCGAGCGATGCTGAAGGTGGCGGAAGTACGCTTCTACAAAAAATCCGCTGTTGTCACGTTGTCGAGCCTTTATTAGTAGCTGTCAAAAAAGAAAATAGTATTTTGACATCATTACTTTTCTGTGTTATACTTTATAGTAATAAATATAACAAAATAAATATTATTCACAGTTTAAAATACAATAGTAGAGCTTATTTTGATGTTATTTTAGGAATAATTTAAGAAAAATTGAATCATAATATACTATCAAGTAAATGAAACAGAAAGATACTTGGCAGCCACGCTTTACGACAAAATAGTATCTGTAGTAACCATTTTCCCGGGTTTTAGTGGATTTTATTGTTTCGAGTACAGAGGTTCATTCATCGCTAGGCAAAACCTTAGAATGTGCGTTTATGATGCCACGCTGATGCCAAATCGATGCTTTCTCCAGTTAAACTAACAGCTCATTGACCCGAGCGAATATAAAACTCTGTCCTAACATTCGACAATACCTCCGGTGTAATGGAGTTAGTAATGTCAAATATTTTTGCCCTTAACTCCATTATATTTACAGGCATCTTCTCATGTGGATACTTGTAAATTAGTTGAGTTAATTGGCCCCACAAAAAAAGTCAAGAGGAGTCAAATCGGGCGACCTTGTAGGGCATGGTATGGAACCCCTGCCACAAATATTGTGTTCAGAAAAAGTCCTAGTCCGAAATTCCTGAACTGGCCTTGCGTTATAAGCAGCACAGCCATCTTGCTAAAAGCAATTTTTTTTGAAATTAACATTTAAGGTGCGCATAGCAGGTATAATTTCCTCTTGCAGCATTTGCAAATATTTATCCCCATTTAAGTTGGCTATATTGACAAAAGGTCCTACAATGTTGTCGCCCAAAATACCCGCCCAAAAGTTAAATTTTTGGAAATATTATGTCCGTACTGGTGCACTTAAATGTTTATTTTCCAGTGACCAATATCTGGCGACTGTAGGATTATGATAACCATAAAGTTTCATCTGTAAACACTATATTTTTTAGAAAATCGTCATTTTCATTAACTTTTCTTCTCATGGTTTCACAAAACTCCATTCGCCTTACATAATCATTATCTTAAGTAAGAAGGTATAAAAGAATTATAAGAACTTTTAAACATTTCAACAGTATTACCAATATTACAGTATTTCCACAGGTTTGTTGTTAGTTCACAAATTCATTAAATTTGTAACCGTTTTACCTCTTTCGGCTTTTTTGCATTTATCCCTTACATCATAATTTAACCATTAACAAATAAAACCTAAGCAATGATCGATATACAACATCGTTGACCTAAGTTAGAATGTACCTTAGTTATCATCTGTAAAAAGTAGTCAAGTTCCTATTCAAAAATCTCAGCCTATTAAAATATTCAGATCCAACATTTTCCACAATTTTGTTTCACTCTTTTTGCCTTCTTTAGAAACCACTTGACATACCATTATCTGAAACGATAACGAAGTTATGCTAGGGAGAAAAACACGATGAAACATTTGGGGGTAATATACACACTGCGTTTGTCAGGCCGAAACTCGGCCCAGGTATAAATATTTATGCAGAAAAGTACTTATAAAAAAACTTTTTAAAATAAAAGTAACAATTTATCCGCAAAACGTATTAAATTTCACCAATATTGAATGATACTGCAGACCGTCGATTTCGCGAGGATATTATCACATTTTCAAGGTTTTTATTTTTCGGTTTTATAGCTCCGTTTATGAACCCTTTGCGGTTTTTATATCGTATAACTCTTAATATCGGCAATTAAATTTCAAAATAAATTGCTTTTGCGGCTAACCCATATTGTATATTCTTCGAATGGGTTTTTTAATTGTTCATGTAATGAAAGCAGTTTTTAACTGTTAAAATTGATAAAGCATATAACCGTGATCAATGCTTATTAAATAAGTAAAAAAAAATTACGGAACTTTAAGATTTTTGTAAATATTATTAAATTAGAATTGGCCTTTCGTCCCCTCATTTGGCATAGAATTTTTTTTTAAACACGACGTGGCGTAGTATACGGCGTCATTCAAAAGTCCACATTATATGAGAATTTTTTTATAATTAAATTAAAATTAAATTTGAGTATGGCAACGATTTATGCTAAAAATTCGATAAAAAATCGTGCAGACTCGCTTGCTAAAATGACACCTGTTATCTGTCAAAAATGACATTATTTGGGGGATATAGAAGAAAATTTGTGAAAATAAATTTTTTCGAATGCAATTATTTTATGTCCATAAATATGCAAAGTTCTAGTCATCTACAATAAAGTTATTTGTTGGTTTATAGCATGTGAAAAGAAACCAAAATTGACCCTATGTAATTCATATTAACATATTTGTTAGTATTATAATAATAGTATTTATGGTATTTTTTTCTTTGTGTTTTTTTTAATTAAGTATTGAAATTAGGACTGAAACATTTTTAAATAACTGTTGCAAACTTAAAATAACTATTTCACTTTTACGAAGACAAAAATACTTATAAAAATACTATTGTAAAATAGTGATTTTCTTACAAATTTGTAAATTGTAATTAATGGTATGGGTTATCTAATGGAAGTAAATTTTTATGATTTTTCTTCAACTTTTTTGTGTGAGAGATTTTTTTTAAAGAATTTGAACCACAAACCAATGCCTAACTTAAATTCTCTTCTATTAAGAGCTGGTTAGACAGAGAGTTTCAAAGCTGGTGGTTACAAACACCAGGAAAACGACAGGCAAAGCAGTTCATTAAGACCTGCTCGGCCAAGTTTACCTCGGATCTACTGAGCCACAGTCGTAAAGTCGTAAGGATAACGGTAGGTCAACTAACAGGACATTGCAAACTTAACAAGAACCTGGAAAGAATAGGCCTGGTGGAGGATAGCCTGTGTAGGTTCTGCCAGGAGGCTGAAGAAACAGCCGTACATGTGTGGTGCCACTGTGAAGCACTATGTAGGCTTAGGTTTACTATAGGCTTGGTGAGGAAAAGCCAAAACCGGCAAGATATATGGAGTGGCCATTGTCAAGACTCTGGAGTCTAGTTAAGAAGACAGGCCTGGACAAGGTACTCTAAAGAACGATAGGAGAAATCATAATAAATCTGGTAAGGTTGCATTGGTGGAGGTCATTTTTGCCATCTCCGCTCAAATAATCTAAACTAATCTAATCTAATCTAATTTAAATTTTCTTTAAATTTGGTAATACAAAAATCCTTACAAAACAATATTACAATTTTATATTTATATACTTATTAATTATTGCCAACTAAATACTTAGAAGATAAATTTAACGGTTGTAAAAATGTATCTATTGCAATACTTACGCATAAAACCAACTAATCAATAATCTAATTTTAATAAAACCAAAATAATAATGCAAGACCACTATTATCATGATAATTTGGAAAATAGGAATTTAAAATACTAAAACTAAAAACAGATGATATCAAAAAAGACAGTTCAAATGTTTCATGTTTTTTTTATATATGTTTACAAAGTTGAATTCATCGAGTTTTAACTGCATTTTGATGCAGAAATTTAATGATAATTCGATTGATATGCTAAATGGAAACAATTATACAGTTTTAGATAATACAAAAAAAAATAAAATGATTAAATTTAATCTCGTTTATTTTACTCTATAGATTAAATTTTAACAATCTTAATAACAACTAACAAATTTCCAAGAAACGCACCTAAAATTTTGTTTTAATTTTTAACGAAATTTATTTTAATACTACTTTTAAAATTTATTTTTCAAATAAAAATAATAATGATCAAAAATAGCAACCAAAAAAATTGTCCAAGCCTGTTTAAATTTGGTGAATTGTCCTAAAAATGCAATAGAAACAACTTTTTCAAATAAGGTTTTTTAAAATTTGGTTGAAAATTCCCAAATTTCCTAAAAAAAGTCTTTTTGACAGGTAACGAATGACGTTTTAGTAATAAGTGTCCATTATGTTTTTGACCTTTTATAAAGAAAAAACCAATGACCATCAGAATGAGCTGGTTTCTTGGATGTTTTTTTATTGTGTCGGCTACCGACTATTTTGGGAACAAAATATGTATGTTTCGAAAATGATTATTTTTTTAAAATAAATACGTATAGTAAAAATGTGCAAAAAGAATAAAATCATTTGGATTTCTAAAATTTAAATTTTAATGCTATTTGCCCTATATTTTTTAAAAAATAACTTTTCTTTTATTATAATATTTTTAATACTCTAAGTATGCATATGCCCTCGTATAAAGGGTTATCTAAATTAAGCGCCGTTGGTAACTTTGTTATTACTCAAAATACAAAGTTGTTAAAGTTAGAAAACCATCAGTATTTTTTTGTCTTTTAAGATTAAAGAATCAAAAACAGTTGGTAATCGTGTTTTCGAGTTTTATAGTTAATTTTTTTTTTCATTTGAATAAAACTCCTTGTATATGACCATTTATCTTTCATAGAGCTTTAAAAATGTTACATTTAATAGGTTTATCTTTCAAAGTTTTAAAAATATAAGCATCCAGATAAAAAAAATAATTTTTGATTTTCAATAGAGCTTGTATAGGCTTAGAATTGTAAGCTTACTGCTTACACCAAAGCTGTCATAATTTAATGTACTTAAAATAAAATTTTACTTCAAGTACTTTTTAGTACTTGAAGTATTTTACTTTAAGTACTTGTTATTAGGAAGTACTTGTACTTGTACTTGATTTGACCAATAAATAACTCGAAGTATTTTTTTAAGTACTTGAAGTATTACTTTGTACCTGAAGTAAAAAATATACTTTAAGTAATTAAGAAGTACTTGAAGTAAAAAGAAATCAAATAAGTACGTCAATTTGTTGACGTTAGATAATCACACAGGTTAAAACAAGAAGATTGTCCGAGCTTTGCTGACTCTGATACATTATAGCTCTTAATTCAATTGTTAACGGCACCAAGAATGGTAAAATTACAATTATTTTTAAATACCTTTAATATATTAGGGACTTTAAACAAACATCAAAATATTGTATAAATACTAGTTTAAAAAATTTTGGAAAATATTTTTTGTTTGTTTCTAACTCCATTTAAAATTTAAAACCGTATTTAAAATTTTATTTCACAATCATTATCCCGCCGCTTTCTTTTCTTTAAGCTCTTCTACCAGCTTTATTATTATTATTTCTTTAATATGGAACCAACTTGTTTTAATTAAAATACTTATTATACTTAAAGGTTTATGACTTTAGGGTACGTGCATTAGTTTAACATACGTTTGTTGTTAGAGAAAGAAGAAAAATGATGATATATTAAAAGGGTAAAACTGCAGAAAATATTGGGTAAATCACTAGTTTTGGGAGGTTATAAGGTTTTAAAATATTAAATAAAAAATCCAGTCGGATCAAATTAAAAAACTATATTGGATCTCCAAACCCGAAAATTTTCCAAAAAAATAACTTTGCTAATAATCTCCATAAATACATCACAATAACAGATTTTACAGGTAAGGTAAATCGTTAAATTATTAAAGTCAAAATCATTTTCTCTTGCTCTTATATATTTTAGGCTATTATTTAACTTGATCTTATTAAAAAAAAATGCTAGTGAAGTAAAACTATTTTTACTTCCAGTACTTTTATTTACTTCAGTTACTTTGGTTTACTTCAAGAACTTTGTTTTACTTTAAGTACTTTGTTTTACTTCAAGTACCTTACTTTACTTCAAGTACTTGTTTTATTAAAAAAATTGATAAGTAAATTTTACAAAACCCCCCCCCCCCCCCCCCCCCCCCCCCCCCCCCCCCCCCCCCCCCCCCCCCCCCCCCCCCCCCCCCCCCCCCCCCCCCCCCCCCCCCCCCCCCCCCCCCCCCCCCCCCCCCCCCCCCCCCCCCCCCCCCCCCCCCCCCCCCCCCCCCCCCCCCCCCCCCCCCCCCCCCCCCCCCCCCCCCCCCCCCCCCTTGATTTCACTTTAAGTAAAATACTGTACCTCAAGTACTTTTTGAATTTACTTGGAAAAGCAAGTACATTTTAACGAGTACTTGTATCTGTACTTAAAATACTTTTTAAAAAATCATAAACTTGGTACTTGTACTTGAAGTACTATTTAGGAGTAGTTTGACAGCTCTGCTTTCAACTTACAACTGCAGATACACTGGCAATGAAAATAAAAAAGTATTTTTTGTATTTGAATGCTTATTATTTTCAAAACTATTAATGATAGACACATCAAATGTGGAATTTTTTAAGGTTCTTTAAAAGATCTTTTTATTAGCAATACAATATACAGGGTGTTTTATTTAAAAAAGTACTATTTCACTATCAAAATTAGGTGGATACCTATATTTTCTAAATTATTAAAGGTAGACAATTTTTGAAGCCTCAAAAAATACAATATACAGGGTGTTTCATTTAACAAATTCTATTTTACCATTAAATTCAAAAACACAATTGTCAATTGTTTTTTGTCTTTTTTAGTTCTAAAGGACGCATAATGCTGCCAGCTTGCTAGTTAAAACAATTTCGTATCTTGACTAATAACAAAATTACTAATGACGGACACTTAATTTGAATAACCCTGTATTTTTTTAAGGCAATATTTTCCTTTTCTTTTAAATTAAGATAAAAATAAATTTATTTTGTAAACTATATATACTATCACAGTTTCTATCAGAATTTGTTAATCTCAGCGAGCATTATACGACTGCACGGAAAAGGCGCCGTAGTTGTAGGTAGGTATACGTATCACTCGAGTTTAGGAGCAGATAGCTTACTCTAAAACATTGATGAGATTGGAACGCTTTGTGCATACTTAGAAGTCTGCGCTATCTCCGGCATATAACTTCATGGTAATATGTCGTAAATTCCTGACTGCGAATCTCTCTAAAATGATTAAATATGGATTTATGCTAAATATAACTAACTCTTTATCTTTATGTATGTATTTATCAACTCGATGTTTATTATCTTTGCTGGTAGTGTCTCCCTTAGATAAGAAATTGCATGAAGTCGATGGTCCTCTATCCTTTAAATTCTCATTAAATAAGGTAATATTATTTATGCACGACTGCAGAATAAAGAGTTGTTAATTATACAGTTTAGCTGCCGTAAAGTGGTCCCTTATATACCACTAAAATAAAATTAGTTTATATTTTACACATTCTTATGATATCCAAAACTAAGTTAAGAATATTTTTACCATCTTTATTAAAACCTACATATACAATATAACACAATGTTTATTATACCTAATTTTCTGCGCGTAGCAGGTTCCACAGTCTGGACACTCTAAGAATAAAAGAACGAAGAAATCGGAAAGTTTGGGGCCTCTCTAGTTGAACTGTAAAAGGATGCGTAAAGGTTGCACTATGTGTTGCTTTGTTGGAAGCTGCCGGAGAAGGAATTATAATGTCCAACTTCTCTGAGCAGAAGCTGTAAAAATACCTATAGAAGAGCTGCAGATCCCCCACAGCTCGACGCACAGTGCTTCGAATAGATGGACTAATGGGACAAAAATCACTGATACTGTTGTACTGTTCAGAATTGAATAAAATAAAAACGATTTAGTAGGTACTACCACTAAGTAAGCTGTGGTACTACCTTAGGCTATAAATAGTGCATACAAAGAAAGTTTAAAACTTAAGCGGAAGAGACGAGGGTGAGACGGAAAGCACAGATACTATAAAATATTAAATGTGGCAAAATGTCTAAACTACCTAAACTTAGATTTTTCTTTGTCAAATATCTTCAAAAATATACATGGTGTGCCAAAATTAGTAGTTTATATTTAAATTTTTATTTATCGATAAAAAAGTGCAAATAGGGCAACAAGCTTGTTAATAAAAAACGATCATATCAAACTACTACAAGAACTGTTTATTTATAAATTTATTATTTATTTTAAATTATAAACATTATTTTACATTAAAAAAATACTGAATATTAATATGCAAATAGGTCAACACATTTAATACAGAAAAATATAGCAATATTGAGTAAAACTTGTTTGTGATAAAATATAAATGCAACGTCCGTCAAGTATTGTAAAATGAAATTGAAATTTTACGGTTATATTTTGAATTTTGAAATTTAAAATCAATGGCTTTAAATTGTCAATTTCGCGTTGAAGCCTTAAGCTTTCACTTTGCACTAAATCTGGGTTTTCTTTGATAAACAAAAATTTTATCGGCCTACAAAAAAAAGTTGAGGATGGACGTGGATTATTCCATAAAGTATTATCTGAGTCGTCTGATAATTTAAGGGGAGACATAGCAACTAAAAACAAATATTCATCGGTCATTTCCGTAGTGCTAAATGTTGGTTTATAGGTGCTATCTCCAGAGCTTCCATCAAAACCGTACTTGAATGTCAAAATAAGATTTTACTTGTTATGTCTCTGTCTATTAATTTTAAAATACTTGTAACTGTATGCTGCAGAAGCTCCTGTAAATTTATTTCAGCTCTTTTTTCTGTAGCAATAATATCTTTTGGAGGCAGTTTATTTCTAAACTGACATAGCTTGTAGTAGCTTGGTAAACATTCTGAATGTAAATTGAGCTAATTATATTTTCTCTGAGAAAAATCTAAATCCAGATAAAGCGCTGAAATTTCATGTAATGTCAAGAATTGCCCTCGAATTTCTTGAGCACCGCCTCGATATTCACTGATTTTTGAAGATTGCTGAACCGCAAAAGAAATTTCTTCTAGGGTGCAATTGAAAACCAATTCAGCAACTCGCCTCTGTTTTGTTTTCTTACTTGATTCTTCAAAAGGCATTTGAGGTCTACCACGGCTGGTGCTTGCTTGAGGCAAAATGACTTTAGCACGTTGTTGTCGTAATATTAGAGATTTAAGAGATTTACTTAGATATATTCCATGATCAAGCCATTTAGATTCTTGTTAAAGAAACTTATCTTTTTTCTACAATTTTTCTTCCACTTCTTATTAATTCTAGCGCAAAAAATGTAAGTAGTTTTGGAAACTTCCTATCTCAAGCGTTTTTGAAGTCATTTACGAAAAACTTGGTTGAAGAAGAAACAAAAATATTTTATAAAAAACTGCAAGAAAAGGGTGAAAGACTAAGAAGTAATTTACATACCTTGATCAATATTTGCCATATTCTACTAGTAAAAATATTAACCTTTTAGATTTTACTAATTCGGTAGCTTTAGCAGATAACACTAGGTCAAACCTGACTAAAATAAATTTGGAATTTTATCAATGTGGACTTTATCAAACCTTTACTGATAAACAGCTGATTATAAAAAAAGTTTTGGACATTTTTATATACAGGATGTAGTGTTGTTTCAATATATTTAATAAGTGTTTAAAGATTTGCCTTTTAATTTTTGATTTTTGTCCATTGTTCGAATCACTGTGCGACGGTGGGCAAGAAGAAGAATCCTCTCTGTGAGCGTGGGATCATTAATAAGACGAACAGCTCTTCTTTGAATGGAGTCCAGAATGCTAAGTGTTGTAGGAGACGCCATTCCCCAGACATGAGAACAATATTCTAAAGAGGGTCTAGTATACAAATTGGAAGAAGGGAAATACTTTCGGGCCCGAAAGAGGAATCCAAGCTTTTTAAAAGCTGCTGAGGCAAGGAATGCAATGTGTTTGTGCCAGTTGAGGTTATTTTCAAAAGTAACGCCGATAAGATTAAACGACTCTTTGTTCTGCAGAACTTGGCCACTCATATGTAACGGATGAGCACTGGCAGACTTTTTTTGCGACAGCGAACAGGCCTGTGTTTTGGAGGCATTAAACTGAACAAGATTTTTGGCGTCCCAATCCAAGATAAGTTTGAGGTCTTGTGAGAGAGACATCAGCATTGACCTGCGCTTGGTTTCCAAATTAGGATTATTGACAGGCTTGAAAAATTAAATGTTAGATTGGAGGGTACTATCCCCAGCAAAACTATGAATGGGATTGATTGTGAAAGCAAGAAGATTGTTAATGTGTAGAAAAAACAAAGTCGGTGCCAGTACTGAGCCCTGGGGCACCCCAGTATTAATTTGGTAAAAGCCGGAAAAATGATCATCTGAATGAATTATACCACTTTTAATTAAATATGGCTGGCCTAACCTAAAACTAATAATTTTATATTTAACTATCATCTGTGGTGATTTACGAAAGTAACATATTGAAAGCCCAAACACCAAACAACCCAGCAAATTAGGTGTCGCTTTGTATATAAATTCTTTGGAATAAACTAAGTTTAAAAAATTAAAACCACACATTATAAGTTTTATTTAAAGAAATCTGTAAACATCTTTATTTTAATTGTAGTAAAATCCCTTTTTAATCCTAAAGCATAATTAAATAAAATTAATTTTTACTGATATGTTTGAACGCATAAACTTAAATTTAGCAAAAAACACTAAAATAGTTTTAATGGGCATCTATACATTTTTAATATAGTGCAAACTATGCTGATAGTTTTATGTCAAATTTAAGATATTTAGTTGGGATTATAGGTTCTAAAAATTTACGAGTTCGTCGTTTAAATTTTTATGTAAAAAATAAACATATTTGCGAATTTAATTCGTTTAGATTTTTATAGGCCAAATATTTTTTAAAATATAAGATCTGGAATTTTAACGACTTTTTTATGTCGAATATA
The DNA here is from genome assembly GCA_019359885.1 of Listronotus oregonensis. Classification (NCBI taxonomy): domain Eukaryota; kingdom Metazoa; phylum Arthropoda; class Insecta; order Coleoptera; family Curculionidae; genus Listronotus; species Listronotus oregonensis. The sequence goes on from JAHBCN010000605.1 coordinate 138,209, forward strand.
TTTTTTATGGTATTTTCATTGCCTCAACAATTTTTTTGTAAATATAGGTCTATTTTAATTTTATTATTTATTTTGTGTATTTTTCCCGCAGAATCCTAAAAAGTATTTCGGAAAAATGATTAAAAAAAACAACAAAAAAGACCTGACATAAAATTAATATTTTTTTAAATAAAACACCCTTTTTATTGGAGTGTCTTTAAAAAGGTCTTAGGTCTTTAAAAGTGTTAGACAATGTTATGGCTTCAATAATAAAATAAAATCTTGGACTTCCATTGTCTTTATTTGTTATTTGTTACACAACGTTTCGGTTAGTGATGTATCTCCAACTGTTTTCAAGTGATAGCCGTCTGTGTCTTAGGTCTTTCTTTGGATATTAACTTGGCCCTTACTTAACATACGTGTTTTTAGTAAAATCGTTTCTCATTTAATAAATAAAAAAAAATGGGGAAGGAAGGATTTTATGCTCGTTTTCTCAGTATACCTCTCACTGTATGTAAAACCTAAACTTTAGAATATGCGAAAAATGCTCATTTTAATATTCCTTAAATAACTAAATTAAATCGTTTACTAAATTTTTAAATTGTCAAGTAGCATATACCGGGTGTTTCTCAAAGGTGGTTCCCCCCTATAACTTTTTTATTTTTTAAGATGGGAAAATTAAATTTGGCTTGTCCAAATATGACCTAAAAATACATTGAAAGACGTCTTTAATTGTTTCTGACGATTTCCGGTTTTACCGGAAATGACCTCAAATTTTGAATTTTAAATGGAACACCCTGTATTTTTTTTACCTAAACGATAGAAAATGATATTCTAAATACAATGACACCCCGTATGTCAACTTTTGACATTTTCCATTAAAAATATTTATTTTTTTAAAATCCAATCTAGAGTGCCATGACTTTGTTAAAACAACCAATTTTGAGTTCAGGAGGCGTGGAAAAATAGTTTAAATTTTATATTTTAATTTTTTGTTTCAGAAAGGTAAAAATATTTTAAAATTTTATTCCTAGACATAACTAATTTTTTTAAAATGTAACGATGGTGGCTCGTTGGCATATTCGAAAAAAACATTTTTTTGTATATAATTTGATACCCCACACTTGGTATTTGGAGTTAAATCAACACTAAAAAAGCTAAAATATAGGCATAGTAGTTGTTGCTTATAAGAATAATAATTATTATATCTTTAGGTATTTAAATCAAAATGTCTTATTAATAAACACAGCAATAACTTTAAATAACTAACTCGCTTAATTGTTAAACTATGTAACATCATTGTTTAACATCAATGTTTTTGTTTATTTCCAAGCCTACCTGACAAAATTGTCGAAATGCATATGACTCTTTTAATCGAATGCCACGGCCCGGATGATTTAATAATTTTATAAGCAACAACTACTATGCCTATTTTTTTGCTTTTTAGTGTTGATTTAGCTTAAAATATCTGTGGGGTATCAAAATATTCAGAAAGAAATGCTCTTTTTAAATATGCTAACGAGCCACCATCGTTCCATTTGAAAAAATGAGTTATGTCTAAAAATAAAATTTTGGAACCTTTTTACCTTTCTGGAAAAGACATAAACTACGTCAGATAATAAAACTATTTTTTCACGCCTCCTTGACTTAAAATTGGTTGTTTTAACGACGTCATGGCACTCTTGATTGGATTTTAAAAATTAAATATTTTTAAAGGAAAATGTCAAAAGTTGACATATGGGGTGTCATTGTATTTAGAATGTCATTTTCTATCGAATAGGTAAAAAAATAACAGGGTGTTTCATTTCAAATTCAAAAGTTAAGGTCATTTTCGGTGAAACCGGAAATCATCAGAAACAATTGAACACTTCATTGAATGCATTTTTAGGTTATATATCGACATGCCAAATTTCATTTTCCCACCTTAAAAAATAAAAAAGTTATACTAACCACAACTAACCACCTTTGAGAAACACCCGGTATACTTTTAAAACTCATTGAATTTTTGTTTTAAAAGAGGTGAAACCAAACCCTGCTTTTTATTTAAAATTTTATGGATGGATAATTTTGATCCCTCCAGGAGGTTAAACCACGAAGACTGTAAATATTCTTTTAGAAGCTAAAAACAAACTTGCCGGGTTTATCAGATTTTTAATATAATTTACTGAAAGGGATATATTAGGGTAGAAAGTATTAAAATTAGTGTCCTGCATATTTTGGTATAAGAAATTGTATAAATTTATAAAGTATTTTACGTGAAGAACTCAATTTGTAATAAAAGTGTTTGTCCTGCTGCAATTCCTATACGACTTCCTCGATTTTTTCGACAAAAAGAATAAGGGACCAACATTCGCTGCTTTTTTTACCTTCGATTGTTCACATGAAATATTGTTGCTGTAGGAGTCTATTTCCATTTTTTTTTTATTTTTAAACAATTATTCACTATTTAATGTTTACTTAGAAAACTTTTAACACTCCAATTAGCAAACTTTCAATTTGGCAGTTTTTATTACAATGCAGTTGTTTTGCATAAGCCTACTTGAAGTGGTAGGCTTCAAGCATATATCTACTAGAGGTAGCCTTGCCGCTCGGCAGTGGGAACAAGCGTGCAGGCGATAAAAAATCGTTAAGTGAAAAAAATGGTTAAGTATTCCTTTTCTTGCACCCTAACTTGCTGATTAAGCGACGGAAAGGAGCCGACCAATCAGCACGTTGGAATGGGAGAGAACGGTTATACTGCGATTTTTCATTCCCTTTCGCACACTTGTTTGGGCTACAAGGCACAGTAGGCAGTGCAGTGGTGTTTTTTTAAGAAGAATCATTGTTAAGCTTTGAGCATTTGCCGACTAGAGGCAACCTTTCCTATCGGCCGTGCGAAAAAGTGTGTAAGAGAAAGAAGAATAGTAGTATTAGCTTTTTCTTTGGTTCCACGTGCCTGATTTGTTGAGGAGAAGGGGTAGATATCCCGCTCTACGTGATAATTAGTAAGTGGTGTACATACCCCTTTCACCACCAATCATACACGTGGTGCGGCAAGACCGTCTTTAGTAGGTATATGCACGAAGCCTAGCAATGATTATTTTTAATAGAACATTTACAAATCATATGTATTTCTTACTCTTTTCAGTTTGACGCTGCAGTGCCTACTAGAGGCAGCCCTGCCGCTTAGCTATACTACTCTCTCCCACACTTGTTCGCACGTCAAGGCTACCTCTAGTAAGTAAATTCTTGAAGTCGCTGGGAGTAAATAATGAAAATAATTATATTTAAGAATGCTATTATAATGAGTATAGGGTAAGATATTAAAAAAATATGTAACAGCTTCTTAAAAACATATTTAAAACGGTATAAATTACCTTTCACATTTTACTTAATATACCAAAATTATTTTCAAACCAAAACACTTCTTAATATCATTCGCATTTACTGGAGAACATTTTTACAGAGGACCAGATGAGTTAAGTTTGATCAAACAAAAATCCTATTTGATGGTTTTCAGGTCAAAAGAACGAAAACAAATTTAACTTTTCCCATAATAATGAAGATTGTTTGCCGTGTTGGTGTTTTTAAACATTTTTTGATGTTTGCTTAAGTATCTCGTATCAGAAAAACTTTGCACAGTGCCGGATTTTAGATTATTTTTATTTCTACCGTAAAGCTGTGTGTCTTATTTTAAATTAACCGGTCGCTACCTAGTGCAGTAAATGAAGGGACAAAGCTGTAAATAAATCTGTACAGTTTTTCCTTGTAGCGAAATTTTTAGGTCTTTGGGGATGCTGGTAAGCAAAAAGAAGTATATCAACATTAACAGGTGGAAAAGGGCTGAAAATGGCCCCTCAAGTACCGAAAAATGGGTGGCCCGCTAATATCTGCCAAAATATGCGAACTGGAAAATTTTTGTTTAACAAAAATGAAAATCGCCTTATAATCTACAAAAACGGTTCCATTAATGTTTTTCGAAAAATCTGATTTTTCGAGATAACGGGACCCGAAAGTCCCCTGTCAGCTGCCGCTCTACCGCTAAAATACCGCTATCTTTATGCGCGGGCGGAGGAATTGTTCCATTACTTAGCAATAATGTACATTTTTTAATCATTCAAAGTTCATCGGAATGGAAAAACCCGTACTTATCATTGCATATGAGTTTGGGTCCACTCTGATTTTTTTTAAATATTAAAAAAGCGGTCAAAGCTTTTTTTTCACAAAATTTTGAGAGTATCTCTTTAATTTATTGATATTTAAAAAATGGTTTGTTATTAACATTTCTTTTTAATAATGAAACCTTAGCAAGTATACAATGATCTCACAAAATTTTCTTCACCATCTTTCTTGCGTTTTGATAAAATTGTTTTGCCAATCTACATTTTTTAGCCGTTTCCGGAGTTTTAGAAAATCTGTAGAATAAACGCGAATCAAAAACTTATCATCTATTGAACTGCTTTTTAATGCACATCATTTGAAAGCTTAGAGTGTCTGTTTGTAAATGTACTTTTTTCTTTTTAATAAAGTCCAATAATTTTTTAAAAATCAGGGAAATTCATCACACCAGTGACTGGCGGTAAGAAATTACTTCTATCCAGTGTGGAATGTTATGGATTTTTTGACAGCCGTTTTTGCGAAAAATATTGGTGTTGCGAAAAAACGGTAGGGACCATTTTTGTAGATTTTAAGGTGATCTTTACTTTTTGTCAAAACAAAAATTCTCTAATTCGCATATTTTGGCAGATATTCGCGAAAACTTATTTTTGGGACTTTGGGGGCATTTTCAGCGGGTTTCCACGTCGGAATCGTAATAAACTTTTTCTCGCTCGAAAGCATCCGCGAAGACCTAAGAATTGCGCTACAAATAAAAACTATACAGATATATTTACAGCTTTGGGTACTTATAGGTCTTCAGTTATTGGACTAATTCTTCAAACAGACATTAACTTTTATATTTAGGGGTCCTTAAAGGAGAGTTACACAAATTTTCAAAGTGCTTTAAGAACCTACTTAAAATTATTTACCAGCTCTTGGATTGATGGGATAGCTGGTGAACAATTTTGAGTAGGTTCTTAAGACATTTTAAAAATTTGTGAAATTGTCCTTGAAAAACCCCTAAACACTCAAGGTCTGCCTGAAGGGTAGCAGTCCCCTACTAAGCCTCGAATTAAAAAATTACGCATTACAAAGTTCAAACTGACACAAGCCTTGTCTGCGGCAGGAGTATTTAGTTAGTCTTTACATTTATTATAGAGCGGTACACAATTTAACAACGTCTCAAAATTGTTAAATATCAATCATTATAGATTTTTTTTGTAATTAATATTAACAGATATCTGACTGCGCCATGACTTCCGGAATAACCTGTAGATTACTAAAAGCAAAAATTCAACCAATGTTTTTTTAGGTAATTTTTTTAAACATTAATTATAAAAAAGGGCTTTCTTGTTTGTTTATCCTTTAATATAACAAAAAGTACTGGATTTATCACTTTACTTATTAAAGACTGTTTGTAGATAATTTAAAAACCTACAAAATGGTTTTTAAAAAATCCCGATCCGATCATTTTTCGCCGAGAAAAGCTGGAAAAACGCTTAAAACAGACTTTTTTTCAAAAATTCGTATCTTCGTTAATTTTTAATATTAGAAACTGATTTTTTTGGGAAATAATAGTTAATAACATAGACTTTAAGCTGCCAAAAGATGAAAATTGTCGCAATAATAGTTTTTATTAAAACGCACTATGAATAAACTAGGCCCTTATCTTGCAAGTGCCGTGAATATTAGGCAAATTTATTTATCTCATATTTTCATATAAGTTTGGAAAACATTGTTAAAAATGCTTGTTAACCTAGCGCGTCGAGCGAAAATTCGCGACCGAGACGTACTGAGTCAACCGTGGAGGGGGCACCCAGCAGCGAATATACGTCTCGGTCAAGGATTTTCGCTCGACGCGCTAGGTTCACAAGCAATTTTAACAATGTTCTCCAAAATTATATAAAAATGTTAGAAATACAATTTGTAGCTTTTAATCTCAACTTTAAAAAGCCGTTTTAAAAATTCAAATCGGACCATTTGCCTAATATTCACGGACTTGCAAGATAAGGGCCTAGTTTGTTTATTGTGCGATGGAATAAAAACTATTAAAGCGATAATTTTTATCTTTCGGCAGCTCAAAGTTAATGTTATTGACTATCATGTTCCAAAAAATCAGGCCTTAATATTTAAAATTAACGAAGATACAAATTTTTTAAAAAAGGTCTGTTTTAAGCGTTTTTTGGTTAAAAATGGTTGGATCGGGATTTTTCAAAAACTATTTTGTAGGTTTTTAAATTCTCTACAAACGGTCTTTTGCGAGTAAAGTGATATAGCCAGTACTTTTTGTTATATTAAAAAAAAAAAAAAAGCAAAAAAGGCCCTTTTTTAATAATTATTGTTTAAAAAAATTATCTGAAAAAAAAATTGGTTGGATTTTTTATTTTAGTAATCTACAGGTTATCTCGGAAGTCATGGTGTAGTCAAATATCTGTTTACATTAATTACAAAAATGATCTTTTTTTGCTATAATGATTGGACTAGATGGCTTAGTATGAAACCTCGTATTTCCATTTTTTTGTAAAATGACATTTTGGTGGTTTTTAAATAGAAAATTACTTGTATTATATATAACGCAGTGCTGCTCTCTACAGACCACAACAGAAACCACGTATATTAGCTGTTCCCAAGATTTAGTGTGACGATCCTGTATATCCAAGGGAGATTGGCTGCATTTTTTAAGTGTTCATAGTGTTTTTTTTACTTCAAAACATTTCGTGGGTGTTAGTTCAAATCCAAAACATGTAAAAAAAGTATTTTTATAAGCGGAATAGTGCAGCAAATCAGTCTTTGTCTCCTGTAAAATTTATATTTTGTACCATATGAGGTTTTCATATTAAGCCATCGGTATATTACCAAAACCAACACTTTATTCGGCAAAAATTCAGTGCATTTTTCTTAGTGATAAGGCTCATTTCCCGTTAGGTAACAAGCAGAAGTGCCAAATTTTGAGCGAGGGAAACCCACAGGAGAATCACCAAGTTCCACTTCGTTTACTCCGTTGCGAAAAAGTAACCGTATGGTGTGCATTTTGGTCTGGCAGAATCATCGATCCTTATTTTTTCGTAAATAAAGAAAAAGTCTCACTTACTGTCAACGGTGATCGGTATAGGGGTTTGATAAGAACGTTTTTCTGAACTATAGTGCGTGGTATGGATCAAAGAAATTTATAGTTTCAACAAGACGGTACATCTTGTCATACTGCAAATGAGACAGTAACATTATTGCATCAGCAGTTCAAAGGTTTTCTACCCCTAGATTGTGTAGTGAAGCGTAAATAGTGAATGATTCGATTACAGTTACCGAATCGTTTTTGAATATTGAACGATCGAATCCCGTACGCTCGCAGTGATCGAATCACTACCCGACAGAAAGACGATAAGTAACGTAACGAATGAAGTTTTGTTGTCTGGCTGGCGACTGGCTTGGCTTCGCCCGCTCCGCTTGCAATCATTCGTTCGATGACTAGTGTTGTTACCTAATATGGAAGTGAGAAACTTGTCAAACGCCCGAATCCGACCAATCTATCTAATTGCAGTGCAAATGTTCATGCCAATCAATCACCAGTCCAGTGTGCCATGTGTCTCCATATCGAAATATTGAACAATCGACCATCGCTGGACTTTTTAAATGATTAAAAAGATTGGATCACTTGAGAAATCGGTCAATGCTTTATTCGATTGCCAGTGAATGATCGAGTTACCCATCTCTACAACTGTGCAATCAGATCATCAAAAATTGGACTAACAGAATTCAACTTACCAGGCAAAGTCATGACGGATATTTAAGTGACATAATTTTTAAAACATAATGTAGCCACAAATGCTTTAAAATAAATATTAAATTATGTCATTTTTATTTATACAATTTATTTATTAGACTTTAAAGATCGAGCGTTCTTATTAGAAAACCCTTGGTATATACATCATTCAAGTTAATTATTTATTTACATTAATACGTAGGTCGTAATATCATTGATCCGGCCCTGAGTGGATCATGAAAAGAATAGGCCTTTCTTATAAGGGATAATCCCCTAAACTTTTCCAATTTCAAGATAAATCGGCTTTTATAAAAAAAATCAACGGTATTGTAGTGAAAAAAGTGACCACAAAACGACTTTAACTTAACTTTTACAGAAGGTCGAAACGGCCATAAAAATAAACCGAACCAACTGAATCGATCAGCTTTGATGCTTCTCCGTTTTTTTTAAATTAAACGGGTTAAATAAAAATTAGAGTTGTAAAGGATTTTTATTACTTTGGTGTTTCTATTTTTTTTGAGGATTATTGTAAAAAAAAAGAATTTTAAGGGAGAGCGAAAATAAAACGATTTTTTAACAGAAAATTTAATTAATAAAACTGCAACAAAAACTGTCGTTTAAATTTTCTAGAAAATTTAGGGTGCTTCTGAGCGCAGTAGAACGTCTGAGGAAGGAGCTCACACGTAGCTTACAGTACTATTTAGTCTTGTTCTTTAAATAATTAAAATACCGAGTTATTCATACTGGTTGTTATTTGACATTATTTTAAAATGCAATGTAACTAAGTGGCGGGTTTGAAAATCATGTGGACTTTTAATGCTACTTGTTAAAAAATACGCTTAATGACATTTAAAAATAAGTAAATAAAAAATGTTTGTTATGAATCGATATTATAATTATTAACAGCACTACCTAACTTTGCAAAATGTATAAAATTAATACCATAAAGTAAGAATACTAAATAAACCAATAAAATATTTTATTATAATTTTTAACCTGAAGTTTAAAGAAAGAAGGGTGTCAAAATTTTGTAAACAGAAAAAAGCACAGACAGGTAAATTGAAAAAAAATTAAGAAAAGTTACCTAATACATATATGTATTTTAAAATTAGCTAATGCCATGAATATAATACTTTAAATTAGGAATATGAACAGACCGGAGGTAATATTCCCCGTTTTGAAACATGTATCGTTTTCCTAGAGATTTCTCATTTGTTTAAGCATGAATTTGTGTGCCCAATGGCAACAAAATGGAGTGGATTACATGAAAATAACATATTTAAATAGAATTTAAAATAGGTATGTTTGTTTTAGAATCAGTTTTAAAATACCCATTAAACGAGGAGTACATTTAGCAGAACAGAAAACAGAAATTCGTTTTTACAGTAAATAACATCTTTGGTTTGAATTATTTAAAATTCCACAAAAACATACAGGTGTTTGTTTGTTAGATCTATGCAACGAATTCTTGGATAGAATTAGAGTAAACAAACCTGATTTGGCATTAATATAATCAAAGGGGACAGGCGGGAGTGTTCTTGTAAACACACTGCAACGGCAACGTTGATTAAACACACAGAATAACATAACTCCCGAAATATTACCTTTTTTAATGTTTATGGCATTGCACCATAAATACCACATTTTTTTAAATCGATGATTCTTTATTGGTAAGAATTATTCTTAAAGCCAGAAAACTATTATTGTTTATTATCTGAAGTGACAGACAGATATTTCATTCACTTTAGATGCTCAATTTGATCCCTGTTGATCTAGTCACTTTTAAAAACGTGTTATTAAATAATAAAACCTTGTAGAAATAGATACAATAACATCAAAATGCCGTAGAATACCTGATTTAATATAGTTTTTTATCAAACAAATACAGAAACTGTGCAATCGGATCTTGGAGCTGTCAGATTAATAAATGTTTATATTTAAATCGATGTTGCCTATATTAACACAAAAACCAATATTATTGGATAATTCTATTACATTTTCAAAATAATATCCCGATTTTAATTTTTAAGATCTGGCAATTTGTTTACGTTTTTCCAAACAGATCACTATACCAAACACTCTGTCTACAAACTGGCTTTGCGTTAATTCTAGTTCTTAAGTTCGTTGGGACTATGTTTTATAGATTTATAAACTATAGATTTATTTCCTTAAAAGATGTGCTATGTATGTATTTACATATTACATATTTTTATTACGAGACAAATGAGAGAAGGCGAGTGAGAGAAGGACATTTCCGCCGAGACGAGAGAGCCATATTCTCCCGAGTCCATGAAACAAGACGAGAGGATGCCTTCTCCTCTCTCATCAATTTTCTGCCAGATATTTAATTTATGTTTTAATGAAAAACAAGATATGTAAACAAACTACAATCAATTTCGAGGTAATCTCCGAGAAGAAATACATTTTGAAAAAGCTCACCACGATGAGGGAAACGTCATGGAATAATTTGTTTTAATTATACATTTTTAATAAAAAACCTATGCCCAAGAATTCGAACAAAATAAATTATAGTAAATGGTTTAAGAAAATTAATTAATATATATATATATATATATATATATATATATATATATATATATATATATATATATATATATATATATTATATATAATATATAATATATATATATATTATATATATATATATATTAATATATATATGCACCTTCTTTTATTTTACGTTTTTTAAAAAAGTTTTATTTTTTAAAATACTAGAGGCATTTCAGTTTATTAATTTAAATAATACATGGTTACCTATGTTTGAGGCTTATTTCAGGAAAATTTAACCAGTCAAAACAAACTAATACTTCATTTATGACAAAATACGATAAACTGTAACCAGAGCTGGAAAAGGTAATTCTATTTGGATTATCAAATATTAGCATAATGTAATCTTGATTGGAATTGACTTTCACGTATCTTAAGTAATTTAATTACTTGGAAAGTAATTTTGTTACTTATAAAGTAATTGAATTACTTAGAAATCAATTCAATAAAATGCGTATTAGCATAAATATTTTATTTCTTTAGTGTATCGTTTTTAATATACGTGGTAATTTAAATAAAGTAATTGCTAAAATATTCAATTACTTTTAGTTTTAATTGATAATTGAATTACTTTTAACAAACATGCTAGTGATTGCTGATCGTAATTTGCTATTACTTAGAAGAGTAATTGGTTATTGTAGTTAAATTACTTTTTAAGTTCTCCGAAGTTTATTAATTTTATATAAAAATTTTAAGAATTTTAATTATAATAACTATTTTTTTTTCACTTAGGTTTACCCTAATAAAGTTGGTAAATTTTTCATCAAAACGTAGATAAGTGTTTTTTCTTTTTTTGTTTTAGGCGCTCACTCAGTCGTTATACAATTTTTTTAATCTTGAATACTACGCTTCGGCCAAATCTTAGGATATTTTTGGCCGAAGGTGCTTTTTTGGCCAAATCCGAACTTTCGGTCGGACACTATTTAGTTTGAGCTAGCAGAACAACAGATTAAAAAAAAACGTTAATTAAAAATGTTTAATAAAAGTAGTAAAGTACCCCAAAAACACCCAATAATATAGGCTTAAAAATGACATAAAATTTAGGTGCTGTTTTGCAAGCTTAAGTAGTATGACTTTTTCATACTTACTGGCTGGGTTAATGTTTTAAAAATTAGTTGCTAAATATATATAATTTAAAAATATTTATATAATATATATATAATTATAATATATATATATATATAGTATATTATATATATATATATATATATATATATATATATATATATATATATATATATATATATATATATATATATATATATATATATATATATATATACCATTACAACGATTTATGAGAAAACGTTTTAAAAAATAGCACAATTACATTGTAGGAGGGACTGTGAACAGAAAATACATTGGTAAGGATATGGAATAATACCGTAATAAATAATGAGGATCCTATAGAGTCACACCCTTAGGAATACTTAAAAAGAAAATGCGTGATAAATTTCCTTCTTTATTTATTACCAGACTTAAGCTCTTTTCGCCTTGTACGGTTCATTTAATTATTTTTTTAAAGAATTATAAAGGCAGTTCACGTACCAAAGAGTGCCAATATTTTATTTAAAATTGTTTAATTAATTAAAACATAGTTAAATATATTAATATAAAACACAAAAATATAAAAAAGGTAGTTTGCCTTTGTAAACAACTAGTTTTCGTATATTTTTCAGGAAAATATATACTTAAACCATAATTTATAAATAGTTGTTAATATTAAAATGATACTTTACCTGGATGAAGAATAATTCTGTGCTTTGTTATATATTAGTATTTTTGAATTAAACTGCAGCTAATCAGCACCACTTACCTAAAAATTAAGAACAATATATTAAACCAAATAGACTTTTTATATATTTCACAGATTTAAATATAGTATATGTTATAATATACGCATGGTAAATTTAAAAATTTAATTGGTGAATATATTGATTTTTTCGTCCCGCGGATTATTTGATTAAAAATTTAACGGACAAAAAGGCACTTTAGTCCTAAGAAATGTTTATCTATATCTGTACTACATTTTCTTGCATTATTTTTAAAATGTGGTTTTTTTCCAATATCTTTTTATATGTATTACTTTGTCCGCAAATTCGTTAAAGATCAAAGTAGGAAAAGGCGTTCCAGATAAGTTTAAATGTTGTTAAGTTCTAAAGCCTCATTTTAAAAATACAAACAATAACTTTAAAGAAATGAGCTCTGACAGTGGAGATATAATTCTCAAATACATGTTAAAATAGACATAGATAGTTTAATATAAGGTTTTACCAGTAAAATTTTCAGAACGATAAAAAAATAATATTCTGTTTTTCCAAATTGGATAAAGACAAACAATGCAAGAGATATAATGAATAACTAAGTCCTTATGTATTTATTTGACAAAGCGAAAACTTAAATACTTCTATCACTTTGGAGTGATTGTGGTTCCAAGCGTGCCGATAATATATTTTTTTATTTTTCATCTCTGATAAGAAGAAAAAATATTTTTTCTCTAGGAAAGAAAAGTGTTACGTTCCTTTCCCACGAAGAAAAATGATATTTTCGTTCCTCCTTAAACTTTTATTCATCACATATAATAGGTAGGTTACACAGTTATATATACTAGAGACAAGAAGGGTGTGTTGGGTATGTAACTTACTTAGAATAAAATTGTGAACAGAACTTGGCTAAATTATAGAACTCAGTACATTAAAAGGCCGAGATTTTTGGATAGGAGCTTATTTTATAAACGTGTTTGTGGTGGGATCTCGTTTTTTTTTTCTGAATGCAATAAATGGAAAAAATATTCCTTGCATTTTAAATTCTAAGACACTTAGGACCTCAGAAACCTAGGTTTAATCAGATTGCAAACTTCTAAAATACTTCCTAAAACTACGATATTACAGCCCCTATATTAGGTCATTTTGAATAAAAATGTGCAGTTTTTAATTTTCTTTTCTTTATTTGTGTCCCAAAACCTACCTATATACAAAATTTCAAGTTTATAGTTCATCAGGAAGTGCCCCATAAAGGACAACGCACCATTTACATTGACATCTTGTTTACGGTAAAATATTGTAAAAATCTAGGATTAGATAGATTAAATCATGCTGAACAAGAAATGTTCCTTGGTCCAAAGCCCGTTATGCCCGTTAAAAAAAGTTATAAGTTCTTGAAGCCAAACGAAATGACTTCTACGGGAACAGAAGAAATTCTAGAAGGGTTTTGTACCTATGAGTTATGAATGTATGTGTAGCAAGTGTAAAAATTGTTAACCATAATAAGTAAATCTTATTTTTGTTGATGTTTAAGTACTCTTTACTGGTTTTAGCTTGTTTCTTTAATGAATTTTTAGTGACTTCCTAGCGCATTTTAGTTATCTGAACGGGTTCAATTCGACATTTATTGTTTACAATGTAACCTAAGAAATAATTATCGGATCAGCATTATCTTTGGGTGGCAAGAAGTGTTAAGGTCGGTGATCATTTGATTTTATTTTGGTACCCACATGGGTACTTCTGCCCTTGTACCATGGGCACCCTGAAAAATTCACATCTGGCGTGATTTTTGCATTCACGATTTAGCTCAAAAACGCGTAAGTTAAAAAAAATCTTATCCATCGATGAGCACGTTCGCCCATCAATTACCCATGATGGGAAATTTTTCGAAAATGATGGAAATTCAATACTCGCGTGAGTTATACGTAGAGCATTGAGGCTGGACATGCGGAGGGTGTTCGAGCTCAATCGTGAATGCAAAAATCACGCTTAATGTAAATTATTCAAGGTGCCTATGGTCCATGGCAGAAGTACCCATGTGGGTACCACAATAGAATCTGATGATCACCGACCTGAACACTCCTTGCCACCCAAAGATAATGCTGATCCGATAATTATTTTTTTAGTTACACTGTAAACAACAAGTATCGAATTGATCCCGTTCAAGTAACTAAAATACGCTCAGAAGTCACTAAAACTTCCTAAAAGAAACAAACTAAAACCATTAAAGGGTACTCAAATATTTAACAGAAATCAGATTTATTATGGTTAACAATTTTTACACTAACACCCACACTCATAACCTATAGGTACAAAGCCCTCTAGAATTTCCTCTCTTCTGGTAGAATCTCGTTCGGCTTCAAGAGCTTATAACTTTTTTAACTATAGCACACCGGACCTGGGACCAAAGGACATTTCTTGTTCAGCATGATTTTAAACATCTAATCCTAGATTTTCGCAACATTTACACGTGGATAAAAACTTTTTCTGTTCTGATAGAAGTTATCTCGTTTGGTTTCAAGAGCGTAAAACTTTTTTAACGGGCATAATGGGCCTTGAACCAAGTCCAAAGGACATTTCTTGTTTAGCATGATTTAATCTATCCAATTTCAGATTTTCACAACATTTCACTGTAGACAAGATTTCGGTGTAAATGGTGCGAGGTTTTTTGATGAGTCAAACGGGTGAGTGAGTTAGTCAGTCAATCCGCAGTAAAATTGGCGATTTTTAAAATCGAATATTTCAGAAATCATTTAATATAATTTTTTCGTAGTTATTTCGGTAATAAGAATACCTAAGTGAATTTACATATCAAATCTCTTACCTTTCTGTAGAACGATAACGAAGTTATGATAGGTGGAAAACACGCTGAAACGTTTTTTGTAATATACATGCGCGTGCATCAGGCCAGAATTTGACCTGGCGCTCTACCATTATTTGTTTTTAGATCAATCATTATAAATTCCCTCAGCCCAATTCTTTACTGCATGATTTTGCAGGATTGCCATTGACCTTCTTATTTAAATGGTAAAACCAAATTTCTAAGCACCCACATCCTGCTTAATCTAAGTGGTCGTATTACTCATCAACATAACCACTATCTTAAAGCCGTTATAGTATTATTAACAATAGTATTCAAGTAGCAATAACACAAGTAATAAATTTACATATTATTTGCGAAAGAAATTGAAAATAACGTTGTGAAATATGCTTATTTAAGATTTGTATGGCGCCTGGTCTAAATTGTTTTAATATTAAGTATAACATGAATAGCTTTTAGCACAAATTGCATTATTGTTTTAATTTTATTCTGATTGTTATCACGAAAGTCGCTAGATAAGTTTTGTCGTACTTACAGAATATTTACTTTTTTTCGAAGTAATCACCATCAGCAGCAATGCAAGACTTCATACGATCGAATCAAGTAGCAAAAGTCTCTTTTCAAAATAACTGAGGAACATTAGCGCAAATTTCGTGAAACGCTCCCAATAACTCTGAGTTGCACTTACGCCCTTTTAATTGTTTCTTTATATAGGGGCATAAAGAAAAATCACCTGGCGCCAGGCCCGGACTATAGGGAGGATGACTAAGTAATTTTATTTTAGATTCCTCAAGAAAGGTGGTCGTAAGACCGGCTCGATGAGCTGGAGCATTATCATGGTGAAAAAACCAGGTATCAAGTCTCGAGTTTGGTCGCTCATTTTTTAAGGCTTGGAAAACTTTAGGTAAACATTCATTTGTGTACCATGATGCTGTGACAGTCTTCTGTGTCTCTAAAGGAATAACCGCTAAAATTCCTCTCTTACTAAAAACAACTGCTACCATTAGTTTCTTCACAAAACAAGCTTGTTTTACTAATGTCGTGGTTCTTCATCTTCAAATATCCACATTTTGCTCTGGGATTTAGTTAGGACATCGTAATAATAAATATAGGTTTCGTCACCTGTGATGATTGAATTGATATCATTAGAGTCACCGTCATCAAATTTTTTGAGCATCTGTTTGCACCACTTTACTCTCTGCTCCCGTAGAGTATCGGTCAGCAAATGTGGCACCCAGAATGAACAAACTTTTCTAACTTTTAATTTGTTGTGCAGAATATGATGAATAGTCGGTGCACTTATCTTCATTAAATTATCTATTTGACGGTATTTTATTCGTCGGTCTTCCACCAGAATATTTTTATCAGTCGTCACTTCAACCGGCCTACCAGATCTTTGCTTGTCCTCTAAGTTACAATTTTCCCTTGGGAATTGTAAAACCACCTTTCTACAGTCTTTAGAGATGGAGAAGTATCGTCGAATACACCATTCATTTCTTCAAAGCATTGTTGCTTTGTTAGACCACAACGAAAATTGTACAACATAATAACACGAATACCACGTCGCGTCAACTGAGCCATCACAGTTATTTATTTACTTTTTTATAAATTATAAAAACACAATACGCGGATGAAACGGCAACTGTTACTTATTTTAATTATATGCACTAAAGTATATCATAGCACCCTCAAGCAAGGCTCTTCTTGTAATTGATACAAAAATCCACTAAAAATAATATTTTGTTCAAACGTTTAAAAAAAAAACTGTCATAAAATAATGTGTTTTTTGTAAGTTTTAACAGTTTTTATTTTTATAGTTATAGGCGAGCCTCGAAATGTTACCCATTTGATTGTCAAAATGACGTTTTTGAAGAGGCTCTCGTAAATTTAAAACTGTTTTGCCCCTTATGCGCTGTAAATGTTTAATAGGCCCTTGTACATTTGTTTCATTTCCTGAAAATAACCCTTTATACCTAAATAACGTTTCTGCCTAATATTTTTTATACCAAATTCTATAACAGAGCTCAAGCATTTAAAATTAAAGTATAAAATTTTCCGCGAAAAGGATACCTACGTCACAAGTGGCTAGTCACAGGTGCTTACAACGCCTGATCGACAGAGGCGACCGGGGATGAGTTCCAATATTACATCTTGGATGAAAGCGCAGTGAATAAAATACCAAGCCGGGGTAACCTGTATATTCAAACACTTTTGATTTTCAATCAGTGTATAATGCCATTTTTATTTGTTTATTTAATAAGTAAAATACTATCTACAATCTGTTTATTTTCGTTTGACAAAACACATTAAGAAAAGACGTATTTCAATTGTTTAAAAAGTAACTATTGTTACAACAATTAAATAAAAGGCGGTAATCCTTATTACCTACGAGCTGGTTTCCTCAGACGAAGACGGACAGAATATTGATTTACTATTGATTTTGTGGTAAAAAAGAGGCAACCCGTCCTAACTCATTGTGTTTGTGCTTCCTAAAACTATGCTTGACAACATTATAACGATAAAACTAAATTTTTACTTCTTAAACAAGGTAAATTAGGTTTAGTTTTTTTTATTTTTAGGGACAAACCTATGACCTAAGAAATAATCTACTGTGGGACTCTAAGGTCAACTAAGAGACAGCTTAATAATAGGGGACAAAAAATATTAAAAGTTTGGAGGGAAAGAAATGATCTTTGCTAGTAGCATTTTTACAGTTGGAATACTTTAAGGGGCTTTTTCAAATTAATTAATATGAGGTTATAATTAATATATGGAAAGACGAGTATACCAAACGGACTCATGTCGTTTACATAACGTTTTACAAAACGTGGGACTTATTAATTATAATGCTATTTTTAAAGTTTATTCTTAGTTATACTATTTATTTATGATACAAGTGCTAAAAGTAACATTTTAATCTACATTAAATTTATCTATAAAATAAGTTGCTAAGGTAAAAAAAATCGAATTTGTTGCTTTTTCTTTGTTGACAAGTAACGTTAAATAATCGCAAATTCTTGTTTGATGGAAAGTAATCAAGAAAATGAATTTTTACCAGTGGAAATTAAATAAACTGGCAATAATAATAAATTATTGCCTACTAAGCCAAAGCAACAATACGAATTTACATACTATCGTTTCTTAAAATGGTGTGTTCAGAAAAATGTAAGTGGCAAGAATGCCAGTGAAAAAGTGCTCCTTCCGTACTTTAAAAAAAAAGTCCAAGATATGGAAATCTACGCTCTGGTCAAATTACTCCATGTCAAAGGCGATGATGAACATAAATAATCAGGACATAAGCAGATATTACAAGCTAGTTGCCTTTTTAAAGCGAAAGGGTGAATGATAACGACTGAAAGTCTAAAATATTGACAAGACCAATCGAAAAATTTCTCGCAGAAGATTTGGGAACCTTACTAATTGTGCATATGCTAGACACAAAAACTAATGTGCAAAGAACCTTTGTATTTAGTGGTACCTTGTATATGAACTACTATAAAAAGTACATAGCCCTTCGTCCAGTGAATATTATTCATTTAAGGGTTTTTATAAGATGCTTAAAGAATAAATGTGCCATAAATCCAGTTGGAATTAACATATTTGGCAAAATGCCTGCCCAATTTGCTAAATTTCCAAATTTGCCTGATTCCCATCTTTACACTGGACATTGCTTCCGACGTTCTTCAGCTAGTTTTTGGCGGACTCTGGTGCTAATCTTACTACAATTAAGAGACACATTAAAGAAAATTGCTGATTAAATTTTGTCCAAAACTTTGGTGGATGACAGTGATTCCTTCCCGGGTACATATCTTACCAAAGTAAATTGTGTGACAACCACTAATGAGATTGGCCATGAATGTTCTTATTCTAATTTTATTTTTAGTAATTGTACTTTTATTTGAATAATTGATCTAAGTATTACATTTCTGTAATTTCTTATCTGGGTTAAAAGTAAATTACTTTTAGCACAAGTGCAAAATACTAACATTTAACCCCAGTGTCATGACATTTTAGACACTGACAGCATGCATTAAAAATAAAACTTTTACTGACGTTTGTAGATTTTTTTTTCTGTAAAAATATTATATATATTCTGAACTTCTACTAGCCATAAAAAACGCAAATCAAATATCTATTTCCTGCAAAATGTAATTGAATTTATCTCATACCACCTAGTCACTGCAGCTATAATAGTAGGTTCTTTATATATTTTTTAGTAATCAACTATGATTCATGTTAGCAAATTAGTTTGTTATAAATTTCGCCAAATTTGCTGACTCATAGGAATAGTATTTTTAAGTATGGTTTTAATAACTTTCAAGTAAAAATGATTAAAGTAATGTATTGTGAATCAATAAAGTATTGCACAGAAGGTAATTAAAATTCCAATTATTCATAACTTTAAAATAGTTTAAACTAATTTATTAGGTCAAAAGTGTTTCTAGTCCAGTAACTGAAGTCCTGAAACTCAACGCTGTAAATAAATCTGTAGATTTTTCATTTGTGGCGCAATTCTTAGGTCTTCGCGGATCCTTTCGAGCAAGAAAAAGGTTTTCACGATTTCGACGTGGGAACCCGCTGAAAATGGTCCCCCAAGTCCCAAAAATTAGTTTCCCGCGAATATCTGCCAAAATATGCGAATTAGAGAATTTTTGTTGAAACAAAAAATAAAAATTACCTCGAAATCTACAAAAATGATCTTTACTAGTTTTTTCGCAACACCAATAGTTTTTGCAAAAACGGCCATTGAAAAATCCATAACATACAGATGTTCTAGAACTCCGCCAAAAAAATGCAGATGGACAAAACAATTTTTTGTCAAAACGCAAGAAGGATGGTAAAGGAAATTTTCTGGGGTCATTGAATACTTGTTGAGGTCTCAATATAAAAAATAAATGTTAATAACAAACCATTTTTTTAAAATAACAATAAATTAATGAAATACTCTCAAAATATTGTGAAAAAAAACTTTGACCGTTTTTTCTTAATATTCTAGAAAAATCAGAATAGATCCAAACTCATATGCAATGATAGGTACGGGTTTTCCCATTCCTATAAACTTTGAATGATTAAAACATTATTGCCCGAGTAATTCGTCCGCCCGCTTATAAGTGAATCCATGAAGACAGCAGCATTCTAGCGGTAGAGAGGCTGCTGAAATGAGGGGACTTTTAGGTCCCGTTATCTCAAAAACTATCGATTTTTAGAAAAAAGTTATAAAAACCATTTTTGTAGACTACAAGGCGATCTTCATTTTTTGTCCTAATAAAAATTCTCCAATTCGCGTATTTTAGCAGATATTAGCGGGAAACCCATATTTCGGGCCTTGAGGGGCCATTTTTAGCCCTTTCCCACCTGTTAATGTTAAAAAACTTTTTTTCACTCGAAAGTATCCCCGAAGACCTAAGAATTGCGCCACAAGGGAAAACTTTACAGATTTATTTACAGCTTTGACCCTTTATTTACTACACTATTCGGCTACTAATGTGGTGAATGTTACATTTAACATTTTTTTTATATAACAACTTGCACATGAACAAAATTTATAAGTATGTACAAGAGGATATGTGGTTAGATGTTTTAAGTTGTCTTTCTGTCAACAAAAATTTTAAAAAGTCACTTATTTACATATATGTAACCCAATGGTTTGTTGATGCCAGAAAGTGAAATATTTGTTTGGGTACAAAAACAAAGCATGAAAAAACGAATATCCAGATTTTAAAATATTAAATATTTTATTTATTTTAATACACAGTGGCTTAAAAAATTACAACATATTTTTTTAACCCTATAGACAATTTTACTTTTAAATCTAATATAATTCAGAATCTGATTAGGTAAATAAATATAATATTATTACGATTTTATAGCTTTTTGTGTGTGTATTTGACAATTAAAATACTCTGTAATAGTTCACAGCACTCTATGCACAACTCTACAACGACACTTTACACTTTTCCATCTTAATTTTGTCACTTATATGAAATAACTAACTTACTCTGGTTCACTGTAGTCATATATACCTAACTTACAAGTTCTACACAATTCCAAAAACAAACTAGATAATTCTTATTAGGTCTTATAAAATACTAGAATATAACTGGAAACTTTTGTTATCTAATAGCTACCGTATAACCGTATTCGCATTTGTCATATCGTAACAATATTATACTTTCAGTTGGTTAAGTTAAGTCTAAAATCAAAACATGCTAAGATCAGTCAGCAACTACATCCCCATAAAATTGGATTTTTTAACAAAACTGTCCCGGCTTTCCAGATAAGCTTAAGAAAAAAGTCTTAAGAAAAAAGAAAGAAAAAGGAAAAACTAAACCCAGGTGTGCTGTAACAAAAAACAAATGTTATAAGTTATGCACAAAATGGCTTCTAGAAAATTTGTGTAATTTTTTAATAATAAAAACGTTTTAAAAAAATTTAAAATTGACTTAATCTAAAAACACATCTGGTTATTACCAAGGAAGTTTAAAGGTGTATGGAAGCACAATACTGTAGAACAAAATTGTCCAGGCGTGCAGGGCAGCGGGAATAGGGGGGTTGGCCCCGCGGAGTTTGCTCAATGAATAGTAGGTCAGAGCCGGACTTCCATAATTCTTTGATAGTATCTATAAAGTTGACATCATCAAATGTTAAATTCAAGCGTTCACTGTATTGGATTTTATATCATCTGATATAATATGGAAAGAAGCCTTCCATTTAAATGGTCGATATTTTTGTGAGTTTTGTATTTTACCAAAATTCTTTGTAAATAAATAAAAACAAGATTTTTTAAAATAAGTTTCAAACATTGTATGATAGTTTAATGTACTTATCACCAATTTTGTGATAAAAGAAGAGCAAGATAGTGTAAATGAGTTTAATCTAATCCTAAGATTCTCGTTGTACATTAAAAAGTGAAAATTTTTATATAACTGCTTTTTAGGCATATACTTTTCACTAATAACAAACATTCATGAGACAGAATAACAGTGGTTAAAAATGTTTAGTAACCTTTGGTACCTAGGTATCCATTGTAACAGTATCCGTTAAATATTATGCGTCTACAGTATGTCGAGCTTAAAAAGTTGATAATGTAAGTTTAAGAAACCAAAAATCTAATTTCTTTTTAAACAAATACAGAAAAAGCAAAAAGGAACTTTAATATAAAATTGTACTTTTTTTCATTCAATTAGAGGGGCCTGTATATATTAAAATTTGCCTGGTCTGCCCAGTAATTAATAATTTTGATCCTTTAAAAGAATGTACTAAATTATTAAATGAAATAAAAGTACCTAAATGTAAACCTTATTTCTTTTTAATAATCCACAGAAATACACAAACATTTTTTTTTTTATCTTGGGACAGTCCACGAAATCATCTAAAATATAGTTAAGATTGCCTTACTTTTCTCACTGCCATTTCCTAAGAAATTTTCATTATTTTATTATTCATAATTGCTATATTATTATTTTTTCGATTACCTAACGTTACGTCTCATAAGAAGCACCAAAGATAATACTACTACGAATAGATGGTTCATTTAAATGGCGCGTTTTGAATCAGTTCGGAGATATCAATGCTTCCGTAAATGCGTATAAAATTAAGTCGGTAACCCCTGCCCCAGCGAATCGAGGTACGAAACCATGTGCGACATTGTCAATGTCTGTCGCTTGTACCTTATTCGGAACACGAAGTAGCGAAAGCGGGCGGCTAAACTAATTGTGTAATTTCTAGTCGCGTTTCATCACGCCAGTAGTAAAGGCCTGCCGGCAACACTGTTTAACTTTCGTTCAAGGATAGCGCGAAAATCTCTCGATGGACACCGGCTCGAGTTAGCCAAAGTCCATTTGGGGTATCAAAAATATAGCATTCAATGGTTCATCTTATCCGTAGTAGTATTATCTTTGGAAGCACCTAATTTAAATATAAGAAAATAATACTTACCTAAAGTAAAAAATGCCGGGTATGTTACCCTTGGATTTGCAAGACATAACCATACAACCTCTAAATAATTTGTTACGATATTATAAGTAACAAACAATAAACACAAAATTATAGTCACAATTTAATAAACACTAATCACTAAAATAAGAAGGTTTTTATCAATCCAAAAAACTTCTGCAACCACAAAATATAGGTACTCACATAAAGCAAAACAATCGGCGCAAAGGGCACAAACCACTACGAAAATGACGAATGATGGTATAGGTAGTTTAATACGCGCCGCGCGCGCCCTTGCACCAAAAACCTTAGACAATCTAAGACCATTACGGCTCTCATAAAAGTATAATGTGTTGCCTAACTACACACTGATTTATCAGTGTGTAAGTAGGGAACACATTAAATTATTTCGTGGAATTTTGTTATTGCGCAGAATCGGCGGGGCCAACTCTGACAGATATTTTCATACTGGGCTGGATATTTTTTGATCGAATGGGCCATAGCATTGGGCTTCCATAAACTTTTAAACTTCCTTGGTTATTACCTGCAATATATGAGTTATCATGAACTAAAAGATCACAGATTCATTTTTTTCTTTTGGTCTAGCAAACTAGTTTATTCTGGGTTTTTAAAAATGACTATATTACAAATGTTTTGTGGTTTATATAACCTTTTTTACCGGAAAAAAGAGAACGAATATGACGAAAATATTACGCACGTCAAGTTGTTGTCCAAACACATCAAACTACAGTATATATACAAAAAAATCTTTACGTTAAACATATTTTAAAATATAATAAATGCTGAATAATAATTAAACAAGCATATGTTTGACTTTTCCTTTATAATAAAATATTATTTATAAAATCTTTTATATTTTACCTGGGTTCTATTAAAATGCATCAAAAAAAAATCTTTATATATATTTTGATTTAAACACGGATAATAACTTAAAACATCATTATGTTTAATTTTGACGGCAAAATAATGGATAATTTATGCGTCAGGGAATTTACCGCTTATGCTATATTTGGATATTTAAATTAACTAATAAATTTAAAATAATCATAAATTATCGCTGTCACAATACTTACGCCTAATATTATAATTAAATTATAACATATTATCTATATCCAGCCAGAAAACATACGACTTTACCTAAAGGTAGAAAATATTGTAAAATTTTGCATTGCCTAATTTAATTAGTGTTAAACATTATTTAATATTTTTGATTAAATTATCCTATATTATACTTACTTTAGATGATTATGTGTCTTGTTAAAGCTTAATCCTATAAACTATGCAGAGAAGGTATTTAAAAATTAGGGCAGAATATTTTCAGGGCCTATGTTTCACAATCAAATGTAACGAAAAGTTCCTATAAACATGTCCTGAAGGAGAAATCCCAAAGACAGATTCTTTCCACTTTTTAAAACTAAGATAAATACAAATAATTTCCTGAATGTCGTAATAGCATTAAAAAATTGGGTTATTGTCTAGAAAGTTGCCGCAACTTCGATTTTAACTAAATTTGTTTGTATCGGTATATTGGGGGATTTTTGGTGCGCTGATTGGCGGAAACGGTTTGTTTTTAAGATATCCATCATCAAGCTTGAAAATCAAACTAACCTCATTTACACTATTCCTCCTTCTTTTTGCGCAAAATTCTTGATTTCTACACTAAATTAGCACACAATATTTAATAAACTCCTTTAAAAACTTGTTTTTATATTTATTTTATACCTTTTTTTTATTTAATTACAAATCTTTACTTTTAAACGCCGCAACCATGTATACACTAGCAAGTTTTTTAGAAAAATGGCTGCGGCTTTTGAAAATAAAAGTTGGCGATTTAATGAAAAAAAGGTGTAAAATAATTATAAAAACAAGTTTTTTAAAGGTGTTTATAAAATATTCTGTATCACTTTAATGCAAAAATCATGAATTGTGTACCAGAAAAGGGGGAATATAGTGTAAATGAGGTTAGCTGATTTAAAACTTTGATGATAGATATTTCGAAAACAAAACGTTTTCGCCAAAATTTTTTTTCAGATTCTTGATCAGCAGACCAAAAAACTCCCGTTTACCAAATATGTTTAAAATCGGAGTTGCGGCAAGGTTCTACCAATTACCAAATATTGTAAACAATGACGCAAATTCTACTCTAGAATTTTAAAGATCTCGTAGAATTTTTTTTTTTTTTTGAAAAATTAAGTGGCAAATGTGAAAAAGCATATTGACTTGGTATCTTCCCAAATGACAATAAAGATAATAATTCTTTTTAAAACAAAATGTGCAGTGAAATTAAGGGGTTAAACTAATTATTGTAATTTTTTAAAAAACAGCGACTAAAAAGAAAGCAGTTGTGAAAATTTATATTTTATTCTTTCAATTTATACCCGATATTTATATAAACGAAAGAGGATTTTAAAGCATGTTTATCAAAGTCATAGAAAAATGCATTCATAATATAAGCAGCCGTACTGCCTTCCTACAAAAATATCAAAATACAATTACAATACTTACCTAAATATGTATTAAAAAAGTAAGATAAACCGTAAAAGTTTAGTAAATCTTCCATTTCTTGT
Source organism: Listronotus oregonensis (assembly GCA_019359885.1). Classification (NCBI taxonomy): domain Eukaryota; kingdom Metazoa; phylum Arthropoda; class Insecta; order Coleoptera; family Curculionidae; genus Listronotus; species Listronotus oregonensis. Next base: position 163,700 of record JAHBCN010000605.1, read on the forward strand.
TTGAATTAACACAAATAAAGATTAATAAAAAAAACAGACAAGAATGTCTACCCAATTTGTATATTTGCTCCTAGTTTCAGCTTTGAAAATGTTAAAAAACAATTTTTCTGGTCTATTCGAGTAATTATTAAAAATCCAGACATATTTTAGAAAATTCAAAAATTCATTTGGTGCCATTTTAATATAGTTATAATAAATCAAAGTATCTTTATTTTACATATACAATGAATTGGTGAAAAAATCAGAGTGGGAACTATCAAAAAAAAAAAAACCTTCAAACTTGTCATTTTTATTAAAATTGTACCGTTTTACAAGTTTTTTAATCTTTTCTTTTAAAAAATCATATGATGCGCTTTGTGCACTAACATACTTTTTTTATCTTTAATATTACACTTAATAACAACTTGCATTAATTTATTTTGGTCAAGCCCATCATGAAAATTTTAAAAATAAAAGATCAAATAGGTGTGAAATGTCAAAAATTCAATAAAAATAGCAAGATTAAAGGTTTTTTTGGTACTTACCATTCTGATTTTTTTAGCAATTCATTGTAGATGTAAATAAAAATTTTTGGACTTATTATAAATATAAGAAAATTGCCCAAATTAAGACTTTGAATTTTTACAAATATGATGGGCAAAAAAAGGACCAATTTTACCCAACTTCTTTAAAAATAATCATATGGAATGGGTTTAGTTGTCCAAAACCCATGTTTATTTAAAAGAATTGTAGATTTAAACTGATCGGATATTTTTAACAAAATCGAAAAGCAATTTTAACGATATTCAAATTTGTTAAAATTAAGAGTCCAGGTCTAAGCCAAAGGTTTACAAATAAATCATGTTCATTTGGTAATTTTAATATTTCTTTTTTTTTCTGTGTACTTTTTTCATTTACAAAATTATAAAAATAATCAAAATAAATTAAAAAAAATAAATATTTCCACACTGGCGCTATGTGAAACTCATAAATAAATTTAAAATAATAATAAATCTTTGAAGTTATACATATAATAACGCCCAAATTTTATTGTTAATGAGATTAATAATATACAATGTTTACAAGTTTACGTATGATATAAAACATAAAACAGGCAATTTATTTTTATGGATGCGTGGGATTTCTTATAGTTTCTATCCAGATAGATGTATGGTGTGATCCTGTAAACTGTAAAAACTTATCAACTTTTATTTTTTAACGGCATCGATATATTTTAATTTTGTGCTACTTGACTGTAGTAAAATATTTACGATCTCGCCTCATTTTTAATTTTTGATATGAGAGCAGCGTTTTTAAAGTGCTTATCGGAAAAAAAATGTAAAAAATGGTTAAATTAACGAAACGAAAAAGAATTGAAATTTTTACCAAGATTGGATTTGGATACAGGATGCGTAGCCAAAACAAAGTGTTACATTGTAATCGTAATAATAATTTTATAAATAACATAATTTTTTTCCGACGAGGCTCATATTTCTTTGAACGATCATGTCAAAAGGCAAAACTGTTGTTATTGGTCTATAAAGAATCTCCAAAAGATGGCAGAGTATCATAGTCAAAATCTTCAGAAAGTAAATGTGTAGTGCGGTAGAATCGACAGAAGAATTGTAGGTCATGTAGGTCCCTATTTCTTTGACATAAACTTAACCAGTGAAAGATATTTGGATTTTCTAACTTATGACCTAATGACATTATTTATGCACTAACTGCTTAATATTTAGATACAAAAGAGCTAATTAAGTGGCCGCCCACATCACCAGATTTATCACTCCTAAATCACTTTTTGTGGGGATACTACTTAAAGAGCAAAATGAACCTTAGAAACGCAAATAATTTAAAAGAAAAAAACATGTCACTTAATATACTTATACCTCTTAAAATTATTAAAAGAATTTAAAAATTATCTATTTTTTGTCTTGGCTTCTCTCAACCAGCAAAAAGTGCTTAATTCGAGCATTTAATTTAGTTGTTTTAACGTTTTTTATTACCATTAAAATAAATATTTTGAAATTTTAAAAGAGTTTAAAAAATATATATACAACATATACTTAAACCTATAATTATCTTTTTGGATGTAGAAAAATGTTCTTTCTTAAACTCTGTAATAAATAATGGTGGTTGCATTGAAAAAAATGTCGATGACGTTGATACCTCTCAAAAACTAATGAAATGTTTTAAGATTCAAGAATTTATATCTGTCAAATTTTAATAGAAATACTTTTAGCTACTCCCATAGTAAATGTTTTAACGTACGTTTTGCTTTCTCTAAAAAAATGCCTATATTCATCTTGAGTCATAAAAAAGTTGTAGATAAAAAAAAAAAAAAAAAAAAAAAATGTAATTTGCTATAAAAAATTTTTTTTTTGCATTTATTTTGCAACAAAAAAGTTTTTTCATTTTTTATTCTTTTTTATTCTCTACAAAAAAGCGCATTACACATTTTTTAAAAATGCGTAGAATTTAAGATAATTTTACATTTTTAAAATGATGACAAATTGACCCCGTTCTAAAAATCGAAAGCCTGAATTGAATAGCACTTGGTAACTTTTTCATATTTAGGCATTTAAAAACCATAGTCAATCATAGAATTGCTTTAACGAATTTGTTCCTCACTCAAAATGATAGTCAATGGATTAAAAATTAATTGGTTTCTTAAAGAAAAAATATCCAGTACAATTTAAAAAAATGAGCGGTACTCCGCGGGTATCAAATTGATACATTTTTTAAAGAAGCAAATATTAAAAATATTCAACGATAAAAGAAAGTTAAAAAATATTCCTTAATTCTAAATTAATTTTTGATTTCTGCCTGAAATTTGTTAAATATTAAAATTCTCCATAGATAATATTAACAAAAATTGAAAATAAGGATGCTGTGCCGGATATATTTATTAAAAAATAATATTTGTGTTTTTCCTTGAGATGGGATCTCTAAGGTTAATAGGGATGTTCACAAAAAATAAAATCTGTTTAAATAAAAATCCCAAATAACATATTTAAAAAATTTAAAATAAATAATATCTTTGTGTACAAAAAAAAATTAAAAAAAAGATTTATTT
>JAHBCN010000606.1:0-10000 GCA_019359885.1 Listronotus oregonensis
TATGGAGGTTTTAAGAAACGTTCCCAAGGAGAAGCAATGTGACTATGAATCCATGGTGATGTTCCTAGAAACGAGATATGGCGAAACCACTTCCCAGGGGGGTTTATAAGGCACAGCTGCAAGGACGAAGACAGAAATACAACGAAAGCCTTCAAGAGTACGAGGCTGATATTGTACGCCTAATAAATTTGACATATCCAGCCTATCCAGAGGAAATTAAACAAGAACTAGCAGTAGGTAGTTTCATTGAAGGCCTACGTGATCCGGATATGAACCAGGCGTTAAGAATGGCCAGACGTAAGAAAATATCTGAAGCTCTTGCCTATGCACTTCAATTTGAAACAGCTAAACAAACATCCAGGAATCAGGCAAGACTTCGAAGAATAAACTTTGTACCAGAAGAAGGTAATTCTGACAACGATTTGACAAGAGTTTTAAGTGAGTTACAAGAAATCATTCGTAAAAAGCAAACAGGCGGAGACAACAGTATGACTTTTCGGCGAAGACACGGCATCCTTTGCTGGAAGTGTGGTAAAGAGGGGCATGTCCAAAGGAACTGTACTACATCAAATGTCCCTTCAAGTAATCCGGAAAACTCCCAGTAGCCAGCTTTAAGGGGCGAAAGCTGGCTAGGTGCTACCAAGCCCCATCAACGACAATAATAAGAGTATCCCGGCTGCAAAACAACGGCTCCAGCTTGGTAGTACCTGGAAATATATGCGGTCGGGAATGTGAAATGGTTCTAGATACTGGTTCCACTCATACTATCGTAAGGCCGAACATCGTAGCCCACTGCAAAAATTCCGTCCAGAGAAAAATTACATTTTGGAATCTGCTAATGGAGAAGTCATACCAGTTCAAGGAATACATGAAGCCAGAATAACCTTGGGGACGATAACCTTTATACACGTTGTGTTTGTTGCTGACATAATGGATGAAGTTATTCTTCCTTGACATTGGATGGAACATCAAAAGTTTGTACTTGACCTTCCACAACGAATACCGAACTAATAATGAAGAGATTGTAATGAGACCCCACGGAACAATGAAGCATCCATTCGAGAAGTTGTACTTAAGAAGATGTCATACTACCCCCAAATTCAGAAGTCATTATCCAAGCAAGGTGTGAAGAATCAGAAGAAGGTGAAATCCTATTAGTCGAACCAACTGAAAATAGTCCACTATACGCCTAAAGGAATTCTACCCGCAAGAACTCTGACGCAAAAAAAAAGAAATCGTATTTGTCAGAATGATGAACCTAAAGGACTACCTCAACAAGTCAAAGAGGGTGACAAAATTGGTACCTATCAACCTGCTAATATGATAGTTACCAATACCTTTGATAAACCTGTAAATTTCCTCAAGTAAACTACCTGATGCTCTGCAAGACCTGGTGATTTCATCAAAGGCCCTGCTAAATCCAGTGCAGGTTACTGGCGGGGGAAGACCTTTTAAGGAGAAATCAAGACGTTTTTCTCTCTTCTGAAAAGGATTTGGAAAAACCAGCATAGTTCAACATCGAATAAATACAAGTGATGCAGCACCAATAGCAACCACCACGACAATTCCTTTGGCAAAAAAGAGACGAAGTTGAGAAGTTAATTGGAGACATGCAAAACCAAGGCATTATAGAACCATCCCAGAGTCCATGGTCATCTCCAGTAGTCCTGGTTAAAAAAGATGGTTCACCAGATTTTGTGTTGACTTCAGAAGACTTAATGACGTCACGAAGAAGGACAGTTTTCCACTACCAAGAATAGACGACACTCTGAAACGCTGACTGGTTCAAAATGGTTTTCGATTTTTAGACCTAAAAAAGGGGTATTGGCAAGTAGAACTTCATCCTGAAGATAAGGGAAAAATCTACCTTTTCGACCGGAACCGGACTGTGGCAGTTTAATGTTATGCCATTTGGTCTGTGCAATGCCCCTGCTACCTTTGAACGATTGATGGAGTTAACATTGCGGGGACTAACTTGGAAAACATGCTTAGTATACCTAGATGACATTATTATTCTTGGAAAAACATTTGAAGACCACCTTAGAAATGTCGAAGAGGTTTTTCAGAAGCTAAGATCTGCCCAGCTGAAGCTTAGTCCAAAGAAATGTCATCTTTTCCAGAAAGAAGTTAAATACCTTGGGCACATAATAAGTGAAGAAGGAGTGAAAACAGATCCAGAGAAGACGGAAGCTATCCAAAACTGGCCTACACCCAAAAACAAGCATGAAGTTAGAAGTTTTCTGGGACTGTGCACTTACTACAGAAGATTTATACATGGATTTGCTGACATTGCGAGACCATTACATCGACTTACCCAGAATAACAAAAGTTATGAATGGACCACAGATTTGAAGCAGCCTTTATGCAACTGAAGAAAGCCCTTTGCAATCCTCCAGTGTTGTCATATCCACAACCAAATCAAACATTTATTGTGGACACTGATGCAAGCAATTCTTCTATTGGTGGAATTTTGTCACAGGTACAGGATGGCCAAGAAAAGTGATAGCGATTTCAGCAAAGTCCTTTCTAAACCTGAGCGAAATTATTGTGTGACTAGAAAAGAACTTTTAGCTATCGTCAAATCCCTGGAGCACTTCCATAAGTACCTTTATGGCCAGAAATTTCACCTGAGGACAGACCATGCATCACTCAAATGGTTGCTTCAATTCAAGAATCCTGAAGGTCAGATAGCAAGATGGATGCAACGTGTTCAAGAATATGATTTTAAAATTGAACATCGAAGAGGATTGAACCATAAAAATGCTGACGCTCTATCAAGAAGACCTTGTCCCGAAGATTGTAAACATTGCAGTAGACGTGAAGAGCAAGAAGATCCCGATGAATTCCATTGCCGAAGAACACGCATCCAGTGCTCTCAAGAATGGGACCCTAAAATCCTCGCAAAAGAGCAACGGAGGATCCTGATCTTGGGGATATCGTGAAATTTAAGACAGAAAATTCAGCACGACCCCATATCAGAAAATAGTTCTAAGTCTCCGAGATATAAAGGGTACTGGGCCATATGGGACTCTTTAGCAATGAAAGATGGACTTTTAAAAAGATTCTGGGAAAGTTCTGATGGCAAAAGTAGTCTCTATCAAACAGTACTACCAACCAAAAGGATTCCTGAAGTATTGCAAGCCCTGCACAATGGTATAGGTGGTGGCCATTTCGGAGTTATGAAGACTCTTGAAAAGGTTCGAGAAAGGTTCTACTGGCTGGGAAGTCGTGCCGATGTCAAAGACTGGTGCAGAATGTGTAAGGACTGCGCCTCCAGCAAGGGACCTAAGACACGAAGCCATGGCAAGATGAAGCAATACAATGTAGGAGCACCTTTTGAAAGAATTGCCATAGACATAGCAGGACCATTTCCAATAAGTAAATCTGGAAATCGCTATATTCTGGTAGCGATGGATTACTTTAGCAAATGGCCGGAAGTCTACGCAATACCAAATCAAGAAGCTACCACTATTGCCGACGTATTATTTCAACAATGGATTTGCCGATATGGAGTTCCAAGAGAAATACATACTGATCAAGGTAGAAACTTTGAATCTGATCTCTTCAAGAACCTCTGTAATCTCCTGGGAATCCATAAAACCAGAACCACCCCCCTTCATCCCAGTCAGATGGAATGGTCGAAAGATTTAACAGAACTCTTGATAACTACCTGAAAATGAAAGTAAATGACCAACAAAATAACTGGGACAACTGTATACAGCCGTTTTTACTGGCCTATCGCTCCGCAGTTCACGAAACCACTGGAACGTCACCTGCAAAAGTCATTTTTGGAGCGGAGTTATGCCTTCCAGTTGACTTACTTACTGGACGACCTTCTACCAATGAAAAAACAGCAGAAGATTAAAAAAGTCAACTTAGTAAACAGCTACAAGAAATACACGAAGGGGTTCGCAATAAGCTAAAAAAAGAAAGTGACCGTATGAAGTCCCGCTATGACTTAAAAGCTAATCATCAGGGATTTTATGTCGGTGAAAAGTTTGGTTATATAATCCAAAAAGAACCAAGGGCGTTCACCGAAACTGCAAAACTGGGAAGGACCATATAAAGTAGTGACCCGGCTTAATGATCTGGTGTACCGAATTCAGAAGAGCCCACAGGCAAAGATGAAAGTTGTACATCTGGAACGGCTGTGCCGCTATCAAGATCGAGAAGATACTTGATCGAGACGATCAAAACTTGGGAGGGGGCAATGTTACAGACTTTAAAAATATCTGTTTAGTTAATAGAATTGTAAAAGGTTAGAATTTTTTTTATTTAGGTTAATAATTTATTAAAAATAGGTTACCTTAGTTTTTCCCTTTTTCGACGGTCATTGCGGATTATCCTGAGGGCGCTGGAGACATTTATTTAACACTTTTCTTGCATCCTGTAGTAAAAGAATTCTTCCAGCTAATTCTAGACTTTTCCAGACTTTTCCATTCTTTTCCACATTACTATATAAAGCGCGAAGGAAATCTGCACGGGCTAGTTTAGTTTTATATTCAGACGAGATAAAAGTTGACAGACAGTTAAAGGTTAAACAGTTGTCATTATTACGTTACGTTAAAGTGTTACTATAGAAACGTTTGTAAACCAGATATCCAATAAAAAGGTGTAAAACCAGGATCCGTGTTTTTATAAGGGGTGTCTCGGAACAATACTAATGTTAACCTATCAGTAAAATTATTAAAGTCCGGTATATTTACTTCTTAATTGAGTAGGGAGCAATTATCTTAATAAAAAATTTCTTTAAACATTGAGTTAAGCCAAAACAATAGAGTATATTTACATAAAGTCTTAAACTTTAGTGATATACACTAAGAAGATAAAAAAAAGGCAACCAAAATCAAAGTTTCTATACCTCAGTCACTAATAACTATTCAGAAAATATTATTACTTATTAGTAAAAAATCGGAATCGGAAAGAAAATTAGTATTATTTGTAAGTAGTAAAGTTGTGTTGTTATAAATGTAGTTGTTTTTGAAGGAATAATAGGTTAAAGTTAAAGAACTAAAAGAGTGCGCGAGCGTGCGAGTGTGCACGAGGCGCATTCCGGTACTTAAGACGATTCATACCTGCTGTTTACAAGCTATTTTGTTTTAAAGAATGGCACCAAAACTAACGAACGAAATTAAACAAAATTTTGGAAATATATTCTAATTATATCGACAAATGAGGAAAGGTATTGAGAAGAACCAATTTAAAAAAAAAACTTTTGGTTTTTTATTGTGTAATATTTTTTTTTTAAATACTTTCCCTCATTGTTTACCATATTCCCCATAATATATGAAGAGACCAAAATTTTAAATAAACCCCTAGTTTTTGTCAAACTTTTTAAATTTCGTAATTAATAAATTTTTGAAAAAAACGAAACCTTTAGATTTTTAAAACATCTTGGCAACGCAGCAACCCTCATAGGATGTCGACGTGGTGGCAGGTGGCATGGGAAGCGATTTTCATGTCTATTTTTAGCAGATTAAAATAATATGTGTTATTATTAGCGTGCCTGTTAATTTGATTTGCCTTTTGAAGATGGGACGGACTAAAAATAAAGAAAATGAATGTGGTAGAAAACGATTATGTCTGTCAACAAGTCGGAAAAATAGACGACTTGCTATGAAAAAACGGTAAGTAGGATATTATTGTTATGAAAGGTTTATATTTAGGGTTGCCATAATTTATTAGAGTAATGTCCGGACGGTCCATCAAATCCTAGGATAAATAGCAGCGATTGCGAAACGCGTGCACGAAATTTTTTCTCCTATTTTACCTAACTGAAATGGTTGTAGAAATTAGACAAACTAAAAGTAAAACTACTTACTGAACAAAATACAGGCAACGCGCTGCGACTGGCTGCGCTGCAGTGCTCGCAAATATTCAAAATCCGGACGCATTTACGAGTCCTGACAAAAGTCCGGTTAATAAATCCGGACGTATGGCAATCCCATTTATAATATGATTTTTCGACTACTATTAATACTATAAGTAAAATACAAAAATTAATTTTCAGGAAACAAAATATAGGATCAACAAAGTCTAACCATAGTTTTAGCAGTGCTATGCAGACGAACAGGTAAAATGGTTATTTTTGTATCAAGGGTGCGAAATACTACTTTGGTGATACATTGATTGTACAATCATTAAGCGTGCGATGTATTTCGAGCCGGGCAACGCCGGGTTATTTTATAATTTGTCTTATTTTTTTTGTAATTGCACTTTTTTTGAAGTTTATTTGCTGTTATTTATATTATTACGTGATATTAATTTATAATAATTAATTTACATCTTTTTTAAAGTTTATGAAAATTTTCCGTTATTTTATTACGTGGTATTATTTTATAATTTGTTTTACTCTTTTTATAATTGAACTTTTTTAAAGTTTGTTGTTATATTAATACGTTATAATTTGTTTCAAATTTTCTATAATTGCACTTTTTTAAATACCTGATGGAAAGGAAATGAATTACACAAACTTAAAATGTCAATGTCAAATATGAAAATAGAGCTTAAGTTAAACTAGGTAAGTTTTCTCAATAAACTAAAAATGTCGCTCAGTGAAAAAGACCTTATTGAATTGCAAAATATGGTTGGTCACATTTTCAAATAGCTTGACAGAATCGTGCCAAAATATAGGAGCATACTGTGTGAAATATGAGCTTTTAAATGATGTATCGTAAGCCGTATGTACCTTTAAAAAAATGTCGATGGCGTCACATTTTTTTCAACTGTCAGTAAAAAAATAGATGTTTAATTAAGTTCTAAAGTAGGAATAAATAATTAAATTGACCTTTGAGTGTTTCCCATAAAAATAAGAGCTAACGTAAATAATAATGGAAATTCATACCTTACGCTGTATAACTGTAATAAAAACAACAAAAATCAATTAAAAAAAGCCTTTTGTTACACATGCTTGTTATTGTTTATTATTTATAAAAACCTATATGTAAAAAATACCTAAAGCCGACCCTGGTCAGAAATAATCATCTGTTGCGGTTGGCATAGCGACCGTACATTGTTGCCAGTGGTCACCACACGGTCTGTTGTTCGTTTATTACCGTCGAGGCACGATTTGAACTTGATCAGCTGATGATGAATGCTCTTAAGCCTTATTTCTAATTAATTTTATTAATACTTTGTCAAAGCAGTATAATTTGTTATTAATATAAAACAATAAAAATACTTAATGAGGTTTAAAAATATTGTCTTTCTTTCCAAACATATTTTACCGTTTTGGAAACTGTATATAGTCCTTCTTACAAATATTGGTTGTATTGTATTAGCTTATTGTTAGTAAGAAACTTTTCGTAAGATTGTGGTTCAAATATTTTATTAGATTTTCACTTGGCTTAAAAAAAAGATTTTGAAATGCTGCAAAGCTTTTTTGGAAAACGAAAAAAAAATCGTATGTTTAACATTTAAGGGAAGGTGTTTTGGTCAGTTAAGGGTAATTAATATTTTTTTTTTAGACGTAGAAACGTGCAAGGACAAAAATATGTGGTTTATGAAATAGTTAGGTCCCCCACAGAAACGTCACCGTTTTTTTTTAAATTGAAGTACCTATACGTGCAAGTAAGATGCCCCACTATTTAGCACCAAAATCAAGATTGCGCGATTTGCTAAACCATATGAAAATCGAAGTTATACAAGTGGTAAAATAAAATTTAAAGTTTTGTAATTTGTTTACTAACTCTAAGTAAAACATTTACAGTTAATACGTTAAGTTGTCAAAAATATTACTGCAAAATATTTAAACTTTGACTCTGCAGAAACTACCCTTTATTTATTAATGATCAATGATTTTTTTTTAGGCTAAACGTTATTCCAATTTGGTTTAATATTTAATACTTTTAAATGCAAATAAAGAAAGTAATATAATTAGACCAGAGTAAAAAACATTTTCTTTTATTTGTTTTTTTTTTTAAAAACAAGAAAGGGTAGAATTTAATTTCTTTGAAACACTTACAGAAAAAGGTACAAACCAGAAAACAATGTATGACATGAAAGTCTTATAAAACACTTAACTTACCGAAACTCAAATATTCTTCTCAAAATATTTCTAAAACAAAAGTAGCATATATTAATTTAAGGTACCTACTTATGAAAATATTATGTATTTTTTTATTTTTTTTACTTAGAAAATATTTCTGCAATTTCTTACCTAAATTCAGCATTTTCATTTTGAAACGATTGGGCATTAACTGCAAAAGCACATCTGGCAATGACATTTGTGGAGTATTTGGCACATATCTCTTTTGTTTCTACATTGGGAACATTAGCAAATTTGCTTATATAGTCAGTCATATCTTTAGCTTCATTTAATATAAGGGGAAACATAAGCTTCAGTTTTCCAGAAGTGAAAACGGGACTTAATTTGGTGCGTGAAGTTTTCCATCGTGGATTTTTATCCCCAAATATAAAGTGTTGCATTACTGGATCATCTGTATTAACTACAACGGTTCTGTCTTCAAAGTATGAAAAATCTTTTTGGAGTACTGCTTTAACCAATTTAGGTGATTTTATAACTATTGTTGGTTGATCAAATATGTATACTCCAAACAAGTCTTCGTTGACTTCATTGTATAGATCCCTTAACCATTCTCCGATGGTTGTTTTCAATAGCAAACACGGTAAAAAATTTCCGAAAAAAGGAATGGGTTTTTTGTGCCAAATATTTTTTTTCTTAAAGTAATCATATTTTCTTGTGGAGTACAAGTATAGTAGAAAAATGGCACTTGTTAGAAGAATGAGAAAGTAGACCAGCCATGCAAAAATCATCTGTAAAAAAGAGTTAAACGTTTTAAAATACAACTAAAAGTTGGAGAAATATTTAAAAATGCATGAGTTTAAATTTTCTATTACCAAATACGAGTATATTTTCTAAATTAAGTTTCTTAGTGCCACTTTTTTGATCATATAAACTTAATTGCTAACTAAATTGGTGCTTTTTTTTTGTCACAACCTGCTAAAAATGTACAAAAAACTAGGAATACTTAAAAAGGAATTAATGACTGATCTTATTTATATGTTTTTTTTTTTTTTGGTCTGATGGCCTTACAAACTGGTGTATTGGCCAATATTTATATAATTAAAAGACCGTTTTGTTTTCAAAGGCTATTTTAGTTTTTTACTGCACATTTTCTAATCTAAGTTTCAAAAAGTCGACCTTTAATAATTGTCAATATCGAAAAAAATTTGTGTCACCTTATAAGATAGTGTATAAAAATAATAGTGTGCTTTGCCTGACAGAAAAATTGCTGGTTGACATCTGTTTTCACGGTACTATGACAACCAATGTTATTCACAACTGACGCCATATTTTGATTTATAGAATTTATTAAAAGTTTTCGTTCGTTCAATAAATACCTAGGAAATTTCCTGTAAAAATAATGGCTAAAATCAGTGACAATGAAATGGAAACTGGCACTACACCCGAAATTACAGAAGCAGCAAACACGGCGTGCTACAATTTATTACCAGAAAAAGTCAAGAAGCAAATACGAAGCCGTTTATAATTTGTTTATGGACTGGAAAAAAAAACAAAACTCCAATTCGTTTTCGGAAAACGTCGTCTTGGTTTATTTTGAAGAACTCATAAATATACGTCTTCTTCCTTATGGGCACACTATTCTATGTTGAGAAGCATCCTAGGTTTAAAACATGATGTTCAAATAGAAAAGTATTCGAAACTTTTTTTAAAATAAAGTCGAAGAGATACCAAGCAAAAAAAAAACAAAAAACTACCTCTGAGAAAATCCATAAATTTATCGATGCGGCACCAGGTAAAGACCCTCTCGTAACTAAGGTAACAATTCAAAAATACGACACATCTACCCTTTTTTTAATTATGTTTTTTTTCGCCGCAGTACTGAGTTGCGTCTAATGAACATCACCGACATAAAGGATCTAAGATCAGCGCTTTTAGTCAATATACCAAACAAAAAAACTAAAATATCCAGAAAAATTACTGTCACTGATAAATACTACGAGGTATGAAAAAAAT
>JAHBCN010000606.1:15000-166211 GCA_019359885.1 Listronotus oregonensis
GAAGGATCTTCTTCTATCGCATTAAGTATAGCTTCTTCTAATTCAGGCGTTGTTACAGTTTCTGGTCTTCCAACACTTGTATTTTTATTAAAACTCCCAGTTTCACATAACCTTGCGTGTAGCGTTCTAAATGTTTTGGCACATGGAATTACTCTGTTAGGATATCTGTCCTGGTAAATTCTTCGTGCTTCTTCCGCATTTCCATTTGCTAATCCATAAATAAAGTGCATGTCAGCCATTTCAGCGTTAGTAAAATTATTCATGATGGATCACTGCTAATTGACAACTCTGAATTTTTTTAATTTATATAGATAATCTGTGCTCTGAATTTTACTGATATGACAATACTATCACTGTGAGCTGGTCTCCAAAGCGGGTAAGTAGGTACTAGATTGGACTTCGCAATAATTTGTTATAAAAAGCAGATGTGGTATGCCAAAAATGTGATAATAAAAGTCGTACAAATAAAATGTTTATTTTTATAGTAAACAAGATATGAGGTTAGTAGGGATATAATACCCGAGCTGCACCCAAATAGTGCACGATGACGTCATATGACCTTGAATGACCACGTGTGCGATACGTCATATCACCCCCCTCCACTTGACCTTGAACTGACTGGAGGGGGGTGATATGATGTATCGCACACGTGGCCATTCAAGGTCATATGACGTCATCGTGCACTATTTGGGTGCAGCTCGCGTATCCTTCCACTCTTTTGCTTTTCGACCTTGAACTTTGTTAAGCAGGCATGCCTTTCCCACTCTTCAATTTATAAAATTTGGCCTTGGGTCTGGTGTGGGGGTATTGTGATGGGGGGTGCATCATATAAATAAGTGTATTTCTGTTTGCGATGTTTAACCAGACGTCGGTGTCAATAAGGTTATATATAATTTGTTTCTTTGTTTTTTACAATAATATATATGTGTGTGTGTGTTTGTAAATCTATAAAGCTTTGCCCACACTTATATATTAAATGAATATATTAATTAATAATTAGTTTATTTCTCACATAGTATTTATTCTGCAAAAAAATGTAAATTTTAGTGTATTTGTTTTACGTAACTTTAGTCAGATTTCTATTATTACATTCTAAAGCACCCTAGAACATAGATTTTTACACTATAAAACCAGAATACTTTATTTACATATAGGAAATGTACTTAATTTATCTTGACATGGGTTTTTATTATTATAGGCGTAATAAAAAGACACAAATTGATAAATTAGCATACATTTATTTGACAAAATCCTTTTAAAAATATACATAGTCTTGACTTCTCTTACTAAGTGGAAACTACTAGTGCATAGAATTAAACACGTTTTGCAAGTATAAATGAAGTTTTATTTCTCCGCTCACAACAAAATGCCATACTCATACATCATGGTTTTTAGTACATAACCTCAACTCTTCGTAGGTTTAATATCCCAAAAATCAAAAGGCACATTTACATCTAAATTAAACTAGAATAATGCATTACAGAAACCTGTAAATGGTAATACAGAAAACTACGTATTTAAGTTATGGCTTTCATCTTTTAAAAAGGTGGAATTGGCTATACTACAACACATAGAGGCACTAGATGGGAAAAAATCAATAATGAACTAAGGCCTGGCCTATAGGCAACTAGGTTTACAATAATATATATGGCAAAAATTCATGAAAATCTGTGGCAGAGTAAAAAATTACCCTCTATCGTATTAAGCAACGTAACACTAATGTACCATCTCGTGTAAAATTAACTGGGACAGCTTAATAAAGTTTATTATAAAGCAGTCAATACTGGCTTGTAGCTGCTTGGAAAGAAAGCGCTTTTGTCGTCCCAGTTTTTTCCGCACGGTGGTAATTCACTTAAAATTATATACACTTTTTCACGTCTTAAATAATAATAAAGTTAGTTGTCCACTTGTTAAGGGGTTTCTTTTTTCATGTGCCATAATACAGCTTTAAAGAATGGTTTGTTTTGGCCTTCGAGAAAAATTCACCCATAAAGATATAGGTTTACTGTAAGTTTTATGCAAATAGGCACATGGGGACCTAAAAATTAGAAACAAGAAATATAACTAAAATTCATTTTTTAGTTCATTTACTATCCTACCTTTGCTTTTTTGTTTCCAATAAATAAATAAAAAATCATAACTGTATATTTATTAGATGTTTGCTTGCTTGGATCTTTGCAAATATGTGCTTTTTTCTGTCATATATTTTTTGGTATTAGATAAGTAACGGTTATCGAAACTTTAGTCGGATTTCTATTATTACATTCTAAAGCACCCTAGAACATAGATTTTTACACTATAAAACCAGAATACTTTATTTACATATAGGAAATGTACTTAATTAATCTTGACATGGGTTTTTATTATTATAGGCGTAATAAAAAGACACAAATTGATAAATTAGCATACATTTATTTGACAAAATCCTTTTAAAAATATACATAGAGGGCACTAGATGGGAAAAAATCAATAATGAACTAAGGCCTGGCCTATAGGCAACTAGGTTTACAATAATATATATGTGTGTGTGTAAATCTATAAAGCTTTGCCCACACTTATATATTAAATGAATATATTAATTAATAATTAGTTTATTTCTCACATAGTATTTATTCTGCAACAAAATGTAAATTTTAGTGTATTTGATGCGTGCCCCTCCCACTCTTCGTTTACTTGACCTTGATAATAACTGCGCATGCATGCTCCTTCCACTCTTTTGCTTTTCGACCTTGAACTTTTTTAAGCCTCAATTACATATTAGTCTCGCCTGGAGTTTAATTAAACCTATATTCTAAACGACACTTTTCCTATTAGAGAAAGCAATAATAATGCAACTTTACAATATTAAAGGTATCGTATCTTTTAATCAAAATTAACAATAATCTTTTACTGAATCGATTCACTTGAATCAATCACTTGAAAAGATTCGTTCGCAACCGATTCACTTTATTATTAAATTATTGTAAATTTTGGTGTAACTGTTTAATATATAAATGTCTAATAAGTGTATGTTGCCATTTGTTGCTAATCCATTTCAAGAAGGGAGAATTTTAAGGTTACACATAGCAAAAGTAGCAGCTTGAAAAATATGTTCTTAATTTGGACCTGATAAAATTATATGAAAGGCTTGAAAATAATGAAAAAAAATTTCGAAAAATGGAGAAGACTGTTCACGAATTTATTAGCGAGCATGATTTGTTATAATATCCTACTTGGTTTAATAAAAAAACAATTTTTTACAATATGTGTTTTATTTCTTAAAAAACAACTTTTACAATAATTTTAAAACATTATAATTAATAAAAATTACACAATATCTTTTGAATCTATCCAAGAGTTGTACTGATCTGGAAATCCCAACCATTTTACAAACATTTGATTCTTTTGGTTTTTTCTACGTTTGCGGAGTACAACAAAATGAAGCCATAAAAGCCTCTAATATTGATGTCAAATTAGAGTTTCAAAGTTCTGAAAACTTTGCTGATAACACTCGCGCATTCTGTATTATTATTCGTGATTGTGTGCTAGAATATCAGGCATTATCTGGTATTGTGAGAGAGCTTCAATAAATTAACACCTAAAACCTCTCTCTCTTAGTCAGTACTTTAACAACCGCCAAGACATGAAGTTCGCTGTAGTTGATGTTCAAGGCTATTGTATTCCTGAATTTACTGTTAAAGAACTTGCAATCTACGATGGGTGCAAAATGTTGAGCTATGTTTTTAAACCAACCACACCGCTTCATGAGCTGAGTTTTAACCATCAACGTCAAATTAAGTATCTTTCTGAAAATCATCATAGAATCCCCTATGGCTGTGGAGAAACCCGTTATGAAGAAATTTATTCCATACTCTATGAAGCCCTCCGAGATGTCGACACTATATATGTTAAAGGCCGTGTGAAAGAAGATTTTCTAGTTAAAATATTTACCAAGATTAATAATAGCTTAGAATATAAAATACCAAATATTGTTAATTTAGAATTTGTTTCCGGTATTGTTCCGAAATTAGATATAGGACAAAGTAATTGTAGATTTCATAGTTTCTCAATGTGTATATGTAGTGTTAGAAATGCCACTATATTGTATAATTATATTGTAAGTCTTTTACCACAAATAAATTATGATTAATAATAATTCGAGTTTTTATACCTACCAATCTTCTAGCTTCCCTACGTTCATTAATCAGTCATCCTTCGAGGTGTGTGCACATGTCTAAGACAGCTGAGTTAAAAGTTAGGTTAGAAAATCATTTACATAACCTCAACAAAGTAAAGAAAAGTATTGAGTTTTATCAAGATAAAAAGTTGTTGTTGAAAGCTTTAAAAAATTTAAAGTTATAATGGAGTGTGAAGGTGTATTTACAAATCCTTCAAGAAGCGGTAGAGATCCCTCAGCAACAGCACCAAACAGGCTTGTAGCAGTCCGAATTTATGAAATTAGTGACGTCATTAAGATAGAGTTTCATCAGTATGAAGTACGTCTGCTATATAATAAAGATTATTCATTTACTTTTACTCGAGAGGAATTTGATGAGTTTTTAAGTATTTTTCTACTACATGTACACGACGGCTGGTGTGATTTACATGAAAACATTGGAGACAACTGTATCGATTATTGGTTTGAAGAGGAATGTCGTGATATGACTATCAGTGATCACAAAGAACCCATTTTATGTTTAGATGCTTCAGAAATATTATTGATTAAATCACATGTACATGAATTGTATAATTTAAATAAAGTTAATTATTAGTAGATTCTGTTTTTTAATTCTCCTAACCTAATACCCTATAATATTTAGACCTATAGATTGAAATAAAACAATCAAGTTTGGTAATGTATTTTTAAATAGACAAAGGGGGTAATAAACATAGGATTTAAAAGGAGCAAGACAGCTGGTAAATATATATATATATATATATATATATATATATATATATATATATATATATATATATATATATATATATATATATATATATATATATATATATATATATATATATATATATAATATCACTCTTTATTTAGAATATTGTGTATATAGAGTAAATCTTCAATAGATTTCACATATTTTATGAGAATAGTAGCTGCTTAAAAAGACAGTTTTTCATTTTCAACATATCCTATGATTTGCTCCGTTGAAGTCAAGCCATTTTGTCGATGTATTGCTTCCAAACTTTGCCAAAAGCGTCAAGAATGCTATGCATTCCTGAAATAGCATATAAAAGTGTCTAAAAACAAAAAAAAACATATTATGTACCATTTATTGTTGCTTTAATCGTTTTATAGCAGATAATTGTACCTTAAATGTGCTCATTCGTTTGTTGTTTGTTTTTAAATTCCATGATGTATTTATACCAAAACTGTCTTTTTGTATATTCTCCGATTGATTATATAAATAAAAAAATAATGTTTTATAGCAAAACCACGCTAAAACTTATGTCTGTCAAAATGCAGTATTGTCAACCAGCAAAAAGAAATTATGTTCCATGTCGTGCAAAAAGAGTACAAAGGTGTTGCTTTTAGAGCATGAAATTTTGGTACTAGATAAGTTAACGTTGGCCTGGGCTATAACCGCTTTACTTTTAACACAATCTAGTGTGCTCTATGGAGTGTAGATTTTACACTTTAAAGATTTGTGGGTTTTGGGGAAATAAAATACACAAATTAAAAAATTATACATTTATTTGTTAATAAAATACATTGTTGTGGTTTACAATTATACAAATTTATTGTGGACATTACCGTTCACCATATTATATGTAAAAAAGCAATCGTGTATTATTAACGCATTGACCTTTGTATCCTTCGGAAATTGGCTCTTATTTGTAGTAAATTCAAGTTTCACGTCAACCGTAGATGTTTTAATTGTTTCACTTTGATGGCTACAATCTATTACAAAAACGGGATTTGAAAAATAATCGGTTATATCCAGCATTGGGTCATTTATTTCGCGGCCATAGAAAATTTTCTGGAAACTCTCGTATAAATAATATGCTGGCCCAAAAATTTTTTCGAAAAATCAATGTTCCATCTTTCATATGGATATACAGTTGAATTTAGGTATAGTCTAACATCGCATATATCAGCTGTTTTAAACTTTGTAGCATCATGTTGTCTGTTGTCAATATTTTCATTACTTTGAAATGAAAGTATAATGAATCGAGGTTTCTCCAAATTGGTACTAGTTCTTACGGCCCAAACATCTGATGCTGTTTGGCGGAGAGCAGGAAGCTGATATAGGTCCCAATTTCGATATGACATTTGTATATCTGCGTTGTTGCCACCTTTGTTGATCCGTGACAGGATTTTCACTTTTTGGCGATCATCTGGGGTAATGTGACGGATTTTCCATTCTATTTTGTTGATTTTGATATCGGCATCGGATTCGCCAATATATGAGTTTGAAAAAGTCCTAGCAATTATTAAAATAAGTTCTAGTTTTATATTGAAGATGCCCCTCGTGTAGTCCTCTGCGAATCCCATAAGATATTTTAGAGGTAATTTGCCTGAAAAAACACCGCTATTGGCATCTAAAATAGATTGATTATTTTCGTTTAAACCCCAACCAATTGGTAAAAGGCTTTTCGCTTGTTGTGAACCATATGAAACCATAGTTTTTAACGTTGTAGTTATACCGGGTTTCCTCGAAAAGGAGACAGGTACGCCGGCCATTTCGAAACGTATCTCGTCAAATAGAAAAGCTAGGGCATTGTTGGACAAATAACATTTTTTGGTTGTGTCTTTAGGCTTAAAAGTACCTTCAATATAAATGTAGCTATCAGATACATCCAAAATTACATCTTGAAAATGGATTGGGATGCGTATTTCGTCAGAGTTTCCAAATGCAGGTGACCCATAAGGTTTATACGTGTGTTCTTGTAAACTTACAATAGAGTTATCTAGGATAGGCTCGTTGAAAACTTCGATTTTCTCACTGGTCAAAAACATTATTTACTTCTTATTTTTAGCCCGATCGACTTTAAAAAATTTAAATCCTTGGTTGAGAGCGGCCGTTGTCGACGGCTGCTGCTGCTACGATGTCCTTTCACTTGAAGATTTGAACTATGAATGAGTGTCGGCTGGGTTGCCTTTTTATTTTTATGTTTTTGTTGAATTGAAGACAACAAATTAAATTGT
Organism: Listronotus oregonensis; assembly: GCA_019359885.1. NCBI lineage: Eukaryota > Metazoa > Arthropoda > Insecta > Coleoptera > Curculionidae > Listronotus > Listronotus oregonensis. The sequence goes on from JAHBCN010000606.1 coordinate 22,142, forward strand.
CTATTAAAGCAAAAGCCCATACTTTAGGAAATTTTTTTCAATTCCAACTTAACAATAATTTTCTCTCCTCTAAAGTCTATCAGCTCGCCGTTATCGTCCAATATGCGTAGTGTAATGTTATCTATGAACTGACAACCATTTGGTGTAAGTGGCATATAAATAATATTTTGTGGTTCTTTTGTTATTTTATAACCGGGTTCGACATCAATATCAAATTCGTATAATATGTGACACTCCTTTGAATTTAAATGTGCGCCTGCCGTTATATTACAGTCAACTCTTATTATACGTACATTCATAATATCTACTTGCGATGTGGATTCATGTTTCTGGTCACTTTTTAAAAGCCCCGTTCAAACCCAATTACTTTTCCAATGCTGTTTGCACAAATAAAATCAATCATGTATTTGGACTTTATTTCACACTTTAACGTGTTATTATTGGGTATTAGTGATAGAATTTTCTCATCATGATCATTGGTGGATGTTTGTAGTGCTGTAATCATGGCTTTTTCAATATCGCTTATTTCATAGGCTCCTGGACTTATGTGTAATATGACTGACCTCTGTCCTATTTTCTTTCGGTACCCAAAAGAGTTGTTCCTTTCATTAATGTTGAAAATGGAATTGTAACTATAGAAACCCAAGAGTGCTAACCCATATTGGTTTGCTGTATTCAGTTCAATTGGTGGGTAAAAGTTGGAGCTTAGGACGCTATTCCGACCCGTGAGCGTGAATGTGTGTGACATGACTGATTTTAATTATAAGTTTGTAGGTATTTTTATTGTTGCCTGCAACAATTTAAACAATTGAGACTTTTAAATCTCTTTATTGATTTTGGCGACTTTATAGCATTTTCTGCATGAATATGTATATCGTTTACTTTACAATAACAGCAAAATAACCTTTTCGCTCCAACAATTGTATTGTCGCTTTCTTCTTTAATGAGTTTTTGTTTATGTTGCTCTGTACAATACTGATATTTTAGTATATCAATATCGTTTTTTAAATTTTCCGGCAGCTTATCCCACACTAAGGCAATCTCTTTTGGGACACAAGCAATCATTACTTCTTTAGGCATGTTTTGTAGTTCTGCCGCAGTCATTTTCAGTAGGCTGTTACCGCACCGAGAAAAGGCCTTTAGGGATAAATGCATTTTCTTGTAGCTTTCACGATCCATCTTTGGATTTAAAGACATATTGTTGTCTATATATACTTTTATGTAGACAGAAACTGTAAGCACAAATGCCCACACCAGACTGTGTCAAATTTTTGCCGCCGTTCATATGTATACTCGATATTTTTGGCTGCTTCAAGACCACTTTTTAGATATTTTATTAGTTCCAAAGGTGGTTTTAAGTCACCGAAGCTATCGTAGTATGTTACATTCGATGCGTGCTTTCTATATGCAACCCAATGTGTCCCATCCCCATGTATACTGTCCAAATTAACAATTGCTGCTTCGTATCGTTTGGGTCCGTTTAATGGTAAGAAGTCTCGCATAAATACGCCTATAAAATGTGGTATTTTCATTTGGGCGGCGTAATGCTCCAAATCTATGTTAGACAGTGGACGTTGAGGTAGGGACTTTATTAGTTTTTTGTTTGTCTTTTATGACTCATGTATAAACCTAAGCCTGATCGATATGGTTTAAGGAAGAGACCGAAACCATTTTTTGGTGCTGATTTTAGTTGCAATGAGGATCCAGTTTTGTTTTGTTTCTCATTTTTCGTACTTCTTATCGCACGTATAACCCCAGCCACGCCTCCAGCTAAAGATCCTAAAGCTGAAAGTCCTGCAAATATTGGAATTAAAGGTAATACACCGCCCTGCTTCGGAATTGGTATAATTCTGGGGGTGCGAATTTTTCGTTTACCACCTGCTGCTTTTAAATTCTTACGTGCTGCACTTAAAGCGATTTTGGATGCTTTCATTAGATTTTTTTCGACAAGTTTTTGCCGCCAGCTCGTAGTAATTCCAAACGAATGGGTTGTCTAAGAGCCGATCCGAAAGCTACTTTTTGTATACCCTTACATTTACGTTTTTTCTTGCACGTTAATTTTCTTTTTCCATGCATATTTTTAACACCCATACCAAAACGTTGTTTGGCTTTCATTGTGTTTGTAACTAACCAAGCAGCGGCTTTTTCACTAGCGTCTGCTTCTTTTGATTTCACTCTCTCCCAAGCTCGCTGTTCCAACTCGTAATCGGCCTGATGTCTCGCTTTTAAATTATTTTTATTATTTAAATAGGATATATCGTGTTTTTTGCATGCAGCATCCAACGGATTAATGCCCCGATCGCCTCTGGCTACACGTTTTTCAACTTTTGTACCAGGACCACAATATTGATAGCCTGGTATATGTAACTCGAACGGGAGACTATTAATTAATGAGTTAACTAATCCCTTGCCAGTCTTATTTGAATGATGAGACTGTCCACTTCGTTTGACAAGTGACATCTGACTGATTGAAATTAAAAACGTGTTTTTACTTTTATACAAATTATGCGTATTGTATGTCTGAAAGAAAAATTTAATATCCTCAATTTGGATGAAAAAATCGGGTCTGGCAGCCAAACCCATTTTAGAAAACATGGCCCTTTGTTACCATTGTCGATCCGTGGCTTACTTATTGGACCATCTAATTGTGGAAAGACAAATGTTATGATTTCACTGCTTACACATCCTATGGGGTTATGTTTTGAAAATGTTTATATTTATTCAAAGTCATTATATCAACCAAAATACGAGTATTTAAAAAACATTTTAACTCCCATTAAAGGACTTGGATACTACACATTTAGTAATGCAACAGATATTGTGGAACCGTCAGATGCAAAACCAAATTCCGTTTTTATATTCGACGATGTAATGTGTGAAAACCAAGATGTAATACGATCATATTTTAGCATGGGACGTCATAAAAATGTAGATGCTTTTTATTTAGCTCAAACCTATTCACGAGTTCCGAAGCAACTTGTGCGTGACAATGCAAATTTTATTATTATGTTTAAGCAGGACGAAATGAATTTACGTCATATTTTCTCTGATCACGTTGCACCCGATATCACTTTCCCACAATTTCAAGAGATGTGTTCTCGATGTTGGGACAATAAATATGGTTTTTTGGTTATCGATAAGGATAGTGAATTAAATTCGGGCAGATATCGAAAAGGCTTGGATAGTTATATATTTGTGTAGCATTAGAATATAATAATCACTACGTCATTGTATGACATCAGAACAACATCGTCTTTGTTATCATTATGGATGAACAAATAGATTTAAAACGAAAACTTATAGAAATTACGGATGCTGTTAGAAAAAAATTTAAACAAATTAAAGCAGCTAATGTAAGAGATAACTCTGAGTTAGAGAAATTTTATGAACCCATTTCCAAACCGTTGACCTCCATATCTAATGTCGTAAAGCAGCAACAGCAACAGCGGCAACAGGGTACAAGCTTTCAACAAAGGCCTAATGTGGCTACAGTAACAATGCAAACTAGCAGTATGGACACACCTACATTGGGGATGCTAAAAGAGTCGTTAGAAGAGTCACCAAGTATAATGGAATCTTTGACTCCGATAGCACATCAAGATTATAAAAGAAAACCAAAAAGTCTCTTTATATCGGGGGAACCGTTACAAGAAGAAGAAGATGACTCAAATCCATTTCTAACACCATCTCCGTCAAACAAATCGACATCAACTTATGGGTCAAGTGGCATGGTGTTACAGAAAATTCTCGATTCCTATTTAAATGGACTACATCACAAGCCCTCCTTATATGACACCGTATATGGAGTACATAAAAAACACGATAAAAAGAAATTTTATATAGGTAAAATGGAAGTTCGTTTTAAAAATGGAAAAGTATTATTTTATGATCAAAATAACCAAAATGTGGCCACATTTGATGGCGAGCATGAACTATACGACTTATTATTTTTAAAAAACCCGCCCATATTGGGTAATGAGAGTGAGATAAGTACACATGTCTTACAAAACTATAAGCATATTTTGGAACTGACTGATGCCGTTTATGATGGCTATAATATTCAAAAAGGTTTAAGGGAAACCAAGTGGAAAAAGTACATTAATATTATAAAACCGCTAATGCTGGGAACTAAATTAGGTAGTTCAATACGGCGAAAAATACAAAAAAAGCAAACTTTCAGCTACCGTCAAAAAAACACTTTTCTACAAAACAATCCGAATATGTCTATTGGAATAAACCCAAGGAGTTAGTTGACCGGTTGCGATTGTTGGTTAGTTCAACAATGGCAGGCCATACGGGGCATAATAATGAAATTATGTCAATTATAGAGGAACTTCGCGAAGAGGGTATTGTTTATTAAGAAATACATCAGCTTATTTTGCTTAGTACACTACACCATATTGTAGTAGCGACTGAAGATATGGATGCAAACACGGAAAAAAGTAAAGTAGTTAATGAACTTCATAGGGTTGCAAGAAAAAATTTTATGAGAAGACATACAATAATTAAAGGATACCATGACTTGTGGCAAATTGATTTGGCAGAAATGCAACAATATGCCGACGAAAACGATGGATATCACTATATACTTGTATGCATAAATTGTTACTCAAAATATGTGTACACGCGAGCGCTCAAAAACAAGACCGGAAGCGAAGTTACTCGAGCAATGAAAAATATTATTAAAGAGGCTAAATATACGCCGGATAACATACAAAGTGATTTGGGCAAAGAATTCTTTAATAAACATTTTCAAGCTCTTATGAAAACACACAAAATTAATCATTACTCAACATATAGCACAAAAAAGGCATCAATTGTTGAGAGAGTCATAAGGACGTTAAAAAATATTTTATATAAACAGTTTTCATTAAGAGGCTCTTTTAAATGGATACATATTTTGAAAGGTGTAACAAAAACCTACAATACCACCAAACATCGCACTATTGCAATGAGGCCGATTGATGTAAAGCCACAAACCATGATTAATGCATATAATCATATTAAAGTTATGCCAAAAAAGTTTAAGTTTCACTTAGGCGATGTGGTTCGCATAAGCAAATATAAAAGCATTTTTGATAAAGGTTATATGCCATCATGGTCGACTGAGCTATTCAAAATAGTAAAAGTCAATGTTACAAATCCACCAACATATATTTTGGAGTCCACAGAGGGCCAGCCGATTTTGGGAAGTTTTTACGAAGCAGAACTACAGAAAACGAAGAGTCCCGATGTTTATTTGGTGGAAAAAGTACTCCGCAAACGTAGAAAAAACCAAAAGAATCAAATGTTTGTAAAATGGTTGGGATTTCCAGATCAGTACAACTCTTGGATAGATTCAAAAGATATTGTGTAATTTTTATTAATTATAATGTTTTAAAATTATTGTAAAAGTTGTTTTTTAAGAAATAAAACACATATTGTAAAAAATTGTTTTTTTATTAAACCAAGTAGGATATTATAACAAATCATGCTTGCTAATAAATTCGTGAACAGTCTTCTCCATTTTTCGAAATTTTTTTTCATTATTTTCAAGCCTTTCATATAATTTTATCAGGTCCAAATTAAGAACATATTTTTCAAGCTGCTCTATTTTCTTGAATTTTGCAGAATAATTGTTAATAACATCCTCATTTATTATCTTAGTCATTTGGGTGCGAAGTCCATGAACTTCTTGCTTCACAAATCCCCAATTAGCTGCATCACTAGCTACTATAGGTGTGGCGACATTAGTTAGACGCTTTCCTACAATATCATATTGGCCATCAGCGGTAAGCTGGAATCCAACTCCTGGCAAACCACGGAGTTTTTGAGCTTTTCCATGCATACCCTGACGACCAAATTTATCAATGTTATTGCTAACACCACCCATGATTAACTTAAACTAAATGATTTTACTAGCAAGTTTTTACTTATATAGCCCTCATTATTTTTTAAACACAATATCAATGTTATAAAACTACAAAATTAAAGCAACAGTATTTTACTAAACATATTTATTTCACAATTGGTAATTACATTATTTAAATACATATACATATTATAATGCATTTGATTTTTTCATCAGACATAAACTCCCTCGTCATCCAAAATTCGAGTTATAATTAAACAAACTTTGTGCCATCTTTTTTAGATCATTTAATTTTCTTTCAAAAATGTATTTACTACTTTTTTCTATGGTCTTTGGATATGGTTGAAAAACGTGTTTTTTAAAAAATTACTCATTTTTTGTCTAAAAATCGTGATTTTTAATTTTTTTAAATATATATATATATATATATATATATATATATATATATATATATATATATATATATATATATATATATATATATATTATATATATATATATATATATATATATATATATATATATATATATATATATATATATATATATATATATATATATATATATATATATATATATATATTTACCACTGTCTTGCTCCTTTTAAATCCTATGTTTATTGCCCCCTTTGTCTATTTAAAAATACATTACCAAACTTGATTGTTTTATTTCAATCTATAGGTCTAAATATTATAGGGTATTAGGTTAGGAGAATTAAAAAACAGAATCTACTAATAATTAACTTTATTTAAATTATACAATTCATGTACATGTGATTTAATCAATAATATTTCTGAAGCATCTAAACATAAAATGGGTTCTTTGTGATCACTGATAGTCATATCACGACATTCCTCTTCAAACCAATTCCTAACAAAGATAAAATTTTGCTAAAATCTGACTTAACAACTGCTTATTTATTAAAATAATCAGTTGGCATAGGTACTTATAGTCACGTATAGATGGTGTGCTACTCTAGGTGTTCTAACCTTCGAGCATATATATGCCTGGAGGGATATGATGCGATGTGCTTTTCTAACCTTCGAGCATATATGTACCTGGAGGGATATGAAGCGATGTGCTGAAAACGTGGTAGTATTAGAAGAAAGCATAATGCCGTTGCTCTCTCTCACAACACACCTGATTTACCTATTAGAACAGGTATACATACTTAAAGTTTCTAATTATTAAATATATATAAATATATTTTGTCTTTTATTAGGTTTAAAATAATAAAGCCCATCCCAAGATTAATTAAGTACTTTTGCTATGTGTAACCTTAAAATTCTCCCTTCTTGAAATGGATTAGCAACAAATGGCAACATACACTTATTAGACATTTATATATTAAACAGTTACACCAAAATTTACAATAATTTATTGCTCATTTTTAGTAAAAAGCACTTCAAATGAATCCAGTTTTGTACCTTGTAAAAATATATATAATAAGTATAACTGGTTGTATAATTTACAATAAATAAAACACATATTGTGGAAAAAATAATAAAGTGAATCGGTTTGCGAACGAATCTTTTCAAGTGATTGATTCAAGTGAATCGATTCAGTAAAAGATTATTGTTAATTTTGATTAAAAGATACGATACCTTTAATATTGTAAAGTTGCATTATTATTGCTTTCTCTAATAGGAAAAGTGTCGTTTAGAATATAGGTTTAATTAAACTCCAGGCGAGACTAATATGTAATAGAGGCTTAAAAAGTTCAAGGTCGAAAAGCAAAAGAGTGGAAGGAGCATGCATGCGCAGTTATTATCAAGGTCAAGTAAACGAAGAGTGGGAAGGGCACGCATCAAATACACTAAAATTTACATTTTGTTGCAGAATAAATACTATGTGAGAAATAAACTAATTATTAATTAATATATTCATTTAATATATAAGTGTGGGCAAAGCTTTATAGATTTACACATACACACACACATATATATATTATTGTAAACCTAGTTGCCTATAGGCCAGGCCTTAGTTCATTATTGATTTTTTCCCATCTAGTGCCCTCTATGTATATTTTTAAAAGGATTTTGTCAAATAAATGTATGCTAATTTATCAATTTGTGTCTTTTTATTACGCCTATAATAATAAAAACCCATGTCAAGATTAATTAAGTACATTTCCTATATGTAAATAAAGTATTCTGGTTTTATAGTGTAAAAATCTATGTTCTAAGGGTGCTTTAGAATGTAATAATAGAAATCCGACTAAAGTTTCGATAATCCGTTACTTATCTAATACCAAAAAATATATGACAGAAAAAAGCACATATTTGCAAAGATCCGAGCAAGCAAACATCTAATAAATATACAGTTATGATTTTTATTTATTTATTGGAAACAAAAAAGCAAAGGTAGGATAGTAAATGAACTAAAAATGAATTTTAGTTATATTTCTTGTTTCTAATTTTTAGGTCCCCATGTGCCTATTTGCATAAAACTTACAGTAAACCTATATCTTTATGGGTGAATTTTCCTCGAAGGCCAAAACAAACCATTCTTTAAAGCTGTATTATGGCACATGAAAAAGAAACCCCTTAACAAGTGGACAACTAACTTTATTATTATTATTTAAGACGTGAAAAAGTGTATATAATTTTAAGTGAATTACCACCGTGCGGAAAAAACTGGGACGACAAAAGCGCTTTCTTTCCAAGCAGCTACAAGCCAGTATTGACTGCTTTATAATAAACTTTATTAAGCTGTGTAACAGTCTATTTTGGCTAAGTTGTTTATAAGAGCTAATAAGGATTTTTGCTTTTTAACTTGAAAAATTAAATAATATGTTCTGGCGCATGCACCATTTTCAGTCGTATTTAAATGCCAGTTTATTTTTTTTTGCATTACTTATTTGAATTTATATAAAGAAAAAAAAAAATATAATAGAAAAGCCTATTTTCTAATGCCTAATGAATTACATATGTGACCATATATTCTTTATAAATTTTAGGTACTCAAGGTACTTTAGATGTCAATTTAGCTTGTGCTTCGGTTTCGTTGTTATTTAACGAACATGCATTTTTATACTTTAAATTTATTTCTATTACCTTGTAAGTGGTACGTAGTACTGGTACATAGTATCTTGTGTTTTCCTAGTTTTTACTAATAGTATAGAACTTCTGGTTTTAAAACAGTTTTTGGCTCTCGGTTGAATATCTGTTCTACTTGTCTCGTATCACCACTGTTTTGAGTTTGCTTGTCTATCATGCCAGCAGTGCCTTTTGGTTTAAATTGTAATAAAAAGTTTTAGCTTAGAAATAGGCTGAAAATACTTGTTGTTATTAAGGAAATTATTGTTCGAATACCTTATAGACTTGGTTAGTTTTCTTCTATATACCTAAATGGGTGGCTTATTTAGTGGATCGCATACGTTAACGGAGGTTTAAAATACAATTCACGTATTTTCCCTGAGTTCTCTTTTGTGGAAGTTGATTTATATTGGTTTTCCGGTTTGTTTACATATTGTTGGAAATTCATCTTTTACCATTATTGATTTTTACCGGCTGTCACGAGTCAGCTGTTTTCGACATCAGAATTTAGGTTAGCTTTTTGATTGAATCGATAGTAAGGTATTGTGTATCGAGTTCGATGCTCTTACGTCACATAACTTTCTTGCTAGTCCTAATTAAGGATTATTATTGATTGCCGATTCTGTGAGTCACTTGCTGATTATGTAATTAGATTGAGTTTATTAATTAATGTTGACAATCAAGCCAATTTCCGTCGATACGTCGGGGAATGAGAACCTTCATTATCGAAGTACCTTAGCCAGCACTACCAATTTTTTTTACCCTTTGCTGTCATTTTTGCACTTTTGCAAAATTAGCCCGACAGGGATTTCTTTCCATCCTAAGCCTTCAAGAGTGAAGCCACTCTCTCTGCAAATTAGGCCCTGGCCCTTTTGGGTATATACCCGCCATTTTATGGGATTTAGGCCAGTGATCTAAGTTTTTTTAATGTAACCCCTTTTGATGTTTTTTGGGTACCTACTTGTGTGTTTTGGGTTTCATTAAATCCGATTTATTCGGGATTTAAATTACAGAAGAGGTGAGTTTTTTGTTTTCACTAGCACGTGTATGATTGTGAACATCACGTTTCTTTCCTTCATTCTAGCATTGAACATTCTATTAGCGTGGCTCTACAAGATGGATTAGCAAAAAGCAACCCCAATAGTTCAGAAACCAAAATCTGTTTCGAGTTTCTACCCTTCGTTATCCTAGCTTAGGACATCTAAAGCATACTCTTTCGTTGGATTAGCAAAATATGCATACGCAGTAAATTAGGACAGCCCTAACCACCTCATAGGTAAATAAAGCTTTATTTCAATTTTTTTTTTTGGTACCACTTCAATTTAATTTATTTATTTTTTTTGTTAAATTCCCCAAGTCTAACTTTAAAAAGAAAATTCATTGCTCGTTATATTATTTCATTAACTTTCCTCTAACTAAACTCTACTTACACTAAATAGACTATTATTATTTTTTTGTTTTTATTGCTCAGGTTAAATTTCTGAGGGCCTACGATATTATATTGTTTTGTTCGTTCGAGTTATTTTTAAGAATTAAGGGGGTCACTAGAGGGATTATTTTTTTTTGTTGTAATGCTTATTTTTTTTGTAAATGTTAAATAAAGTTGCAGTCGGGGTTAATGCCTGATGCTGACTATTATTTTCTTTATAGGGTTTTTATTTTGGGTCAACAACTACCGAAGTATTACACGGAGCCAACTCATAGCTTTTATTTGGTGCTGGGGACTGGGTTGTGATACAATGGAACACCTCTTTGGGTGTTAATCAAATCCACGAGGTCAGCATAGAGCTACCTTAGTCCACCAGGGAATTGGTAACAACGAACCATAACCTCATAATACTCTCATTGTTATTTTAATTTAGTTTCCATATTTATTTATTGCGTAATGTAAATCCCCTCGGTGTAAAACTCGCAGTGATCACTACGCGTTGGTTGTGGATGCTTTGCCTTATTATTGATTTTTTTTATAAATTTATATTTGATGATTTAACTGGTTTAATAATTAATGGATTGATCTTTTATATTAATTTACTTATCTTTACTTAATATTGTCTTTATTATGGCTCTATATTATTTGGTTTTTTTTTTTTAATAGTTTAATATTGGTTCAAGAACAACTAACTATAACCTTGGCGTTATTTTTTTTTTATAATTAATTAATTACCTTTATTTTGATTTTATTTAATTTAATTAATTTGATACTTTATTAATTAAGCGATACCATATATTTCCATGACTTTTTCTTAATATTATCTTAATTGTGAATTTTAAATTGCTTTATAACTCGCTTCGATTTTGTTTATTACTCTTATTGTCTTAAGAGTTATGCAATTTTTGGTTATTTGTTATTATTATTATTTCTTTTAATATAAAGTAGGCATACATTAGGTTTGTACTAAAACATATTGGTTAACCAGGTCTCTTTGTACAATCGTCATATTGTACACAATTTAAAATTTATTTTATTTATTTTTTGTGTTTTTGCTGAATTCATATAAATACTCGCATTTTCTTTAACTTCATGTAAATTTAAAAATTATGCTGACCTGTCTTTTGGTTCACTGCATTTATTAATTTATATAGTATAACCCGTTAATCTCACTTCTAATACTAGACATCAAATCTTATTTATTATTATTATTTAGTTTTGATAATATAGTGTAAATTATTGGGATTAAGTCGTTTTATTTCGTTCTTGTTTTTTTTTTGTTAACGATTATTTAGAGTAGCGAGCCGGAACGATCTGCGCAACATAGGCAGGACTTTTCCAGCTTAGTCGCAAAAAGCTGGTGGCGCTCTAAAGAACTTCACTGCCGTGAAGCCGGGTATGAAACCACTTAACCAGGCATTGTGAAGGTTCGCACTCCAAAAAAAAAAAAAAAAAAAAAAAAAAAAAATAACAATTTTTTTTTTACCTAATTTTTTTTTATTAACTTTTCAAAACCTGTCGAATAGCCGACATAAAAGTGTTTCAATTGGCGCCCAACGTGGGGCTATAAATAAAAAAAGAGACCGTTATTTTTGTGTAGGAGAATTTCTCTGATAAAATTAGATAATGTATGCCTAACTTTATTTTATTTTGTTCGATTACCGTGCGCCTATTCGACTTTCTTATCGTTGCTTCAGCATATTTTGCGCTATTATTTTCCCTTTTTTTTGTTGATATTGATTTTTTTAATTGTTACATTTATTTGTGTATTAAGTGACTTGCGTAGACTAGCCGATTGCCTTTCTGTTGCTCATTGTTTAGTTACTTAATTTTGGTTTTATTCTTATACCTATTATTGTTTATTTCGTATTATTGGTGAAGTGGTTATAGTGGTAATATAGTGAATCAGACCTTGTAGCCATGGATTACAAAATGGAAATTAATTATTTGAAGAAAGATATGCTCGTGTACGAGTTAGCTGTTCGGGGTATATCAAATGCTGACACAAAAACTGTGGAAGAGCTTCGTAGTACCTTACGTCCTCTTTTAAAGCTTGAAAAGCAAGGCAAATTTTTACAATCTCCTGATTATGACCTAGATTTTAAAGAAGAGACAACATATATTACTACCGAGTTAACAGAAATTTGTTCCAGCCTTAAGACTATAGTTGGTGAGAGCGTTAAGGCTAAGTTTGAGCGGTATCAATCTAGATTGGTCCATCTTTTAAGAAGAGTTGATCGGATTCAAAGTTCACCATTGACCGCTGAGGAAAAACAAGTACGTTCTTCGTTGCTAGTAGATATTTTAGCAGCCCTGGATAAATTGGAGTCCATTTTGAAGACTGATCCAGACTTAAGTGCTTTACTTGAAGGTACCCGAATTGATGATCCCGAAGCGGCGACGGCTTCAACTCCAACTAACGTCAGTCCAAGCGAAGGCTCAAACCCCGTATTTGTTGCTGCAAATGTAGGCCCTACTAAATATGAATCAGTCCAAAAGTGGGGAGTAAATTTACTGGTGACTGCAAGCACATGACTGTCCATGCATTTTGGAAAGAGTGGCTGAACTACGCATCGCAAGACATGTATCAGAAAAGACTTGTTTGATCAAGCTATAGATTTATTTTCTGGAAAAGCCCTGAATTGGTTCCGTTCTTACCGACATAGATTTTCAAACTGGCGTGAGCTTTCTAATCTTCTTAGTCAACATTATGAACCCCTGATTATAAATCAAGACTTTTTCGTGAAATTTTGGATAGAACACAAGACCCTTCCGAAGGTATCGTAGACTATTTAGCTACCATGAATGCGTTATTTAGGCGTTATCAAGGAGTTCCTACCGATGCACAGCTTGAAATAATTACTAGGAATCTTGCACCCTTTTATACCACCCAGCTGCCTATTGTAAACTCTTATTGAAGAGCTCGAGGTTGAGTGTTTAAAATTGGAGGCGAAGAAATATCGCGCCGAACATTATTTACCTCCTCCCAGGAAGAGGGTAAATATGGTAGAGCCCGATTTTGCCTTTATTGAAAGTGGTGTCCCTCATCATTCTAGCGATTCAAATCATACAGGAATTTCAGCCATGGAGTCACCTAGCACAAGTAGAAATAGCGTGGTGTGCTGGAATTGTCAAGGTCAAGGACACATGAATAGAGACTGTAATATGACTCGCAAAGTGCATTGTTTTAGATGTGGTCAGGCGAATGTCACTGTTCGTAACTGTCCAAAATGCTCGAATTCGGGAAACGGATCCCGGGGCTACCAAAGTAGGTCGTGTGATATTCCCCGTAGAAACTATGTCGACCTCTACAACTAATTTAGACAACAAGGCGGTCCTGGATTTTATTATTGCACATGCACAGGGTGACCAACGCCCTTACCTTGAGTTGTCTATTCTCGGAGTTCCTTTGTTGGGCTTATTAGACAGTGGAGCCTCTAGAACTATAGTTGGCCGACCTGGCTATGAAATCTTCAAAGGTTAGGCTTAAAACTTCAAAAACAACCTGTTGCTTGTACTGTTGCAAACGGTCAAACTTGCACCAGTTTAGGATTTATACAGACCCCTATGACGCTGAAAGGAAGAACTCGTATGGTAGACATTTTAGTCCTTCCAGAGCTTGCTCACAAGTTAATTTTGGGCGTAGATTTTTGGCTGGCTATGGAAATTGTTCCAGATCTAAGGCAGGATGTATGGCATTTTGGCAACGACGATGAGCTACCCACGATCTGTAGCATTCAAGATAAAACATCCCTTACTGAAGATCAAACACGGCAGTTAAATAGTTTGGTAGAAGAAAAATTATCATTAATGGGAGATGGCTTAGGTTGCTGTAAAACAACAGAGCATGTAATTGAGGTGGAACCCGGAACAAGGCCGGTAAAACAACGGTATTACCCAGTGTGTCCATTTAAACAAAAAATTATTGATGAAGCTTTAGACGAGATGTTAAACTTAGGTGTTGTGGAACCTTCTAAGAGTCCCTGGTCCAGTCCGGTTTGTTTGGCACGTAAGAGGGATGGTTCGTACAGGTTTTGTTGCGACTTTCGTATTTTAAATAAAGTCACGAAGAAGGACAGTTATCCAATTCCATATATTTCTTCAATACTGGATAATTTAAGAAATGCTCGCTATCTTAGTAGCATCGACATAAAATCAGCGTTTTGGCAGGTGCCACTTAGCGAAGAGTCAAAAGAACTTACCGCCTTCACTGTGCCTGGTAGAGGCTTATTTCAATTCCGACGTATGCCTTTCGGATTAACCAATGCTCCTGCTACTTGGCAGAGGATTGTAGACTCTGTATTGGGTGCTGATCTTGAGCCGAAAGTAATGGTATATCTTGATGATGTAATTTTAATCAGTGAGAGCTTTGAAGAACATCTTCGTTTACTTAGTCTCGTATTTGACAGACTTCGAGAAGCAGGATTAATAGTCTCCCTAGACAAATGCAAATTTTGCCTTCCAGAACTTAAATACTTAGGCTACGTTGTAGATCGCGATGGATTAAGACCGGATCCCGAAAAGTCGAAGCAATAGTCAACATTCCAACCCCCAAGAATGTCACAGAGATCCGCAGATTTATGGGTACCGCATCTTGGTACAGAAGGTTTGTCCCCAATTTTTCATCTATAATGGCGCCTTTAACCAATCTCATTAAGAAGAATGTCAAGTGGAATTGGACTCGAGATTGCGAACAATCTTTAAGCAGATTAAAGAACATTTGGTTACTGCTCCCATTTTGACTTGTCCCGATTTCGATCGTACTTTTACTCTGCAAACTGATGCTTCTGCATTTGGAATTGGTTCAGTCCTAACACAAGAATTTGAGGATGGCGAAAAAGTAATTTGCTACCTGTCTCGCTCACTAACCAAGCAAGAACAGAAGCTAACGGTAACCGAAAAGGAATGTTTAGCTGTCATCTGGAGCGTAGAAAAATTGCGACATTACCTAGAACACGCTCATTTTAAAGTCATAACCGACCACCATTCTTTGCTTTGGCTTCACCGCTTAAAAGACCCTCAAGGACGCTTGGCCCGTTGGGCATTAAGACTACAACCATATGATTTTGAACTTATTCACAGGAAGGGTAAGGACCATATAATCCCAGATTTTCTTTCAAGGAGTGTTCCAGTGATTGTAGAACCCATTGACGCCGGAGAGATGTCGTTTATTGATTCCACGGATAAGTGGTATAAACAAATGTTTGAAAAACTAGAACAGGACCCAGGAAAGTATTCTTTGTGGAGAGTAGAAAATGATCTTCTTTACAAGTATGTCAAGAGCTCACTGTCAGCGTCATCAGCAGATTGTTGGAAGATAGTCGTTCCCAAAGACAAAAGGAGAAAAATATTAGAACGTTGTCATGATATTCCCGCTGCCGGACATGTCGGAGTTTATAAAACTTATTGGAGAGTGCATGATCGTTATTACTGGCCACAAATGAAAGCTGATATAGCATCCTATGTAAGATCCTGTAAAACATGTCAACAACATAAAGTGGAACAAAAACTACCTTCTGGACAAATGGGAAACCGACCCGAAGTAAAAGAGCCATTTCAGACTATAAGTTTAGATTTTATAGGACCACTACCACGGTCAAAACACGGCAACACTCACGCATTAGTTGTCTCTGACTATTTTAGCAAGTATGTCTTAATATTCCCCTGTAGATCAGCTAACAGTAAAACACTCATCAAGAATGTAGAAGAAGGAGTATTCTTAACATATGGAGCTCCGCAAAATCTGATGTGTGACAATGGTACGCCAATGAAATCTAAAGACTTTCAAGAATTGTGCCAAAAATATAAGGTGAAAATCTTCTATACTGCCGTCTATAACCCCAGAGCAGACCCAGTGGAGAGAGTAAATAGAGTTGTGAAGACCATGATAAGAACTTATATAAATCAAAATGACCACCGAACTTGGGATGAAAATTTAGCCTCTATTGCTTGTGCGATTCGCACTGCAAAACATGAGACTACTGGCTATTCTCCTTACTTTATTAATTTTGGAAAGGAGCACAAACTCTATGGACAAGAGTATTCCACCGTCGTACCATCGGACTCTGTCAAGCTAGACGATGTTATCAAAAGGAAAATCGAAGTATTTCGAAAAGTGTATGCCGATGTTCAGAAACGGATCCAGGTATCTCAGGAAAGGAATCGACATAACTATAATTTGCGTAGGCGACCAGGTTATCAATTTACTGTTGGTCAAGAAGTATGGCGCAGAAACAAATCCTTGTCTGATGCTGCAAATTATTATAGTGCCAAGTTGGCTCCCGAATATTTAGGACCTTTTAAGATCAAAAGAAAAACCGGCTCCTGCACTTATGAGATAGAAGATTCGCTTGGTCAGAGCAAAGGCGTGTGGCACGTCGAAAACCTCAAACCCGTAATTCCCTGATGACCAATTTACCTGACCGCTTCATCAACTTTATTTTTTTTTGTTTAAATCTTAATTGTTCATTGTAATGGATTGCATTATGTAAAATTCTCTTTCTTATTACTACATTTTCATTTAATTTTTTTTGTATTTACCTTTTAAATATGTTTTGGTTATTGTTTTGGTACCTGCCCCGCAGGAAGGGCAAGCTGAATGGGGATAGGGAGTAGTGTGGCGCGAAACACACTTGTCCTCGATCCATTTAGTAAAGAATATTCTTGCACAGGGTACTGGTTGTGGTAAAAGTCCACTGAGTGCCGTCCCAAAGTTAACCCTCAGTTACTTTGGGTCTGTTGTTTTCATTCACCGCGTTCTGTGGATAAAATCTCTTAGTTGACTATCCAGGCGGTGAATGTTTCTTCTTTCTTTGGTACCTTTTCTTAATAATTAATAATTTCATGGTTTCCTAATTATGTCTACGACAAACTGAGTTATAAACTTTTAAGTAATTTTTCTTTTTGTGTATGAGCATTTAAGGTTTAAACTTTTTTATTGGCAATCGGTTGGTTAACTTATTTTTTTTTACTTTGCTACTATCTTAACTTTATTATATATTTATAATTCTTTGTTTTATTATTTGTTTTCTTTGTACTTTCTAGTACTTTTCAGCCTAGTACAGGCTATAGTGTGCTCCCTTATAGAAGACGGAACATTTGGGCTGCTTTGTGATTTTTTTTTTGATAATCACCAATTTTTTTTTTGGTTTATTTTTTTTTTATCCGTCAATTGCGGTGTCTTTTGAGAGTTCAATATAAGCTAGTAAACGAGGTGCTACTATACTTAATCAGAAGTTACGCAATGCTAGCTGGAGTCTATTAAACACCAATAGTTATATTTTTCCAGGCCTTCCGCCATGTTGAGTTCTCGAGGACGCTGCCTTCTTTGCTAGGAAGTATCTCTGGGAGTTTCAGCAGAAACTTTCCAAACTTTGCCTTTTTTTTTTATATAGGAAATGCAAGTTGTACTATATGTATATATATTTCTTTCAATTATTTCTTTCCTGAATTTTTTTTGTTTGTTTTATCACTGTCGTAAAGGGCGCACCAGCGACCTATAACTTATCTATGAGCAGTTCTTTTTTTTTACTTTTGGAAAATTTGTTAGGGTGTTTGTCGACGACTTATCGTCGGAAAATCTTCTGGAGGAAGTTTTCCTCCTTCCGAAGGAAAGGGGGGGTTGTAACAGTCTATTTTGGCTAAGTTGTTTATAAGAGCTAATAAGGATTTTTGCTTTTTAACTTGAAAAATTAAATAATATGTTCTGGCGCATGCACCATTTTCAGTCGTATTTAAATGCCAGTTTATTTTTTTTGCATTACTTATTTGAATTTATATAAAGAAAAAAAATATAATAGAAAAGCCTATTTTCTAATGCCTAATGAATTACATATGTGACCATATATTCTTTATAAATTTTAGGTACTCAAGGTACTTTAGATGTCAATTTAGCTTGTGCTTCGGTTTCGTTGTTATTTAACGAACATGCATTTTTATACTTTAAATTTATTTCTATTACCTTGTAAGTGGTACGTAGTACTGGTACATAGTATCTTGTGTTTTCCTAGTTTTTACTAATAGTATAGAACTTCTGGTTTTAAAACAGTTTTTGGCTCTCGGTTGAATATCTGTTCTACTTGTCTCGTATCACCACTGTTTTGAGTTTGCTTGTCTATCATGCCAGCAGTGCCTTTTGGTTTAAATTGTAATAAAAAGTTTTAGCTTAGAAATAGGCTGAAAGTACTTGTTGTTATTAAGGAAATTATTGTTCGAATACCTTATAGACTTGGTTAGTTTTCTTCTATATACCTAAATGGGTGGCTTATTTAGTGGATCGCATACGTTAACGGAGGTTTAAAATACAATTCACGTATTTTTCCTGAGTTCTCTTTTGTGGAAGTTGATTTATATTGGTTTTCCGGTTTGTTTACATATTGTTGGAAATTCATCTTTTACCATTATTGATTTTTACCGGCTGTCACGAGTCAGCTGTTTTCGACATCAGAATTTAGGTTAGCTTTTTGATTGAATCGATAGTAAGGTATTGTGTATCGAGTTCGATGCTCTTACGTCACATAACTTTCTTGCTAGTCCTAATTAAGGATTATTATTGATTGCCGATTCTGTGAGTCACTTGCTGATTATGTAATTAGATTGAGTTTATTATACTGTTGACAATCAAGCCAATTTCCGTCGATACGTCGGGGAATGAGAACCTTCATTATCGAAGTACCTTAGCCAGCACTACCAATTTTTTTTTACCCTTTGCTGTCATTTTGCACTTTTGCAAAATTAGCCCGACAGGGATTTCTTTCCATCCTAAGCCTTCAAGAGTGAAGCCACTCTCTGCAAAATTAGGCCCTGGCCCTTGGGTATATACCCGCCATTTTATGGGATTTAGGCCAGTGATCTAAGTTTTTTTTAATGTAACCCTTTTGATGTTTTTGGATACCTACTTGTGTGTTTTGGGTTTCATTAAATCCGATTTATTCGGATTTAAATTACAGAAGAGGTGAGTTTTTTTGTTTTCACTAGCACGTGTATGATTGTGAACATCACGTTTCTTTCCTTCATTCTAGCATTGAACATTCTATTAGCGTGGCTCTACAAGATGGATTAGCAAAATGGCAACCCCAATAGTTCAGAAACCAAAATCTGTTTCCGAGTTTCTACCCTTCGTTATCCTAGCTTAGGACATCTAAAGCATACTCTTTCGTTGGATTAGCAAAATATGCATACGCAGTAAATTAGGACAGCCCTAACCACCTCATAGGTAAATAAAAGCTTTATTTCAATTTTTTTTTTGGTACCACTTCAATTTAATTTATTTATTTTTTTTTGTTAAATTCCCAAGTCTAACTTTAAAAGAAAATTCATTGCTCGTTATATTATTTCATTAACTTCCTCTAACTAAACTCTACTTACACTAAATAGACTATTATTATTTTTTTTTGTTTTTATTGCTCAGGTTAAATTTCTGAGGGGCCTACGATATTATATTGTTTTGTTCGTTCGAGTTATTTTTAAGAATTAAGGGGGTCACTAGAGGGATTATTTTTTTTTTGTTGTAATGCTTATTTTTTTTTGTAAATGTTAGTAAAGTTGCAGTCAGGGTTAATGCCTGATGCTGACTATTATTTTCTTTATAGGGTTTTTATTTTGGGTCAACACCACGAAGTATTACACGGAGCCAACTCATATAGCTTTTTATTTGGTGCTGGGGACTGGGTTTGATACAATGGAACACCTCTTGGGTGTTAATCAAATCCACGAGGTCCAGCATAGAGCTACCTTAGTCCACCAGGAATTGGTAACAACGAACCATAACCTCATAATACTCTCATTGTTATTTTTAATTTAGTTTCCTATTTATTTATTGCGTAATGTAAATCCCCTCGGTGTAAAACTCGCAGTGATCACTACGCGTTGGTTGTGGATGCTTTGCCTTATTATTGATTTTTTTATAAATTTATATTTGATGATTTAACTGGTTTAATAATTAATGGATTGATCTTTATATTAATTTACTTATCTTTACTTAATATTGTCTTTATTAGGGCTCTATATTATTTGGTTTTTTTTTTTTTAATAGTTTAATATTGGTTCAAGAACCACTAACTATAACCTTGGCGTTATTTTTTTTATAATTAATTAATTACCTTTTATTTTGATTTTATTTAATTTAATTAATTTGATACTTTATTAATTAAGCGATACCATATATTTCCATGACTTTTCTTAATATTATCTTAATTGTGAATTTTAAATTGCTTTATAACTCAAGCTCGATTTTGTTTATTACTCTTATTGTCTTAAGAGTTATGCAATTTTGGTTATTTGTTTATTATTATTTCTTTTAATATAAAGTAGGCATACATTAGGTTTGTACTAAAACATATTGGTTAACCAGGTCTCTTTGTACAATCGTCATATTGTACACAATTTAAAATTTATTTTATTTATTTTTTGTGTTTTTGCTGAATTCATATAAATACTCGAATTTTCTTTAACTTCAGGTAAATTTAAAAATTATGCTGACCTGTCTTTTGGTTCACTGCATTTATTAATTAATATAGTATAACCCGTTAATCTCACTTCTAATACTAGACATCAAATCTTATTTATTATTATTATTTAGTTTTGATAATATAGTGTAAATTATTGGGATTAAGTCGTTTTATTTCGTTCTTGTTTTTTTTTGTTAACGATTATTTAGAGTAGCGAGCCGGAACGATCTGCGCAACATGGCAGGACTTTCCAGCTTAGTCGCAAAAGCTGGTGGCGCTCTAAAGAACTTCACTGCCGTGAAGCCGGGTATGAAACCACTTAACCAGGCATTGTGAAGGTTCGCACTCCAAAAAAAAAAAAAAAAAAAAAAAAAAAATAACAATTTTTTTACCTAATTTTTTTTATTAACTTTTCAAAACCTGTCGAATAGCCGACCTAAAGTGTTTCAATATATATATATATATATATTTTTATAAAATTCAAATTATTTTTTTTAAAAAAATGCTTACTAATAAAAGGACAAATGTAAAATGTTTTAATAGTTAATATACTTACTTTCTTTCTCCTAAAACATCCATCAGAAGATTTTTACCAATAAATGAAAATATATAATCGATTTTCTGCTTTTTTTATTGTCCAACTGTTTAAATTCTATGATCACGCGATAGTCCTTAAATGCACCATTAAGCAGATATAAAGGCAGTAAGCACCGTTATGAGAAATTGTTACCGATTTATTGAATTTTTAAAATATAGCGGTGCAGTGCATACAAATGTGTGAATTAAAATTTTAGGATAGTATAGAAAGTTGTTTTTTTTAAGAGAAACTTAGAATTATTATTGATAATTATTCTTGCATTTTCACTCCCTATTTATACCAATTCTCTTTTTTTTTTGGGTTTTGCCCCCCCAAAAAGTTTTAATTAGGGTGTCGTAAGCATGGTAACACGTTTATTAACATGGAAATTGGATTAGAAAGAATTTGGTCACTTTAGGGATGAAGGAACAAAAAAATGGAAATGTTGGAGCTTTTTAAGTTAGACTGTAAAGGAATGCATTACGTGTTGCTTTATTGAAGCTGCCAAGGTAGGAATTGTCCTGACTAATTCCCAACAGCATTTCAAAAAAAATAATCGGGGAACTTATATAAATAAGCGGCATAATAACAAAACAGTCAGGCTCACTGGAAGTATTAGGAAACCCCAAGGTAATGTCCAGGCTGACGGGGGGAATACAAAAAAACTGGAAGTCCTAGAAGAACGCAACAGGGTAACTCTCCTGTGGGTACCAGGACATTCAGGAATAAAAGGCACGAAAAGCGGATGAGCTAGCGGGACATGGATCATCCACATCATATTTTGGACCAGAACCTGCTTTTTAGAGTGACTAAAACCACAGCACGGGGGGCAAACCGGGGGAATGGATCCGAAACAAACAAAAAGGAATACTGGAAAAACCTCAGTAGAATAAAACATGGAAAAAGGCTTCATGGGGCCCCCATCCAAAGAATGAAGGAAGAACTACCCCAGACAAAGTAGGAATATACTTTCATAACAGTAGGGTTCTAACAGGGCACGATATCCTAAGGGACACCTACAAAAAAATATGCTTATACAATGAAACCTAAGTTCCAAAATGTGCGACGAGGGGAAAAGAAACTTTATATAACACTTTAAGGAAAAGAAACAGCCACCATATACTGTGCGAATGTGAACGTTGAATTACAAAAGACAGGCATTATTTGGGCAACCAAATATGAGCCCACAGGAATATATCAACCCACTAGTAAGTCTCGGGGTTATACAGACTTGTAGAGGGAACAAGAGTAATAGGGATTGGTATAAAAGATTATGGGAGATTAGGCACAAAAAGCAAAGAGGCTGCGCTGCCTCTCGTAGTGAATCAAGACTGCTTCCAAGGAAGAAGAAAAAGGGTAACACATGGTATCGACAAAAAAATTTTGGGTTTCTTTTTTTAAACCCTGTATTTTTCTTCCTTTTTTTTTAAAAATAAAATTAATAAATAAAAGTTTAACAATTGCCCATTAATATTATAAACATAAGTTATACTTTATGAAATAAAAAAAACAAAAATAGTATATCAAAAGTATTCTATTGTAAAATCAAAATGTGAAGTTTTCGTACAATAAAATTTAATACATTATCAAACAATTTATTGGGAAAGGCTATACTAAACATTTGTGTTTGTAAAGATATCTTTAAAAAAAATTTTTAAACTTCCATTCTGGGATCTCAGCCAAAAACTTTTTAATGTATAAATATAAAACCCAATATACTCGGAAATGCCCCAATATGGACTTTTATTACACACTGGCGAACTTTAATCACCGTAAATTAAGGTTTATTTTTTATTCTTGATAATTTTATAAATACTTCGGACTTCCTTTTTATTTGCCCTAAAACCTAAGTCAAAAAAATTTAAATCCTAGAACACTTTTTTTAAAAAGTTCTAGTAAGTGCTGGTATTAAAAAAAAATTTAACTTGTTTGGATTGCTTCACTTTTAAAAACTTGAAACTTTTTCCGATCCTGGCTTGGTTACCCAAATTATATTAGATACATTCTGGGGGGAACTGAATGTTGCCCACCACTGTCTGGCACCCAACAGCCGACTGGGATGGTCTGAGGGTTTCTTTTCCCCTGCCCTTGGTTTTCCTACCTGCTTTTCCCTCACCATCCTTTTAAAATTTGTAACCAACTTACCGAAACAATGTAACTGGGGATTAGGACTTCCAAACCTTTAAATACAAACGTGGTTTTCTTCCCTGTCACCAAGACTTTCTTTTAAAAATACAAGCCTACAAAAAGCTTCTTCTCCCCCCAGTCCCAAAACCCTTAAAAAATCCAAAACAAAAAAATCAGGGATAATCAAACTATCTCCAAAACCAAAGACCCCTTTTAACAAAACAGTAAAAGATTAAGTCCCCCTCTTGCCTGAATGGCAGTAAATCCTTGGGTTCCTTTTAAGAACATCAGTCCTTTTAAAATTTTTTTCTACTCCTTATCTCTAAAGATGAAATTGTTTCCCACCTCTAAAGGAGCCCGAACTATTTTCCCAATAATTTGCTTCCCCTTCCATCAATTGCCCTTTTCCTTATAAAATGTCGGAAAATTATTATTAAAGTCAAACAGATCAACTTATCCTTTTCTTCTAATATCAAAAAATTGTCTGGGCTGAATGGCAATAGCAATCGTCTTAAAAAAAAGTGCTCCTGGTTGCCCTTTTCTTTTGCCTGTGTATAGTATGGTTTTAAAACCCATTACGGCCGGGTATTTTTTCCGGAGAGCTGGCGCACGTGTCCCCAAAGAAGGATGTAAAACTCTCCCTTCTAACTTTAGACCTATAGCAGAGTTGTTTTAGGGTGATGGAAAAACTCATTAATTTACCAATAAAGTATTTAAAAAAAAAAAACAATTTTATTAACAAACATGCCTTCTGCCAAAAACGTATGGGTTACAGGTGACATCAGTTTATAATCTGAAAAAATGTTTGTAGTAATGCTTCAACGCATATTTGTTTGTATTTTTAATGTTTAAATAAAAAGTTTCGAAAATTTTTTTTTTTTGGGAGGCTTTATTTTAATGTACGTAAATTTTACCTATCAATGTATTATCGCAATTAATAGCAATAGCATTCCGGGGGTTAAGGAACACGAAAAACCATTTGTTTATATACTTTTTATTAAACTTTGAAGTCATAGGTTTGAAGCTGCGTAAAACAATAAAAATTTAATTCCCTTTTTTTGATTTTTTTTTTAAAATAACTGTCCCAAATCCAGTCTTTTTAAAAAATATTCTAATTTCCCTTTCGATACGTAAAGATTCAAAAACATATTTTTTATTTTGGCCCCAGAAGGCTTTTTTTATAAAGCATAATTACTAGGTACCTGGATGTCGGGCTTTTAGATGTTTAATATTTTGTCTTAGTTTCTTCAATTACCAGAAAAAAGGGATTTTGCTTTTTTCACGAACTTTGTGATGACGGGGTGCCCTACGGGCGATCGTATTTTTGGCAAACTGAAATGCAGTGTATATGTCCAGCCAACTAGCTTAATTAGCCTTTTTAATCAACAGCCCACCTCTTTACTAAACACCCCGGTTTAATTTCGGCCTGAATGGGTTTCAGTCATTTGATCAACAGCTAGACAAAGGGCGGGGATCGATAAAACGTTTTCACTTGCCTAGCCTGTTACAAATTTAGTTCCAGTTTCTGCCACCAGCCCATAACTCTCCAAACTGTCAATATGGCGTCAAAACATCAAATTTGATGGGGTTTTCCAAAGGTTAATGAAAAATAATACAATGGAAGCGGTGTGACAATAATAAGTAAATTTAGCTGGAGTGACTCACCATTACATTTTTATAGCGAATTTCTATTGGCTTTTGACCAAAATAACCCCAACTCTGACTAACATCTGATCCCATGATTTTCAAACAACAGGAATATGTTACATTTTGATATTTAATTAAAAATTTCTAATATTAGATTTTTCCTTTTTTATTTCTGTCACATGGTCACCCTTTTCGTATGGCCTAAGCATTAGCTAGCGTTTATTAAATTTGAACAAACGTTCGGCTAAAAAATCATTTTCCATAGTTGAACGGCGCTGTTTAGTAAAAGGCTAACTGTTTATTAAACGGCTAATTAAATAGTTGGCTGGGACCTATAAAATCAATAAAATCGTTTGAAAAGCTAACTCAGTACTTTTAGCTGGCCCTTGGGATAATGCTTTTCTTTTTTGATATTCGGACTTAAATTATTTTAAAAAACACCTATGTTAGTAACCTTTTAAAAAAAACACAATTAAAAAAAACAAAGCTACCAAAGATGTCATCATAAAAAATTGTAGTTTACATGACCCGTATTACTAAAATCAACACTGAATTAAGCAAAATAACAACAACGTGGCTTTCATCATTTTTTAAAGGAAAAGTGTCTCTATTAAATAACGATAATAAAAGCAACTTACAACTAAAACGAACCATTAAGCAAAACTTATTTAATAAAAAATTAAAAATGACTTAATCCCAAAATTTATAATAGAAATGAAATTGATTTACTTTAATGTAATTTATTTTTTACTTTCGTTAAACAATTTTTATAGGGTTTTTCTAAATATAAAAATTTTATTTTTAATTTTGCCTGCATTATTATAATTTTAAATGACTTTTTTAACAAATATAACATTCTTTATTTATAAAATATAGAAATAAAATAGATTTTATAACCTGTTAAAATTTAATGCTTTTTTTTTTTATCCTTTAAATTAAAATTTTTTTTATTTAAAATCAAATACTATCCAAAATAATTGACTTATTCTTGTGGTAAAGCTGTGTAATCTATCCAAAAACATATCAAAATACCCAAAACCCAAAAAACTGAAATATTTTTGTTTATTTATTTTAAACTTTGCTTCTTAGTAGTCCGTGATTGCAAGGGGCAACTTTGGATATCTTTGGGAAAAGAAGCTTTGGGGCCACTTTACACTCCCCTGACCCCCTCCCCTGATGCGCCCCTCCAAGAATCACTCCGGGCGGGGCGCCAGGCGTAAGGGCGGGTGTGGTAGCCCCCCCGTTGGGGGTATGTGACTGGACCCTTTCCTTAAAAACAATATAACAAGGTTTTGGAGCGGTTTCGTGGTATTTCCGCCCCGGTATGAAATACACGCGCCCCACCATCTGGAGGTAACCAGTCAGTCGAAT
Organism: Listronotus oregonensis; assembly: GCA_019359885.1. Taxonomy (NCBI): domain Eukaryota; kingdom Metazoa; phylum Arthropoda; class Insecta; order Coleoptera; family Curculionidae; genus Listronotus; species Listronotus oregonensis. The sequence goes on from JAHBCN010000606.1 coordinate 48,630, forward strand.
TTACTTTTAAAATAAGTGGACCCCTTAAAAAAAGGGGTATTGCTTGTATGACCTGTATTTAAAATAAAAAAAAAAGAAAACCCCTGGAACCCAAAATGGAGAATAAACCGAGAACCTTTTCTATATGTCTTTTGGGAAACTCGAAAATAACCCAAAAAATTATGAAACTATAAAATGGACCACAAAACGTTTAGATTGTTGTAAATTTAGTTTGCCCCTATATCACAAAAAGATACAATTTTGAGAACTAGCTTAAATGCAGAGAAAATTTTAAAACTTACTTTCCATTTTCCCCAACTGGCCCCAATCACCATAAGATTTTTTTTTTTGTATCTTAGCATCTTCTTGTGTTGAATTTTTTAAAAAAATGTTGGGTTTTTATACAGCAATAATTATTTACAAGTAAATTTTCCAAAAATAAACAACCATTTTTTTATATATTGTATAATTTTAAAAAACCCAAGATATAACTACCATTTTTAGTAAAAATATTTAAATCCAATATTATATTATTTAAGGTTATTTTTAAAGTGGGTATAACACCCTTTCCACCGGGACAGATCGGTCTTTGTGGCTCTGTCCTTAATAATTTGGCAAATTTGTGTATGAGTCTAAAACGCACTGAAAGGTCTGCAACGTAATTTTGGGGTTGTGTGTGTTTTAAATAACTGTGCAGGTTCAAGCGTGCACTCCTGCCACGTCGCTCCAACTACACACTCCTGGCATCTCGGTGACCAGCATTCACATACACGCATTAAAAGCGCACGACTGAAGCGTCCGCTCCAAAACTGTCGGAAAAGCTCTGTGTATAAACGGCAACATCGGGTTTGCTCCAACCCCGCATAAAATCCTTAATTATATGGTCATGCGCAAGCCCAGTCAAATAAACCAACGTGGTTTATTTGTCTGGGATTCGCATGACCTCCCTTTTCTTTGATTATATCTACGTGGCTTCTAGACCCATTTCTGAAGACTAAAAAGAATGTTTCATAAAAAAATTTACTTTGTTTTCCATATTATCTTTTATAATTATCAGAAAAAAAATATCGCAATAAAAATTGGAAAAATATAGGCAACTTGAACTTCTTTAAATGGAACTCCTGAATTAGGCAACAATAAAATATTTTTTTGTTTCAAATTATATATATATATATATATTTATATTTTTTTTATATATATATATTATATAATAAAAATATATATATAAATATATATATATATATATATATATATATATATATATATATATATATATATATATATATATGTATATATATATATATATATATATATATATATATATATATATATATATATATATATATATATATATATATATATATATATATATATATATATATTATAGATATTGATAAACCATTTATAAGATATTTAGCTTAAAATATAAATACAGTTTAGATCGAAATTTTGTTTGGTATGCACGGTTCTTATCAGTGCTAGTCGTTTACCTTATCCGGTCCTGTTTTGTATTAACCTAAAGAAGTTCGTTTTTAAAATAAAATTCAGTTTTATATCGGCTGGTGTAAGTTTAAAAAAATGGATCCTTCCCTAACGGGGAGGGTGTAAATCACAACAGACGTCAAGTGATGCACTAAGTAAAAATTTTAATAATTCCAGCCAAGGCTTAATGGATTTTACCAGAGCAGGAATTAAAACTCCAGTTAAAAATGCTTTAACATTTATTCAGATAAGTACAACCTTAACTTAATATCGATTGATTTGATCGATTGTACCAATAATGACAATCTTGGACGGTTATATCCCCTTAGAGTTGGGCATATTTTGCACAAAATTATTAATAAAAATATTTTGAAATTAAATCAGTTGGTAAAAATAGAGTAAGAGTTCAGCTACAATCTCTCAAAGATGCTAATGACTTACTAAAAATAGTTGTTTTGAGCAGGAAAACTACGCGCTTTTATACCTAATCACATATTAGAAACAAAGGTCTAATTAAAGGTGTTAATACTTTTTTGATGAAACTTATATTTTACAAAACATTAAATCATCCAGTAGGGTTCTAAACATTAAAGATTTCCAAAAAATGTTTTTGGTGATAAAACACCAATAATAGTTAAAAAAACAAACAATACTATTAACTTTCGAAGGTAATATTATCGGAGGAAATAAGTAATGATAGCTGATCTTTCCAGTTGAAACTTACTATGGTAAGTTACTCAATGTTATAAAGGCTTAAAATATGGCCATATATCAAAACAGTTAGATCTAATGTAGAATTGTGTATTTCATGTGGTAAATCTAAAACTGGGGATGCTCAGCACAAATGTTGAGCTCTAGATATCATTGTGTAAACTGCAAAACAGGCTCACACAAGTCTAACTCAAAAAATTGCCCATTTTCATTAAACAAGAAAATATTAAAAAATATGATTGAAAATAAAAAACCTTCAAAGAAGCTAGAAAACGTTATGAAAACTCTTATGCTGCTTTACTACTAGTAATCGATTCGGCTCTTCAAATAATAGCGATAATTATAATAAAATTTTCCTAAATTACCTAGTACCAGGCAGTTAAGTACACAATTGCCAAAAAAAAGCAACAAGAACTTCTACATTTTCCTTGTCACACCAGAGACCTAGTACGTCTCGTACAAATGAGCAAAATATTAAAACAGAAAACATAATACATCCTCCCCACACCTAGGACCATATTTCCCTTATTGGTCCATCTACACCCCTTTCACCTAATATTGTTAATAATAAACCTTACAATAACGATAATAACGACAATGTAAACATTATAAAACAACAAAATATTTTATTAGATTCTTTTCTAATACTTTATAAAATTTTAGGAAATTTTAAGTCATTGGAAAATTAAAAGGTTTAAAAGTAGATGTTATAAAAAAGTATTGCTTGAAATTGTAAAATCGTCTTCTTCGACTCAAGTATAATGGGTTCGGGTGGAAAAAATAGTTTGAATATACTTCAAAGGAATTCTTAATCTGCAATTGCAAAAAGAAGCCTTGATGCTATTCTTTACCAAAAAGATATTGACATCGCCTTGATCCAGGAGACCTGGTTCAAACCGGGTCGAGACGTTGTCTTTTCAGGATATAAAATTGTCAGGGAAGATAGGGCAGATGGCAAAGCGGGCGTTGCCATTCTTACCTCAAAAAACATTAGTTTTCGTACCATTAATTTTTCCCAAAATTTTAATACGGATATTTTAGTTTGTGGTTTTTGTTATAAATATTAACAATAAAATGTAACTTTATTATCCATATATGGCCACCTAATATAAAAACTAGTCCTAGTGATTGGAATTCAATTATTGCTCAAATTACTACCCCTTATTTAATTTGTGGTGATTTTAATGCTCACAGTGGTGTTTGGGGCTCAAAAAACGACCGATGAAATAACTATTAAATTTATTGATAACAATGACATGGTTATTTTAAATAATGGCTCACCGACCAGGCGCATCAGCCGGGGGGTAGTAAATCATCGTTGATTTAAGTCTCACATCTCCAGACATATCTAATAATTTTATATGGCACACTGATTCTGACACACTTGGTTTTAAACCACTTTCCAATTGTTATGACTCTTAGTTTATCCAATCTAAGCCAAGAAAAAATTTTCCGAAAACTAAATGGAACACAAAAAGCAGATTGGAATGTGTACACTCTTTATTTTGAGCAACAAATTTTTAATTCTCCTACTTTTACAGATACAAAGCACAAATACTCTGTTTTGAAAAACTGTATAAATGAAGCAGCTAAAATTAGCATCCCTGTCTACAAACCATTTTCTTTTAACAGTCGACGTCCCCCTCCATGGTGGGACCCGGTAACGTGCGACAATGAAATTCAAAAGCGTAAACAAGCTTTGAGCGAATACAAAAGGAAACCTACTCTGGAAAATTTTTAATATGCAAAAAAGTTGAAGCTGAAACCAAAAACTTTTTTAAAGAAAAGCCAGGAAAATTGGGTAAATTGGGGCTCCAAATTAAATAAAACACACCTTCCTCACTTTATGGTCACTAGCAAGGCGAATGACTAAAAAACAGATCTTCAAAAGCCAACTACCAGCAATGGCTTGATGAATTTTTCGACAAGGTAGCTCCCCCTTTTTGTTCCTCCAATACAGCAAGAACACCAACTTATGCTCCCAACGGTCATTTTTGTGTAGAAAATTTAACTGAATGAATTAAATCGAGACTTTATTAAACACCAACAATACTGCTCCTGGATTTGATGATATACAGTACTATGCTTGCACACCTTCCCCTCAATGCTAAAAACTTATTATTGGAAATTTTTAATGATATCTATCTTTATGGCTTCGATCTAGAAGATTTTAAAAGTAATAGTTGTTCCTTTACAGAAACCTGGAAAGGATCCCGACTCTGGAAACTCTTATAGACCTATTTCCTTACTTCCATGTATTAAAACACTAGAAACACTTACTAAGTTTCCTTAGAATATTGGATAATTAATCAAAGCTTATCACCAGCTAATCAGTTTGCTTATAAAACAGGCTTTGGTGCTCTCGACGCTGTTCTCACATTACAGTTGATATACAGAATTGTTTTTCACAAAATGAATATATACATCACTTTTCTTGATATCAAAAGTGCTTATGACTCTGTGGATTTATGATTTTGGAATATTAGATGGCCAAAGACTTTCAAATACCTCCGCATATGTTACACAATTATTAAATTGTACAAAAGTAGATGTGTTTTTGTTCGAAACAACGTAAATGCCAAGGTTGGTCCACGATATCTCTATTCTGGTTTACCCCAAGGGTCAGTTCTTAGCCCATTACTATTTAATCTCTACACAGCGGATATCCATAAACTAACTGGTTTTAAAATAGTACAGTATGCCGATGATTTCTGTATTTATACACAAAATAAAAAATACGACAACAGTGTGATACTATTGTCTGAAGCTTTTAATAAAATTTTGAAATGGTTCAGTGAAAATGGTTTTGAAATTTCTTCCGAAAAATCCGTCTATTGTATCTTTACTCGACACAACACTCCTAACATAAATCATATTAATTTACAAAATAAAATTATACCTGCTAAAAAAGAGGTAAAATACTCGGGTATTGTTTTGGATAAAAAACTTACTTGGAAACAACATATCAGTCAACTTGCAATAAAATGTGACAAAGGCATTAATTTTCTACGATCTGTTTCAAAAAACTTGGTGGGGATGTAACGTGCAAACGTCTTTAGTTTTTATAAATCATATATTAGGTCAGTACTAGATTATGGCAGCTTCCTATATGCTCTACTTGTAAAACCTATTTAACAAAACTGATCGTATACAAAGCAAAGCTTTTAGAGTCTGTTTGGGAGCTATGATATCCTCTCCAGTAGAAGCTCTCTTAGTTGAAGCTTTAGAACCTCCTCTGTGTTTACGTAGGGAGGCATTAAGCGTTAAGTTTTCTTAAACAAGCCTTTTAAAAACCGAATTACTTACTAATATATCAAGATTAAACATACATATGATCTAAATAACAAATATTGGCAACATAAAAATTCACCTCCTCTCTGCGAAGCTTTTCTAACTTTAATGACATCCTTAATCTGGTCGAACCATTTAACTCCACCGATTATGAGTACCATAGCTCTTTTCAAGACATCAATGTTAAATTTCCACCCTTTACGACAACAATGCACTGAATGCCGCGATTTTAAAATCCGAATATCTCAATTTAATGATTTTATTCATATATATATACAGATGCCTCAAAAAATCAAATGGTAGTGGAGCTGGAGTATATATCACAAAACTTAATATCAAACTTAAATTTAAAATAGACAATAACCATTAGCATTTTTACATGTGAAGCCAAAGCCATTTGCGAAGCTCTCAATTATAGTGGACTCTAGTCATCACCACTTTGTAATACTGTCTGACTCTATGTCTGTGCTTAAAGCCTTACAGAACAATAAATCCTGGAACTATAAAGACAACCATTATTATGGAAATAAAAAATTGCTGCGCCGAATAACATTGCGTAGCAAACAAGTCTTTTTCGTATGGGTTAAAGCACACACAGGACTAAGTATAATGAGCTAGTAGATTTAATAGCAAAGGATAGTATTATTAATGGTACAGCAGCTAATTATTCTCTAACTTAAATGACGGATATAATATTGCAAAAACAAATATTACCAATAAATGGAATATAGATGGAAAGAATATTGCAAAAATAAACCCACAAGATATACTCAGCTTGTAACTGAAATTCCACATAATTACTGGCATAAAATTTGCTGTCCCTAGAAAATACGTAACAACAATTATACGCATGAAACTTGGACATGCTTGTTATCCTGCTCATCTGTATAAAATCAAAATATTACCTTCAGATCAATGTACTTGTAATGTTAAGTGTGACCTAGATGCATATATTTTGTTAATAAATATCAGCTGAGACCAACAACCTGTATAATGTTTTAATTAAAGAGTGTAAAGCTGTTTGTCCTTTAACATCGCAATCTTTTAGCCCTAGAGAGTACAAGGTAAAACAATGCATTGATTTCGTTTTAAACAGTAATTTAAAATTATAAATTACTTTTATGTAGGATTGATGCTTTTTAATAGTAGGCAGTGGTTAGTCTTACCCAATTTTATCCTAGTGTTTCTTCCTTTTCTTAAGTGGTCTTCTTTGTTTGTTTGAAGAAAAAAGTCGCCCTGATCGACCCCAGTGGCGTGAAGTGTGTGTACTGTCATATATGTAATAGGTTTGAGATTGCATTCACCCTCTATTAATAGCATGATAAATGATTATAATAAATAAAATACAAGATTCTTTATTTTTAGTAACACTTTGTGACTGGCTGAGATGGCTGGCTGTTGCCATTAAAGAAACAAAAAATATAGATAAATTTCAAAAAATCATTTTAGCATCAAGAAAGCTATGAAAACAATATAATTGTCAATAATTAACATTTATATTTATATATATATATATATATATATATATATATATATATATATATATATATATATATATATATATATATATATATATATATATATATATATATATATATATATATATATATATATATATATATATATATATATATATATATATAATTTATTCCTTGGGAATAGGTTAATAAAGCAAATGGTGGAAGTTTATTGCAACGTTTCGCACATTATTTATTGTGCTTTTTCAAGCGTAAGTATCTAAAAATAGAATTAAAATCAAACATAATTCAAACAGAACATCACACAATATTTTTAGAGTATTAAAAGATTAGTGTAAACCATGAAACGAATTACAATTTTAAAATCAACATTTAAAAGTTCTATCTTAACACAAAATCAGGTACATAATAAAATTAATTTAAACAGGATGCCTACCTTGGGTTCTGATACATTTTTATAACTAAAAGAATTTTAAATCTATGTCCGTTTGATTTATTTTTTATTTTATTGATATTTTTTTTAAATAAAGGAACTAAAAATAGATAAAGGCTTGCTATTTGCATATTTGTTTTTCGATATGCTGTATAAAGGGAAGTGGTCGCTGTTATAAATATTGTTTATACAGTGTGATAATTGTATTAATATTTGATTGTAAAACATTTATGGATTGATTAAATTAAAATAGATTTGACTAAGATTGTTAATATCTTTTTGTCGTTGACAGCTTCTTTTTCTTTTTTTATTTCGATCATTTCTTTGATTGTTAGTTTTTGTAATTAAAATCTTGTGACAGTATTTTAGTTTCTTTAAAATTAAATTCATGCTTTGTTTGAGATTCGTGTTTATGTAGGGCAGTTGAAGCATTTTGGTATATTTGTGTCCGTTCAGTCTATTTTCTAAGCATTATGTCGTCATTCCAATATATTTTTTAGGACAATTAAGGCATGGAATGGAGTAAATTAGGTTTGACTTTTTTCTTTGGTATTGGACTTTTAAAGGTGTAAATAACGAGTTTACTAAATTATGTGCTTTATGACAAACAACCACGTTATACTTGGAAAGAATGTGTTTTATTTTTGTGAAAGACCATCAATATAAGGCATAGCTATGTATTTGTTTTCTTCTTTGTTCATATCTTTCGGAGTTTTTGTAATTTATTGTAAAATAAATATGTTCTTTGGTTGATAACCCTAGATATGGTGTTAAGAAAAATAAATGATATATATATATATATATATATATATATATATATATATATATATTATTATATATATATATATATATATATATATATATATATATATATATATATATATATATATATATATATATATATATCGATGGCCTAGCGTACAAAAAAGTGCCCAAGGGACCAATTTTGGTCAAAACGTGTTATTTCGCATACCTAAACCACCTAGGAAAATTTTTTATCTTTAAACGTGTGCTAAGTGAAAACTGTATATTTATTTCATCTAGCACCATCTTTCAAAAGTAACAAATTTCTTCGCACATGCAATTTTTTTACAACTTATGTTTCAAGTGCCTTGGCATTTGTACTACTAACTCAAACTCTTTGACTTTTTTAATTGGTATAAATGATTACTTGGGACATTTGGGCTACTTTAAAAAAACAATTAAAAGTGAGGTTAGATTTGGTCAAATTTTTTTAAACATTTAGAAGGATCGTGTCTTGATTAGAGTTAAATTAGTGATAATGAGTTCCAGATTTTTTTGAATATTAAAAGCTTTTTGGGTTAAATTGGAGCCGGAAGTGAAAGAAGGTAAAACAATTACATGTTTCTAGTGGGTTCGTAGTAGTTGTAGTTTTGTTGTTAGTTTAAGAACATATTTGGTAAAATCTATTATGCCCCCCCTTATTTGATTTATGGAAAAAAACCAGATTCCAATATATTTCTGCCCCCCCCGTAGTAAAAAGGTTTCCCCTTAAAGTTTAAAGGCGAGTTTTCAGGGGTAGTCATATTACCATTATTCTAAACCATTATCTTAAATACACGTCAAAAATATTAAAATACCTTGTAACTGGTTTTTATCTACTAAGATTAATAATTTTGTGTAACTATTTTAGTACCTAATATCTCTGGGATTTAAAAAAGAAGAAAAAGTCGACGGGAAAGTAATGACACCCCACTAGTCAAGAATGTATCCAGTTGGGTAAGATTTTTTTTTAAATTATCTCGATATTATTATTAGACATTTTTAAAAGAAAGCTGTTTTTTTAAACTATTTTATCAATTTAACTTCAAATATTAATTTCATGCTATAAATTTAGGTTCTAATATCAGTAGGTTTAGAAGCAAAAAAAAGGCATTAAGCAGAAATACAAAAACTGTCCTTGAAGAAAACAGATTTTTCCCAAATTCGAAATGACCAAGTATCACAACCAACCAGCAACATTTTCCTGCTACATTGAAGATGAACACGCCCCTTTTGAAGCTTCTTCAAGCTCTTTGAACCGGAAAGTTCATTAAGCAGTGAAGAGGAGGAAGAAATCAAGCAAAAGGAAGTAAAAGGGTTGAAGAAAAACACCAGGATGAAAAAAGAAAACGGGGAATGATAAAAAGCAGATAAAAAGGAGCAAGAAGGCGAACAAAGAAATGTGAAACAGACAATAAATAAAAAAAATAGTTAAAATGGAAAAGGTACATTAAAGAAGTGGTAAAGAGGTTTTCAAGAAAAAAAACCCAAAGGAGTTAATTTAAAACATGCCGTTAAATCCAAAAAAATAACAGAAGAACAAAGAAATATACTCTGTATGAATTTTATAGTTGGATGACAAAAAAAAATTTACTTGTCAAGCCTTATACACAATGTGACTGTATCTAAAAAAAAAAAAATAGTCCTAAAACAAAAAATAGGCAAACGTCCAAAGTTTTCTTCCTCAAAGATGGAAATAGAGACCCACAAAGAGTTTGCCGTAATTTTTTTTTCACTTGCAATTTCTCATAGAATTGTAGAAAATTTGGGAAAACACAATTCTGGAAAAACCGGTTTTTATTTTGGGTTTTTACAAAGGAAAAACTCTCAACATGCCTCAGGGAACAAACTGTGTTCAACAACATATAGGCTTTTCCTAGTGAAATCTCACTATTGTAGAAAAGACTCAAAACAACTTTATTTTTTCAAATTAACATTTCAATCATGTACAGGCTGTACAAAAGCCCCCTTTTGCAATGAGAAAAATATTTTTTCCTCGGGATCAAAAAATTTTCCATGAGTTTGACCCAAACATTGGCTTTTCATGTTCCAAAAGGATCAATTCTCACAATGCAATGCATACCATCAGCCCAAAAAAGCCATAAAGAGTATAACAAGCACAAAAGGAGAACAAGAATCAAGACTTGAATCCGAGAAAAAAAAAAGAGAGCTACATTTAACATGGCAAAACTTTCGTTCAATTAGTTTGATCTCCAGGCGATACTACCTCCTACCACATGGAATAGTCAAATTTTTTTATAGACATAAACTCAATGTGACACCCTTTACAATTTATGATGCTGCTAAGTCAGATGGTTATTGTTTCATCCCGGGATGAAACCATGGTAATGGGGTAGTGCGGAGATAGGTGCCTCCTAAATACCTCAAAGCTTACTAAAAGTTCCTTACGTTGCATCATTTTCCAGACACTTGTAGCGGCCAAATCGGAATAAAAATGTTGCCCGGGAATGGTATACGGTAGTAACATTAACCATCTGAAAATTATTGACCTAAATTTATGGAGTCGGGACATTTCTATCTGAGGCGGACTCAATGCATGCAACGATTGAACGCTAAACGTCATTAAAAATTTACTACCCGTGAGTGGGGGTTTGCTTTTTTCGGCCTCTAGAATAAGACAAAACAATACATTGTGAGAACTTGAATTTTTAACGATTTTTCGATTTACTGGAAATAGTTACGTTTTAATACAACCATCAACACAAAAAAAAAAAAAGTAAATTGGTTAAATTTTAAATGGTTGCGCTTTGAAAGGAAAAACCTTTAAAAAATAAAATTATAAATACAGTTTATCTCAAGAAAATTTTGAAGAAATTGACGTAATTTTCAAGGGAAGAACTGGAAGAAAAGAACGGCATAAACGTTGAGTTAAACCAAAAGTATATAAAACAAGACTACCAGTTTCACATAAAAAAAAAAGATTTGAATATCTATTAAAATTAAGAAATTTCCCCCGATGAATACACTCAGTTTATAGACGACATTCCTGTATCACCCTAACAATATTCCAAGTCAAAATGAAGATTCTGACTTTTTGATTAGACTAAAATTTTTTGAGATCTGAAAAAAATATTAGTTTAAGTTTTTACTTTATCTTTGATAGATTATTTTTTTTTTGTATTTGTTTCCAAAAAAAATTTTTTTTTTTCAATGTGGTATTAACTTTCTTAAAAAAATTTTTTTGGTACAAAAAAGGTTTTAAAAAAAGTAACAATTTTTTTTAATATTTTTTTCTGAAACCCCTTTAGCATTTTAAAGCTCTTCATAATTAAAAAAAGGCCCAAAAAAGATCTCAAAATATGCCAAAATTATTCACAGGTATATAATCAAAACCATAATTTTAATAAGACCTAAAATTTTTAAATTTCAATTTTGGAAAATTAAAAAATTAAAACACTTAACACTTTTCCCCGCTAGGCCATCGATATATATATTTAAATCAGAAAATTGCAATATTTTTTTACTGATAATTTCAAAAGATAATATTAAAAAAATCCACAATTTTTATAAAAACATTTTTTTCTGTCTTTAAAAAAAAAAGGGCCTAAAGGGCCACATAAATAAAAATTAAAGACCCCTATACAAAATCGGTATTTTGCGGGATAAACAAACCTATTATTAGTCGTTATTTAGAGCGTATTTTTTTATATAATAATGCAAAATCCCTATGCCTATAGGCATCCCAACTGGTGTAAAAATAGTTATTATGTTTTAGCAAAGTGGTTTTAATATTAATGACAAAAGTTTTTTTTTACGTTTTTATTAAATTTATTTACAATTTAAAAAAAAACAAAAGTTTTATGATAAATTTTTCCCGCGGTTAATATCACACCCGATCTTTTTGTCACCGCACAATTAAATACATTAACATTCTCTTGAAAAAAGTGCATTAACTGGACAATATATAAACAGAGCAATGCAGAGTTTTTTTTAACTTACCTTTATGTTGGTCATTTGCTGTTTCGTTTATATATTTTGCGTAGTGTTTTTAAAAGGGTGGTTTTGTATTTTGTTTGCTAAAATCGTTTTATGTTAATTTGTGGGCTTATAAATGTCCGTTTGGTAACCAAATATTTTTGTAGCATTTAATTTACATTTTAACCTAAAATTAACTAAAATAAACCCATAAATAAAAACCCCCTTCAGAAGTTAAACAATTAATATTTTTAAAAATAAGACAACAGCAAAGGTAAATAATGTATACTGAAAAATGTGCATACTTAAATCGAATTTGGGCTTCAAAAAAAATTATAATTAAAAAAATAAGCTTTATCTGTTTTGGATTGGATTTACGAGGTGGCGGCATGTTTTTGCTAGAAACCCTTCAAAGATGCATATAAAAAAATTAAGATACTTTCCCCGCCTTTATAAAGGTGCGGAACATTTTTAATAAAATTATAAATTTTATAAAAAGTAAAATATTCCGAAAAAATATATTGTTTTTTACAATCCTTTAAACATGTGGATTGGTCGTAGGGAAATTGGGAAATTAAAAATTTTTTATCAATAAATTGCACAAAAATAAGTCAGAATTGGCAATATGCATTTCGCATTTTTCATGTTTATTATACCATGGTGAAACGTCACGTTAAATTTCCCTTAGCCTGGTTCGACAGTTTTCCATAAAAATATTTCCAATTCAATTTCGTTTAAGAAAAATGACAGTTTTACAAATTGAATAGAATTTATAATTATCAAACATGGGGCATTCGATATTTTAACACATACTAAAAACCTTTTTTATAAAAATGGTTTTCAAAGTTTTATCGGCGTTTGGGAAAACTATAAACAAAAAAATTAATTAACTTATTTCACATAGTTTTATATTATATAGTATAAATATTATAATTTTATTAATAGAACAATTCAGGGAAAAATATGTTTTTTACTTGTTTAACCAAAAATTGTTTAAACAATTATTAACCTCAACAGTTGTTCATTTTTTAAAAAAATTTCCCAGGGGCATCCTAGAAAATTTAATTTTCAAATCTTTTATATTTATACAATTTTTTTTGTTTTTTTTTAACTTTGTTTTTTAACAAATGTTTTTTCATCTCTCTGAAAGGAAGCATATCTTGACTATTGTTATATACATTTTTTAGAATATCAGGCAATAACATGCCCTCCTTTTTACCCTTTTATTTATTTTTAGATACTATTTGCTCTGACCCAGAAACTTCTTGAACAAATGGTGGTATGTTAATATACGACAAATCTATTGCTTACCCAACATTACATTAGTAGCGACGTAAAATGTATTTCTTTTTAAATTCATGTTTTGGGATCAGGACCGATAAACTAAGGTATCAAAAGGCAAAGAATGGATGGAACTAATTATCTTCCCTGCTTTTCCTGGGCGACTCAGATAACTTTAAAACGGTTACCAAATTTAAAAACCCAGATAAAGGGAGGAGGCAAACCTACTTTCACTGCTGAAAGGCAATGGGAAAAAGCACCAATACCATTAAAGCACTGATTTACAACTTCCGTGGTATAGTCTGTATTGAAATACCTTTAGCTCTTGCCTTCATTTATGGATTATACATTTCCAAAAACAATAAATCAGGATCGGTGGTAATTAAAGGACAGTTTTAGGGAGGATTTGATAAATGAATTTATAATTTATTATTTATTTAGGTAAGTATAATCTTAAAATTAATTTTAAAAATTAAAATATGCAAAGTTTTAATAAATTTATAAAATGCATTATCTTAATAATTACATTTTAATCTGTCATTTATTGAAATAATTACAAAAGGTTTTATGTTGTTTTGGATGAAATGTAAGAGTCCCCTTTTTAATTTTTATAATGTGCTGTATAATTTTTCCGCCTCAACCCCGGTATGTTAGTAATTACACTGTTGTTTGAAATATTTTTTTAAATATAATTTTGAAACCAGGTTTTCAAAAGTTCTGCACTGTATCCTCATGATAATCCAAGCTAGAATCCTTAATATTTTTTGCAGACAACAGCAAGCAGTTTGGGACAAATCCGTCTTCTGAACCAGCGTGTATTATGGTAATGCGTTTTCCTTTATTTGAAGGTGCTTTTGTCAGACAGTTTTGATTGGAATCAACTCATCCTTTGGATACTGTGTCTGTGACCTGTCATCAACGTAAAAATGGATTTTCTATCAAGGTATCTTTTAATTTCTTAAAGGTAATTAAATCTCTAAGTGCATAATCTGTGCGATATCATTACTACTTGTCTTTTGTCTATTTTGCGGTATTTAAATCCTATTTTACAAACAACTCTACGGAGGGTGGCACGGCTAATATTTATATTGGTTTCGTCTTCGTCTAGCTTCTTTTTCAGTTTATCCAAGGCAGAAATAACTCCGCTTTCATAAAGACAATATATTTTCCTTCTTATTAGGTCCTGATCACTATTATCTATACGGTGAGATTGAAAATCACTACGTTTTTATCTTTTGTTCAATTCTTCACTAATAATAATATCCCATATCGATGATATTGGAGTTTTTGTAAGTAGACATGTTTTTTTTAAAGCTTCTTATTTAATTAGACCTCTACTGATTAAAGTTTCATACACATTTTTCACAACCTGTTTTGCATCTAATAACAAATGATTTCGACACGACATAGTTATATTCTCGTAAAACAACTTTTTTGAAACGCACAGTAAAACGGTTATTCAACACTGCCACTAAAATATTAGCCAAAATATTTATATGCCTAATGGTTAATACTCAAGAAATACCTGGCCCACCCCTGCCCTTATGAACAAATGGGTTTACTCATTAATAATAGGTAATAAAATCGTTAAAGGTTTATTGGGGTATGGTCCGTCAAAAGCTTGCTACGGCATCGAAGAAAACTATCCTTTAAAACAAAAAACTTAAAAAAAACAATAACCTAGTGGAACTTAACAAACCTGAGGGCGAACACCAGAAAAAAATTTAATAGTGTAAAAATACAGGAATCAGAACAACTATGAGCGCGCACTTATAGCATACAACAGAACCCTAAAAAAACAAGAGACTCGTGGAGGCAGTTCTGCAAGGAGGTTGAGAACACAACTTACGCGACTTGCATGAATCGGATAAGGAAAACAAGTCCTGTTGGAATAATACTATCGCTAACAGGTAAATATATAAAGACAGGATAGAAAACTTGAGAAATACTTCTTTAAGCCAGTTTCCTGGTTCAAACATCAGACAACTGGAAGACTATCAGGTACACCTGAATATTGAGCATAGAGACAAAAGAGCTGTACAAATTGCCGGGTTCAGAAAATATTTCTTGTTCCCTCACCTTTGCGGAATTTCCGAAGAAAAGGAGATTGCCCATACTCATACCTTAACCTGAGAAATAAAGTTATACTGTGGCCAAGGAACACAGAAGGATCTGCCTGTCATTACTTCTGCTAAAAACTTTAGATAAATTCGTAGTCAGACACATCAGGACAGGGAACATTATAAAAACCTTCTTCATAAACACCAACATGCATATGAAGCAGGTAAATCGTGTGCTACTGCTCTCCATAGTCTCGTAACGAGAGTGGAAACGTTTAAACACCACAAGGAAATTGTATTGGGTGCTCTCATTGACATCCAGGGGGCGTTTGGTAATGCCTCCTTCTGCTTCATGTTCAGGACTCTCCGTAGACATAAAATATATAACCCTACAAGCAGATGGATACACAACATGCTACAAAGTCGGCAGGTTAAGGCTAGCCTACATGGCCACACTGCAGAAGTGTGGGTCATCTCAACAATGAAGGATTTTACGCTGACGACGTGGCAATACTCGTATAAGGCAAACATTTCACCACTTTAGCAGAGCTCCTTCTGCTGGGGCGTACTCAGTTGAAACAAGTAGTAGGACTTTTAACAGGCCACTGTCATCTAAGGAAACACTTGCAGAAAATGGGCATATATAACGGTCCCACAATATGCAGGGTTTGCGGGAAAGAAAAGGAAATGCCTTACACATAATATATGACTGCAATGCACTGATGAGCAAAACACATACAGATTGGAACTCTCCTTTCGCATGAACATCTTTGTAGATACCTATTAGACCTGATACAGGGAAGCCGACTTCTATAACAAAAATGGGAAGCACAAGAAGCCAGTAAGCTGCAGTGCAAATATGGGCATGCGACCCACCCCGCTTAAACCAACCAACCAACTAATCAACGTCGACAAAAAAAATAGTAAAACCACATCTTAAATCATACTTAAGATGTTTAAGTAAAATAATGCAAGATTACATGTAGCCAAATTACCAATAAATTCTTTTGAGGTTGTGAACATTATTGTTTTAATAATTGGCTCAAAAGTTTTTAGATTTGTAACCAATCCATATGTAAACGCTGGTGTTTTTTGACATATTTCTAAGATTGCCTGAAATGGGATGCCCTAAGTGAATATTTACCACCTTATCCAAACCACGTCCAGGCGTACAATAAATGTGGCTTAATACCACATTATTATTAGAAATAAAACTCATTAAGCTACTCGTAGATCATCAATGCTATAATAATTTAAAGTTTAAGTCATTTGCTTACAGTATCTTTCTTTACTTTTGCATTAAATATTATTAAACAATAATTATTTTTACTAAACGTTTGAATTTATTTGTTACTTAAGCATATAT
Organism: Listronotus oregonensis; assembly: GCA_019359885.1. Taxonomy (NCBI): domain Eukaryota; kingdom Metazoa; phylum Arthropoda; class Insecta; order Coleoptera; family Curculionidae; genus Listronotus; species Listronotus oregonensis. Next base: position 65,430 of record JAHBCN010000606.1, read on the forward strand.
ATATTTTTTTTTAGTTTAATTAGGTTTGCGACAGGTCTTTTGCTTTATACCTAACCCTCTATACGTTATTCATCACTGGGGTTACATCATTTATATTTTTTAACTCGTTGCGGTTTCTGGCTCAAATCCATATAAGTTTAATCAACTTTTTTACGACAGTGTGTGTTTTTGCAGTAAATGGACCAACCATCATGCTTTATGGCAAACAACCGCGGCCAGAGCACAGGTTTTATTTTGAAATGAACTAGGCTGATGCATTAACGCCTAAAACAAAAAGCATACACAGTATTTTTGGTTTGAATATGACATGTTAATGGCTGGCACTTTGGAGCTAAAAAGAATACCTCTGCTTGTATTTTTGTAAAATATATAAATAAGTTTTGGTAATCACAGCACAAAAATTAACAAATGTTAGTAACATGAATTGTAATCTGGTAAAAATGATAATTTTTTACTTATTTTCTTTACATAAGTTACCGTGTTTTATTAACATGTATACAAAGATTACTAAAATATAATAATTATTACTAGGTAATTTTATATAACTTGTTACATTTTGGTATAAGAATACACCAAATCTTTGACATATACCATAAATCGTATGCACAATTATAATCTTTTATATATACATAAAATATACTCTGAGAAAAAATTGCCCAAACCTAAGGCACTGATAATAATTGTTTTAGAACACTTATTATGTTTTGTTTTTAGTTTTTTTTAACAATAATATTAGCTAGTTGAGGTAAGAGTTGGATAGTTTTTGTTGGTTTCAAGAATAGTTAGATGCTGATCAATGTTCAAAAGATGATTTCCCAATATTTATACAACCAAAACTTCGAGGTAAAAATTCCAGATCGAAGTAAGTGGCAACAACCCGATCTCCCCAGCACTGTTGGAGACATCATCTGATATAAGGATGGTTCCAAAACTGAGCAGGGAACTGAAGCGGGCGTGTACAGTGAAATGATTAATTCACAATTCTCCATTCTACTAAAAACACACAATTCTGTATTTCAAACAGAAATATATGCTTTACTGCACTGTGCAAAAGTAAATAACAGAGGGGCTTGTAAAAACAAGCGGATCTGCATAATAACAGACAGCCAGGCGTCACTGGGAGCACTTGTAAAAAACAAGGTAACGTCCAAGCTGACATGGTAATACCAAAAAGAAGTCCTGGGAGAACGTAACAGGGTAACTCTTCTGTGGGTATCAGGACATTCGGGAATAAAAGGAACAAAAAAGCGAATAAGCTGGCAAGACAGGGATCATCCACATCATACTTTGGATCAGAACCTGCCCTTGGAGTGTCCAAAACCACAGCATGAGGGCAAACCAAAAAATTAATTCAAAACAAACACGGGAAATACTGAGGAAGCCTCAGTAGAATAAGACATGGATAAAGCTCAGACAAAGTAAGAAAAGACTTTGCATAACAGTAGGGCTGAACAAGACACGATAACCTGAGAGGACACCTGCACTAGATAGGCTCATATAATGGGAACACAAGTTGCAGAATGTACGACGAAGGGAAAGAGACAGCCTACCATATCCTGTGCAAATGTGAAGCAGTAAATTACAGAAGACCTGCATTATTTGGGCAACCAAAAATAAGCACAATGAATATACCAACCAACCAGTCTCGGGGTTATACAAACTTGTAGAAGAAACAAGACTAATGAAAGGATTAATATATAAGATAATGGGAGATTAGAGATTAGGCACAAAAAGACCAAGAGGCTGCGCTGCCTCCGGTAGTAAATCTAGACGGCTCCCAGGGAAGAAGAATAATAATGTTTAAAAATATAGACCAATTAATTCTGGATTACTTTTTTGTGATTTAATTACTTGTTTCTGGTAAGTTCTAATCAGTTTTTTCAGAATAATTAGGCACTGATAGGTGTTTAAAAATACAGGACAGATTTTTATTTTATTTATTAATAAATATTGGTTGCTTCTGATTAATCCCGGTTAGTTTTATTTTAAATAGCTAGGCCTAATAAATTAAAAAAAAACATACCAAATGTTGTAAGTCTTCATTCAAAATATTGGTTGGTTTAGATTAGTTCCGGGGGTTTTTGAAAATAGTTAGGTACTAACGGTTATTTAAAAATAGAGTTTAAATGGAGAACGGTTAGTTCTAATTAGCTTTAACCAGAATAGTAAGCCAGAACAACATTTTTGTTTTATAATTTTTTTTTATCAGCTAATTCAAAGCGTTATTGACTGCACTAATAAAAGTGCAAAGGCACAAAGGTTTGAAACAATTGACAAAGCACACATGGATCCATGCCAAATTCACAGTGGGAGTTAAAGTTAAGGTCATGAATCGTTCAAATAAATAATAAAGCTTAGCTTTTTATTGCTAATGCAAAATTTGCTGCTTAAAATAATATAAGTAAAAAAAATATTAATTTATTAAAATAAGATTAAAAGTGAACCGAGATATAAAATAATATCTACATATTAGAGTCTGGTCTATTAGTTTTTTTGGATTTCGCAATTAAAGATAATATAAAATTGGGGACTAGTAATAAGTACTATTAAATATATATATTTTTATTTTAGGTTTTTAAATAACAAATGATAAACGTGTAATTGATTCCTAATTAAACTCAAAAAATAAATTATTAAAGCAGATATTACAAATTACGATTTGTTTAAATTAAACTGCAAAAATTTAAAAACAAAATTTATTTAAAGGTATAATATTTAATTTAATTAGGTTAATTTGTAAGTGACTAAATATTAAAATAAAATGTAACCTATTGATATTAATCCCATAAATGTTATTAAAATTAATTCATATTTATAATGTTTTTTAAAATAGTTAAATTTAATTTAATTTATTTAATATTAACTTTAATATTTAATATTTATTAACTGTCTTTTTAGAAGTAAGAACGTTTTTGAATTATTCTTACCTTTGTGTGATATTATAGGTCAGTATTTCTTCCGATATCAAGAATCATTAATGTTTCAACAGCTTAGATGTTTTATTCGTTACCTGAATGAATTTAAAAGATCTTTAACTCCAAAAAATGTTGTGTTCATTAAAGCATTTATCCAAAAAATGTAAGTTTGGTTTAAGAGAAAAATAAAAACCTTGTTTATATAAATGTTTGTACCAAAAATAGTTTCTATTCAAAGCATAATCTTTTGCTTAGGACTTACTTAAGAATAACTTAAGTACTTCGTAAGTATAGGGACGGGATTTTGTTTCAGCCTTAAAAAAGTGGACAGGTGCTTTAAAGTTTAAAAAGCTTTTCTGAAAAACGAAAACTAGAGATACCAAAAACCGCGTTCTTATCCACCAGCCATTTACCAGTGTAAAAGTATTTTTTACATTTTAGTGTAATTTCTAACCCCTTCATTTTTGTTTATGTGTAAGCGTGTGAAATTGTGTACGTTACATTTAGAGATCTCGACGGAAATCGGATATACCTATCACGTCGAATTACATTTTTAAAAACCTAGATGTGTCAAAACACGTCCCAAAAAACTTTACCCTGCAATAAAAATAATGGGAAAATGGTACCGATTAAAAAATCAGATAATACACGCTTTGTATTATGCACTCCAAAGGAATTATTGACCTGTCATTTTTGCCCGAAATAAATTTAAGTGATCAGATAAATACAAGTCTGAGTAAACACCTTAGGGTAGGGCCAAACCTAAGCAAATCTATGGAATCATCTGGAAAATACCCTGGAATTATGTTATGGATTACATCTTTTTTTTATAAGTTTTGTAAAAATATTGCTTCAAATATTGGTGGAAAAATTAAAGCAAAATATATTAAATACATAGTAAAATGGTATGTGTATCTTAATTTAACGTTTATGACCACTAAACCCTTGGGTGGCTCTTAATTATTTTAAAGAGTTATTAAATTCAAGTTCAAATAAATATTAGAATAATAACATGTTATCTTTATAACATATACATATTACACACTTTGCGTTTTTTAAAAATTTTCTTGTCAAATTAAGTACGCAGATCCCAAATTTAAACATCTTCTGCATATGTTATCATAACCTTCAAGGAAAAAAATTATACACATCCACAAATGTAAACTTTTTGGCTTTTTTATTTGACTTACATAACTAATTAAATAAAATAACTAAACAATATAAGGCACTTCGTTCCTGGTTTCACAAATTTAAAGTTCTATGGAAGTTATTAAAGAAAAGTCGAAATTATGCTTTTTTTATTTTTACTATACTGGCCTTATTTATGTCGGTAGATAAAAACTAAAAACAATAATTGTAGTATCAGCAGTATCTTTTAAATTCAACTTTTTTTTACAGGTCTTCCGACGAAATACCATTATTCCATTTAAAATAAAAATATATATTAAAAATGTCAATACTATTTTATATTATTTTAGAACTTTTTAAAACCATTTTACAAAAATCAAAATACATGAAATTTGACAAAAGTGGGGTGATAACTATCTTACATATAACGGGCATTTTTTTAAACTTCCTCCTACTTATTATTTGTCATAAAATAGCTACTTAAACAACAAGAGTATTACTTAGTGTTTAAAGGGTTCAGAATATTAATTGCTAATTAATACTTAAGGTAATTACAATATTTTTTTGGCTATCTTTTTATTACTAAATCGTGTTTTTTAAGTTGCCTATAACAAATCGTTTATGAATAAAAAAATGTGCAAGGGTTATTATCATTTGATTTTATATACAGTGATAAAACTTAGAAATAAGTTTTCCAAAAAAATCATAATATAATCTTAAAATTTATTTTAATAATTAAATGTTTAATATACGCAGAAATTTTTAATACACATACACACGTCCTAAAAAAATTATTAAATATTTTTTTCTTCTTTAAAAGAAGCTACAAAAAAATGTTTTTAGGTCTTAGCTAGTTTTAAAAAACGTCGTGAAAATTGAAGACAAAACATTTTTTGTTCTTTATAGTTATATAAAAAAACTATTTAAAAAACATTTTTAAACATCAAATAATCAACCACTAGAGTACTAAAATTTTTTTACAATCTATGCTATGCTGGATATCTTGCCTTCTACAAAATTTTAATTGTGAGCTTAATATTTGTAATGTAATTATTAAATACTTTATATTTGTGTAAAGTATTTAAACAAAAAAAAATAATGGTAATCTGCATAAATAGTCTAGGAGGAATCAATTGCAAGGAATTGTTATTTTTTAACTGGACAATTTTTTTTTCATATTCTTTATTGAAAACAAATAAAAAAGGTTCTATGACTTTATGCGATAAAGTTAATATTTTTGGGATATGAATTTTTAAAATTTCAAAAAATCCAAAATTTGGGAAATTTTGACCCATGAAAAATATATATCACAAAAAAAAGTAAAACATTAAAAATATATTTTTTTATTCTCTATACAATACTTAATAATATCCTTAATTGAGATTTAAAATTGTTTATTGTTTATACAGGTTTTTGTATTTTATCGCCGTCTCTATGACTCACGCTGCATGGGCCCGTCTGTGTCCAAATCATTATTTATCTTAAAAACTAATAACTTTATCAAAATTGTTTAAAAGAGCAATATTATTAATAATTTAATTATCTACAATTTCTTTTATAAGTTTTATTCCCAAAATCAATTTTTCAAAAGTTATTGTTGCTTTTTTTTTACTTGTTAGCGCGCGTAACAAACAATCAAAAAACCTGAATAAGAAATAAAAAAAAATTAAATCTCAATTAAGGATATTACTAACTATTGTATAAAGAATAAAAATATATTTTTAAAATTTGATTATTCATCCTAGACTAAAAAAAAACACATGGTTATTTAAAATTTAAATTCACTACTGTAAAAAAATATTTAAACTCTCTAGTTGGGCATCTAAAGACATTTTTAAATTAATCACAAGCTGTATATTTTAATATGTAAACTTTATTTCTATATTATTATATAATATGTAAACCTAATAGCTATTAGTAGTTTTCTCCCAATGAAGTTTACTTAAACTTTTTGAAAATCTAATATATTTGTTCCAAAAATAAAAATTTTACTCATTAGGTAATGGTATACAGTGGGCAGCTAAATTGTGACAAAATTTTATTTAAATGCCAAATATTAATTTGAAAAAAATGGTTGAAATCTATTCTAATTTTTTGTTTCGCAATTTTTTACTAAAAGAAAATTATTTAAATTGTGTTAAAAACCAGCTTAATTCCTATACTTATTTTATTTAATGAGAAACACTTTTCTTAAATGTTGCGTCAAATTCTACACAATTTCGACCTATCTTTAACTAACTTGGACAAAAACCACCTAATTTAATTTTAAAAACGGGTATAAACATAAATTTTATCAATATATTATTCAGTACTTTAAAAATAGATTTAGATGGAGGGGAATATGGCGTATTTTAATTAGAGTCTATTCTGGTTATGTGGCGTTATATACGTTACATACTTGTTTATGAGTTCTGTTTGTGTCCCCATATCCAATAAAAATTAAAATATATGTACAGTGAGAACGTAAAGGTTGGAACAAATTTATTTAAAATTCAGGTGTTTATATATATATATATATATATATATATATATATATATATATATATATATATATATATATATATATATATATATATATATATATATATATATATATATAGAATTTTATACAGAATTTGAAAATATATGAAAAATGGCCCTTTCCATTAAAAAAAAAAAAAAATAAATTGTCATAACTTGTTTTGGGTCACCCGGTATAATATGGCAATACTTCAAAAAAACCGGCAACTAAAAACTAAAATCGACGTGTCCGAGCGTTTTTCCCAAAAGTAAAAACCTGAATTTTGAATGAATTTGTTCCAACGTTTACGTTCTCACTGTATATTTACAGTTGCTTTCAAACGGGCCATATTTACTTTTACCTAAAATTATCTTTAAAGCACTGATTACCTTGTAAGATAAAGCTAAAATTTGACTAATGAATGAACTTGTTTTTCTTTAGGAATATTATCTTCTTGTTGAAAAAAAATGTCTTTTTTGCCAAAACAATAAAGGGCAGGTATAGGGTATTGTACATAATTGTACAAACAATAAAGCGTTTTATTAAAAACAATTAGGTTTAATTTTAAATCTACTTTTCAACACACCCTGTAAATATATATATTTTTTTGGTGCAAATAATGTGAAACAAAAAGTTGAAAAAAGCCGTGTTCGAGTATTTTTCTAAAAAATTAGTGGTTTGTTTTAAATAACTTTTTTTCTGTTTTTAGACGCTCACTGTGTATTTACTCAACTTAAAACCGTTTATAAAAAAGTTCTTTTTAACTTTTTTATTCCTAATTTTTGTTTTAGAAAATGATTACATTTATTATTAGAGAAGTGTATGTATAACGTACAGTGACGGCCATTAAATTTTGGGAAAAAAATGTGTCAAATTTTGACTTTTTTCCCAATTTTTGTAAATCGCTCTTTTTTACCTTGTTCTACTTTTAATTACTATAAATAAAGCAAAAGGTAAAAGAAAATATTTATATTTTACAAAAACTAACAAATTAACAAATGAATTAACAATTTAATAAATTCAAACAAACTTAAATATCTCTCCAAACAAATTTAATATTTTATTGCGGCCCCGTATTTTTCTAAGACAGAGTTTAGCCTTTCAGGCATCAAATTGACCAAAGTCCGGGCGTAATCCGGATTTCCTCGTAACTCATTCCACGCTTCTAAAATTTTATCCTTTAGTTCGTTTACATTTTAGCGACCTAAACTCATTTTTCGTATTTATTTTTTTTTACTAATAAGCCCCAAATATTTTCCATAACATTTAAATCTGGACTACGTGCCGGCCACGGCAAAACCCTGATACGCTGCTCTTCCATCCATTCATCGACTTGCCGGGCCGTACATACAGGACACTTATCTTGCTGAAAGATAAAATTTTTGTCCGGAAATCGATCCAGTACAGAAGGAAGCATGATACTCTCTAGTAGTTCTATATATATATACCTCCGCATTGAACCTTCCTTCGATAAAATAACATACACCAAGTCCTTGTGCACTCAATCACCTCCAAAAATTTACCAAAAATCGCTCACTACTTCTGTTCTTTTGGTATTTTTCTCAATCGTGTTTCTTGAGTGTATACCTTAAGTATCCTTAATTTAGCATGACTGAAACACTTTTTCAGCGGTAAATATTATATTTTCCCAAAAAATCGGAGGTTCCAAGTAAACTTGTAGAGCAAATACAATGCGTTGTTCTTTATTTGCATTTAAAAATGGTTTTAAGGCTGCCGAGTGGCAGCGCAATTCGGATATTTGCCTTATTTTTTGCCGTGCCGTTCTAACCGATGATGGAAAGTGGCTGTCTGTTCTTGCTGTAACTACAGATTTAAATAGTTAGTTTCTTAAAACATTAACTAAATGATTGTCTTGTTCTTGATTTGATAGTTTGGGGCAACCACTTCCAGCTTTTCTTTCAAAAGAGTGTGTTAGCTGCCATTTTTTTTAACCAAATTATTAGTACTTTTTGGGATATTAAGCTCTTGCATTATATCCCTTTCTGGCCAACCTCTGTGCTCAATATAATGAATAATTAATACTTTTTGATCCAAAGTTAGGTTTGGCCTTTTTAAAAACATTTTTAGACACTGACAACGGACAGCTGTTTCTTTATTAGGTTTTTCAACAAGTATTTATATTCAGTAGAAGGTGCCATAAGCCTAGTTTACGAAAGGGAAAAAGAATTGCCCAAGATTTAATGGCCGTTACTGTACATAGATAGTCACAGAACACTAAAGTCTTTTAAAAAAAATATAAAATATTATGAAATAATTTTTGTTTACTAAATTATAGGTCTTACAAAAACTTCATAGCTTCGACCAAAATTATCATAAATAATTTAATAACATTACCACACTTTATAATACACTTTCAAATAACTGGGTTTAATTTAGCACCAACTATTTAAATGCAATAATATTTAGAACAGTGCGCCTAAATAACATATGCGGGCATATTTGTGCTGAAAGTTACATTAGATTGGACGGCTTCTGACCAAAATAATGCATTCGGTACTTAGCTTTGCGAGTGTGTTTCGTCAGTAATTTTTGGGGTTTTGTTTAAAAGGGAAAATAAAGAAATTGTGCTACATTTTTAGTAAACTTAATTATTATTTAGTAAGACAATAAGTTATTTAAATAATAAATTTTATTTTAGGGTTTTCTAAAACAAATATAAATATTTCAAAAATTTTTCCCCAAAAAAAGGGTTTATATAATATTATAAATACTTTATTTTTTTTTCTAATGTTTCGTTTTTTGGGGGTTTACCGGGGTTGTTGGTTGACTTGACGCGCCAACATGAGCGGTGGACTTAGGTGGGTTGACTGCCGGGGAATATATATTACTACAGGAGTTCGCAAACTGTCAACCAGGAAGAAACTTTGAAGATGCCAAACGTCGCGAAAAGTCAAGTCGACTAGAAAAGCGCGCCTAAAGCCCAAAAACCATTGAAACTATTTTATTTTTTGTTTGATTAAAATAAAAAATTAAATTAAATAAGTAAGATATTTTACCCACCTCTGTTTCCACGTCGGCGGGCCTTAGATTTCGACGGTTCTGACCAAAATAATGCATTCGGTATTTAGCTTGGCGAGTGTGTTTCGTCAGTAATTTGTGGTTTAGTTAAAGGCAAAATAAAAGAAATGTTTACATTTTAGTAAACTTAATTATTATTTAGTAAGACAATAAGTTATTTAAATAATAAATTTTATTTTAGGTTATCTAAAACAGTAATATAAATATTTCAAAGTATTTTACCCAAAAAAGGTTCAGATAATATGCACAATACTTTTATTTTTTGTCTAAGTTTCAATGATTTTTGGGCTTTAGGCCGGTGTCGATTGTCTGTTGACTTGACGTTTCCCCCCAACATAGCGGTTGCCCTTTTTGAAGTTGCTTCCCGGTTGACAGTATGCGACCTACTGAGTTCGCAAACTGCAACCAGGAAGAAACTTCTGAAGATGCCAACCGCTCGCGAAACGTCAAGTCAACTAGAAAATCGACGGCGGCCTAACAGCCCAAAAACCATGGAAACTATTTTATTTTTTGTTCTGATTAAAATAAAAAATTAAATTAAATAAGTAAGAGTATTTTACCCACCGCTGTGTTCGCACGTCGTTGTCGTGGTTGGTCCCAGTAGAATCTTTTGGAACATGCGCTGGAGTTGCTGATTATCGGCAACTCCTGGTGCTCGCGTATGGAACTGGATCCGAAGCTAAGACGATTACAAGGCTTAACTTAAGGTATTAGCATACCGTGCGGATGGGTGAATAACATCCTGTGCCTGTGACAGGTGTCTACAACGATGCCTCTGAGATACAGGGCGACTTCTCAGAGTATCTAGCCTTACTGCGGTAATGCCGTGGTGGACTATTACTTCTCTAGCTCCAAAAAGAAAGCAAATAGAACCGCTTTCATAGGAAAAAAGTGACAAAGGTGGGCTGACTGAAACGGATAAATCCGTTTCCAAAGGTGCTCCTGAAGTCACAGACCCCTGTTTCATCCCGAATAAACAGGTGCTTAGGAAGGGATCCCTGAATCCAAACAGAAGGCGGACAGAACCGCTTTTGTAGGGAAAAGGGTTCCCTGGCTTTAAACAGAAAGCGAATAAAATGGTTTTCATAGGGAAAGGCCAGAGATACGGCCTTAGAAGGAACATCAGGTGCCTGTAACAAGGAACTGGTAGCTACCCACGTCACTATACCGGGAGAGGAAGGCATGACGGATCTAATCGTCTGCATACTTTCCAGGGTCGATAATTTTTGAAACCAAAAAAAATTACAATAGAATGAAACCCATTAGAAAAGGAGGGGAATATGATCAAAATGAAAGGAAAAATAAATTACGGTCGATCCGAGTTCGGGGAGGGGGAGGGGTGATTTTTTTAAGGGTAAAAAATGGTTTATCTTGATTTCCGGCTAAACTACACGTCCTATGCAAAAAAGTTAAATGGCAAAGTTGTAGGTAATAAAAAGATCTACAACTTTTGTATTTGCAATTTTTTCACATAACCTCAAAATTTGGGTGAAAAATTCAAAAAACCAAGTTTTTGGTTTTTTATTTATATTTTTTTTCAAAAAATTTTTTTTTTTACGAAATTTGGTGAAAATTTAAATTTATTATGTCCCAAATACACTTTAATTTATTTGATTAAAAATATTTTTTTTTTCGCCTTATTTTCACTTAATATAAAAAAAGCACCCTAATTTTCAATCGAAAATTTGACGTCAAAATATCAGCTTTTTTCAAAAAGTTTGGGGGGGTTTTGTTCGTTGAAATATCTACTTTCTGATGGTAAAAAAAAAAATACATTACTACAGGAAAAGTTCTCAGAAAATGCAAAAAATTGAAAAAAACCCCCAAATTCCAAAAAATTTTTTTTACATTATGTACAATTTCATCAAAAAAATATGATTTTCTGCAATTTTTTTTAAGTTGGGAAAATTTATTTATTTAATTCGAATTACATTCATGTCATAAAAAATCTCATACAATATAAATATACATGTAAATCGTACTATTTGAATTTAGATTTTTCTTAACGTTAATCTTGTTATTTATAAATACCTTATCTGAAATTCTAATCAGTTATTCATTAGTTTTTGTCTCTTTGAAGGCATTTCTTCATCGTTAGATTCGACAAACCTTTCCAACTCTAGTTGATCGTCAAAAACTTCAAGACCATCATCTTCGTCTCCAATGTTATTTCCAGTTGCATTGGTTCTTCATCTACAATTTCATTGAATCATTTACTTCTCGTAGACTTTTCTTCCATATTGGAGCAAATTTTAGAACCCTGACAATTAGTGCATAAATTTGTGCATTTTAAACCATGTTTTCGGCAACCAATTTTAAACTGTTACATCCAGTTTCACAGCTGCAGCAAATAGTTTTGAGCAATACTTCCGGAATTAAATCCTTTTCTGTAAATTTGGGCATAATGCCACGCTGATGTTGCTTCCAGCCCCAATCTGTTGCTGTCAATTCGTTACCCAACCAAGTTTGAAGCTGATAATATGCTCTGTAACAATGTTGTTCTGCTGCTCCTTCTGTGGGTGGGAGGTTTGCCAAAATGAAGGATGATTTAATTTTTGCCAATTGATATTTTTGAAACCTTAATTGATTTAGTGTTATTTTTTCTTTTTTACATTTATAAATAGATTTGATTAATTGTAACATTTTTTTTAAAATTTTCTTTACTTTCATCTTTTTTATAAAAAACATTGGCCAAATTTGATAAATTTTTCGCGTCTAATATGAGTTAACGATACTTTTTTTTTCCCTTTTTCCCGGGAAATCCAGATGTTGTATCGCAACCAGAAAAACAATGCAGAAATGCAACAATATTTTTGAAGGATTCATGTTTGAAACTATTAGACGTGAAAAATAGATCCTTTCCATTTCCAGAGCCTGGTTTGAGAAAAAAAAATGTCATGATTATTTGAATTTAATTGATTTAAAAGGACCAAAGATCAATATCTTGACCCACAACTATGACAGTTTTATTAGTATCTCTGGCAACTTCTATCGAGGCCCTTTAAATTTTGTCACATCAGCATCTTCTTCAACTTGTTTACAGGAAAATCCTTGTGACTGTAATCTTTTCATTAAAGTTTTTTTTTTTTTGTTTTTCTCGTTAGATAAAAAATTTTTCTTGCGAAAAATGGTATTTTTTTATGGTTTTGATAATCGAACTTGGAATATTGTCTGAGGTTTTTTTACGATTACGTTCTCCTCTTTTTGTTGAAGTAGCTGCTGGTACTGTTGTGACAGTAGCTGATTTTTTAATTTCAATACCCATCAAAGACAATATAGCTGCTTGCTGCTAATGTTTTTTCACATAGCGCAAATATTTATTAATGATCTCTTCCACCGTTTCATTTTTTTGCCAAATTACTTTGTGCAGTAAAAATCCTTCATCACGACATGCACTATGCTTTCAGAATGCGTTGGTCTATTAACACTCACAAATAATTCGTAGAGTTGAGGTTTTACATTTTTCCTGAGGCCATTTTCTGTAAAAAGTGACAATGGAAAAGGTGCAAGTTTGTATTGTAAATAAGTTTCCATATCTTTTTTACTGTCGATCGTTAACGATATCCTTTGAAATAGCAATAATGGATCGATGGCTATAATATCTTCGTTTACTTTAACGGAAGATTGAACCGTTTTGAGAGACAAGACTTTGTTTTTCCTTTTAAATTTTACACTGCCAAAATTCATTCCAATAATAGCTTGCAAAGATTTTTTCCTTCTTCATACCTTCATGGCAATTTACAGAATCATTGCCAATAATTCCAGAAAAAATGGACATAATGTTATCAGTCTGTGGAAAAGGATCATACCTGTTGAAAAATTTTGTAATATTTGTAAATCAGCTACATCTCTTTTTATTCGATATTCCCTTGAATCAACGTGTTGCTCTGTAGTTGCAAAGAAACATTACAAAAATCTTCCATTTCATTGCAAATTTCGACAAGTATGATCATTGTTAATACGAATTTTGTTAAAACACTTTCAGACATACCACGACCATGTGTAAGTCCGCCCTGAGTTTTCATAGATCTCATCAAAACTTGCTCGATGGTCATATCCGACCAAAACTTGTGAGTACGTCTAATTGTAAAGAATCCTTCGGTGAATCTTGTAAATTCATAATCATCATTTATTGTGTCTTTAAGTTTACGCATATCTTGGAGATAAAGATGGGCAGATTTTGCGTATAAAAAGTGCCCACTTGCATGAAAATAGGGAAGCATTCTTTCCACGCATTTTAAATGTAATTCCCAATTACCTGCACGTTCAGCCCGTATGAAATCTTTAACCAATGAGATCATTTGCCAGTACTGCATCCAAAGTTTTGCGGTAGGACCTTTTTTTTGTACTAATTTTAGATGCTCAATAAATTTTTCTTTTATGATCTTAAAATCTTCGTGATGCAAATTGTCTTCAAAATTTTCTGTTCCTAAATCCTGCAAAAATTTATCCATTAGCGCCTTTTCTGTGTCCGATAACTCCATCGATGAAAAAATTAATTCAGACAAGGCGAGCTGTACTAGAAAATGTCCTCGGATAGCTCGTGCATATGCGTGCCCGGAAAGAGCTTTGTCGGACGAATTTTCAGCATATATTTCACAAAAAGCCTCCTTAAGTCCACTACCATCCATGATGAATCCAATCGCTCCGACGAACGACATCAATAAATGAAATCCCCCAAGTCTTACTTGGACTGAGGATAAATTGTAGGGATCATTATTTAAATCAATACTAGCTAAGATTTCACGAGCTTTGTGGTATAGTGGTTGGTCAAACGTTACGAACACAATGTTTTGTTCTTGTTTTTGGCACTGTTGAGCCGCTTCTACCAACGATGTAAAAATGGTATCATAATCACTCGGTGGATTTTTATAAACGGCAAAGGAATAATTTTTGAAGTATGAAAAGTCAAATTAGTGTGTACCTTTTCCATGAACCCATTCCAACCATCCGATTTGTTGTTTGCAAATTTTGAATAAGACCATGAAAATCTGCCGAAGAAATTTCATAGTTGTCCGTCATCTAAAATATCTTCTATCTGAACTGTTTTCAATCCATCGGAACTTTTGTTTTCATAACATTTCAATTTCACAAATCAATTTCGCCTATCTCTTGAGAAGATGGAATCTTTTTTAATCTAGATGATTTTCTTTGAAGTAACATTTGACGCCGGTGTAACAACCATTATTCCACCCATTGCATGGAAAGTATTCTTGCCATCAATCGTGCATGTATTATGATCCGCATTGTCATAAATAAATTGAACGTATGAATCTGGAGAAAACGTATGATTTGCAGGGTCCTTGATGACCGACGCTTCAAAGCGCAATGTTTCTTTATATGAGGAACACAAACCTAAATTAGATAATGAGTCGATCAATCCTTTGGAGGCGTATTTTTTATGAATCATCGACGACAACCCAAGTAAAATTGGAGATAAAAAAGAACGTGGCCTCACAGATGTGATGATGCAATGAGACAATGTAGCCACTTTTTTATCCATTCTACGAACGTTATTTGTACTTTTTTCTTTATTACTTGTACACACAATATTTAAAAAAACTTTCAAAGTTTCAGGAACATCCTTAAAAAGATTGCCTTCATTTAAATCTGGAATTTCGTAGTTATTTATATCGTATACTTTTGAACGTATATCTTCTAAAACAATCTCAGCAGCCATTTGAACAATTCTAGTTCGTTCGTCTTCTTTACTTTTTAATCTTTTTTCATACCAGTCTTTGCAGAGTTTCTTACTTGCGGTACTATTTTTGTACAAAATTATCATGTCTCTTTTAATTAAATGACAATCGATATCGTTCTGAAAATGCTCTTTCAATTTATTTTTAATAGTTGTGTAGTCTGGGAGATCTCCTGAAAATCCCTCTTTTATTTCATTGACAGAAAATTGACATTCAGTTTCGTTGTCAACGATATAAATTAATAAGATAATTAATAAAACTCTTATGTTTTCACATGCTGAGCGACCCCTTTTTCTTTCTGTCCTATTGTTATAAAATTAGCCATACAAACAGTGTGATAATGAGCTTTTACTGCGACTAAATCAGGCACATTTTTTAAACGAGCTGAAATGTTTTTATCGAAATCATTAAATGTGTTTTGTTTTTGAATATGCTGTAATATATTATCTCTTGTATTGTTACTTTGAACAGTTGAAATTTTATCTTTTGAAATATTACCGAAAAACCCACCGCAGAGAAAGCAATGAGATTGAAAATTAAATGTAAGAGCGTCCTTATTTATTTCTTTTCTTTCCTGTGATTTCTTACGTCTTGAGCTACAGAATGTAGCTATTGCAGTTCATCATTATACTGACTTTGACAAGTTCGATGAATAAAAGCTGATGTTAAAGTGTCAAATTTTTTGTATTTATTGTCGATTCTCTTCTTGCTAGACGCCACTAAACTGATTCAAGCTGATTTTTTATTTCATACACTTGCTTGTCATCTGACTTATGCAGATTATACAAACAGATCCATCCATACTGATAATCTGAAAAGACAAAATTAAATTAATAATGCCTTCAAAGTTTTATCATGAGTATAACTAAATTTGTCATAAAATAAACGAAATTTCTATTTTTTATTCTTGTACTAAAATATCATTCAATTTTAATTTTTAGGTTATGTTACGTTAAACATACTATTTATGAAAGAAAATATTACTATTTTTATTTTAAAGTTGATTAATATAGATTAAAATACAGATAGTATTTACCTTGCTATGTAGATTCCAAACGATTTTTTGAATAAAGTAAATTTCTCACAATTCACTTAAAGTAACTCAGCCTGCACGTGTATTTTTAAAAACGATGTTGTACACTGCTCTGTATCTCGAATACTGAATTTTGACTTAGCTGCTACGAAATAGCAGGTATGTAGTAAGGCCAGACCTCAGTCCCTATTCTCTATGAAATAACTTACAATGGCTAAAATTTACCGAAGGTCACTCAGGTATATAAATTATCTTAAAACAGCAGTAAATAGGCATCTACAAATATTATTTAAAAATAAGATTCTACAACTTTTTCAAAATATTGTAGATGTCTTATTAAATATTAACTTTATTAACTTATTTGTTTGTTAATTATAGAAGTATATTTTAATTTGCAATTTTTTCATTTATCAATAAAACATGAAATCTTACGTTTTTTGAGTAATTAAAGTGTAAATTTAATAAATATCAAAATTGTACATAATGATAAAAAAATTTTTTTCGAATTTGGGTTTTTCAATTTTTTTTCATTTTCGAAACATTTCCTATAGGAAAAGATATTTTTTTACACCATCAGAAAGTAGATATTTCAACAAAAAAAAAAGCCCCCAAACTTTTTGAAAAAAGCTTATATTTTACGCCCGAATTTTCGATTGAAAATTAGGGTGCTTTTTTGATATTAAGTGAAAATAAGGCGAAAAAATAAATATTTTTAATCAAATAAATTACAGTGTATTTGGACATAATAAGGTAAGTTTTTACCCCAAAATTTTGTAAAAAAAAAAAATTTTGAAAAAAGATATAAAAAAAACCAAAACTTGGTTTTTTTAATTTTTTACCCAAATTTTGAGGTTATGAAAAATTGCAAAACAAAAAGTTTAGATCTTTTTTTTATTTTCAACTTTTATTTAACTTTTTAAAAGGGCGGGAGTTTTTGGGGAAAACAAATTTAAACCATTTTTTACCCTTAAAAACTCACCCCCCCCCACTCCCCGAACTCGGATCGACCGTAATTTATTTTTCCTTTTTTATTTTGATCATATTCCCCTCCCTTTTCCAATGGTTTCATTCTACTGTAATTTTTTTCATTTTTTACCATTTTTAAAGGCTTCGGCCCTGGTCTAAGTTTCAAAAGTATCCTCATTTATATTTTTAGAGTAAACTAGATGAAAAGCCTGTCTCCGCCAGGCGAGAGACAATATTAAGTAGCCTCTGTCTCCGTAAGACGCCTTCCGTACGGCTAACGGTAAAAGAACACTTTTTTGCTCCTATTTTTGTCCCGGGGGCGATATTTTAAAAACGGGCTTCGTTAGGTTCTAGCCACTGCTAAAGACTACCACTGTGCCAAATTTCATGATTTTAGCTCAAGCCATAACTTCCAGCCAGAATCACGTGGACAGACAAATAAATATAAATACCTACCTACATATAAATATATCCACATTAGCAAATTATATATATAGATTTGATCAAATTTTATCTTCAATTCCCAAGTTTGGCAAAATTATTTATGGTTTTTTAACAACCATAGTCAGTTAAAATTTTTTCAATGAACATTTTTCTTATGAAAATATTTTAATTGACTCTAACTTCACAAAATAAGGCAATATTTTTGTGTAATTTGGGATTTGACAAAAAAATTTGATCGAATTCACAAGAAAATACAAATAAACGATTCGCTTCAAAAACTTATATTTTCCTTGTTTTTGCAAATTCCATATATTTTTTTTGCCAAAGGCCAATTATTGCATCTGGTATATATTTGGTGTGGGTCCCATGTCTCACATTTTAGTTTTATATTTTATTTTATTACTGATGTCATGTGATACAAAAGACCCAGATGATGATGACAGTCTTGGTCAGTTCAGAATTTTTAATGTACCCTTCTGTTACCATAGAAGATTGCCATCCTTTATGCCGTTTTATCATCTCTATATTTTGATCCCGTGTTGACCAGTATCGTAGCGGTTTTGCTAGGCGTAGATGCTTGGCAACAAAAGCTGACACATTTCCAGTTTTGTGTATTACTACAGGGTTGCTTAATACATTTTTTTTAATATAATTGACAAACAATCGCATTGCAATATATTTTCTTAACTTATTTAGTAAATTTTTAATGTTTCCTAAAACTAAGTTTTTATTTTTTTTGTATCTTTCAGTTTGAACAGAATATATGTTTAAGATTTTTTAACACACGTTTTTAACAAATTTACCAACTCCTGCTGTCTACATACCCCGGCAAAACCAGATATAAGAATTACCTAAAAAGAAATTTAAAGATATTTACCAAATATTTTTAAAAAGCTATATTTTTGTATAAAAATACCTTATTAAATAGATGTTTCTTATAGTGCTTTTGCCAATAACTGGTTCTTTTATTCTTGGGACAGGATAAGGGACTTCTTTGTCCAGATGTTTTTAATTATTTTATAAAGAAAGGAATGACACTGGGAAATTTACCTTATTTTTATCTTTATGACAGCTCACGAAGGATATATTATATCTGATTATATTATATCTACGATAAACTTAAACTAAGTACCAAAGTACCGTGAGTGCCGGGTTTTCCGGTGTTTAACCCATTTCTTCCCAGTTGTTCCGTCAACGTTGTCCAAGCACTGAAACATGCAAATGTTGCATTCACAGCACCTTTTAGACAACGCGGTAGTGCCACCACGGACGTTATTTTTAAATAACTACTACCTAAAAGTGTCTCTCCGGCACTGGGAATCGAACCCGGATTGCCGGGCCCGCGAGCCGAAACTCTGACCACTACGCTACCGAAGACACACACAGACCTATGTCGTTTCTATCTTAAAGACTTATCGTTGCTTTTAGCATAGAGCAATTGCTCCTTAATAATGAACATTTGTACTTAGGTTTACTGTGAAATAAGGTGTGGTCTTGATTTTTGTTTTAATCACACCATTTTCGGTACAATTTATTTCTTTATATGGATGTTTTGATTTTTTTGGCAATATTGTCTCTCTCGCAAACAAGTCGATATTTGTTATTCCTTTTATTTATATTCACATTTTTGTTTGACTATTTTTTCTTATAAACAAATTGACTGTCTTTATGGATTTTTATTAAAATTGTTTTATTAAAATATGGTTTAAAATTCGTTGGCCGGCGCTTAAGGCAAATCTGTAAACAGTAATAAATATCAACTTCTTGCACATGGTTTATGTGGAATTATTATTTTATTTGGTTTTAAATTTTACTAGCAAAATGATTGTGAAGTAAAAAATATGTCGTTTTATTATTTGTTTAAAGTAACATTGTTTAGTATGTTCTTTTGGGATTATTCGCCTTACTATTTTTGGAAAATGGAACCACTTTAGTCTAGATCCCTCTATTGGCCCATATAAACTTGCAGATAGTCTGCAAAAAAAAGATACCCCTCCAAAACCAAAAACTCAAAAACACTTATCTACGTTTCGTTGGTAATTTGGCCACCGTTGTCAAGATAAACAAATTAAAAAATAAATTTAAACTCAATTTTAGGAAATTTTGGAAAAATTAGAAAATTCTTAAAGTTTTCATTATTTTTATGATTTATGACGTTGTGTAATAATTAGTATTGTTTAAAAATTTGTTTAAACAATTGTTGCCCTTGGCAATTGTTCATACCTTTAAACAATTGCTGAGGGCGCCCAAATAATCCGATTTTATTTTTAAAAAGACGTTAAAAATTTTAAAATGTCTAATTTGTGTAAAATAAAAATTTAATTTCGATGTTCGATATATTGAACTCCATACAATTTGCAAAATTGTCAAGTAATCTTTTATTTCCTACCATTATTTTTCTACGACCAACACTAATAAAGTTATGGGTAATTTAAGTAATAATATTTTTTTGCCTGATGTTATCATTATTTTTAGTTAAAGTATTGCTACGATTTAGTTTGTATTGATAGTATTGACAGATCTTTAGTAATAGTTATTTTCCTAATAAGTGCGCAAAGTGATACTTTTCCGCACGTCAAAGCAGTTAGACGAACGACGCAAAGCGGAGTTCGGATAAGCTTTAAGTGCGGAAAAGTCACTTTGCGCAAGTATTAGGAAGAATACTTTTTCCACTTGCGAATACTTTTTCTACGAGCGTTTTATTAAAGAATATGATTATTTGAAATATACGATTGCCTTTGTGCTCGATGTCGGATGTTTTCATTTTTGCAAGTTCTTCTCGTCTGCAGGTGCCAGCAAGTCCGAAAATGGTCGCAGTTTTTACCAAAAGATATATTTCATCAGGTGCTTCATTAATAAATATAGATATTTTTTCTTTTGAGAAAATCCTTGACTTTTTTGGCCGAAAGCCTACATTTTGTTTCTAATAAATGCTGCTAACTTATAAAACTTGCCGATATCTATATTTTTCTTGTTCTTTAAAACACTTTTTAGCATGAAGAATTTCGACCATAAAGTATTTGGACTATATTCCTTGCTTAATTTGAGAAAATAGGCTAAAAGTACCTCCTCTTTCAAAGTTCTAACTCCTTTTTTTTTCACACCATGTTTCAAATAAATCATACTGTTTCTCGTACTTTTCTTTTGATTTTGCCGGCAGGAGCTCTAAGTTGGCCAAACTTGCAGCTTTTAAAACATCGTCTGGCAATTCTTCCTCCATTCTTAGGACTTATTTTAAACTTTTTATCAAATTTTTTGATGCTTCCGTGACATTAAAAAATGTTTGTACGTGGTTGCCGCAGCATCAACAAAAATTCTTTGATTTTTTATTTTTTAGCATAATGGTCTATGAAATATATGGTGCATGGAAAAATATTAAAATGATAATAAAGAAAATTGATATGGGATATTTACTAAGCGCCAAATGTATCTAAAATTCAATAAAGCACAATAAAAGAATATGTAGAACCCTTTTTTTAATATTATTTCATCCAGAAGTTATTAATACATTAAAAAATTGACCATAAATACGGCAAATATGCAGAACAAAAATGCGTTCGCAAAGAGTTTCCGTGCGCAAAGTTAAACTTTGCGCACTCATTTGCGTGCGCAAAGTAAGTACTTTGCGCACGCAAGTAGAAAAAAGTGTTTTTCTTGTTTTGGTAAACTTTTGGACTGCTTTATCAGGGCTTTTCTCATTTAAACTACGTTTTTTTGTAATTTAAAATTTTAATAAACTAAAATATTTAAATATTGTGTCATCTGCAAAGCAAACTTAATGAAAGGTTCGAAAAATGATTTTCAAGCAAGCTTTGTTTAGTTCAATAGGCGTAACTTTA
Organism: Listronotus oregonensis; assembly: GCA_019359885.1. Taxonomy (NCBI): domain Eukaryota; kingdom Metazoa; phylum Arthropoda; class Insecta; order Coleoptera; family Curculionidae; genus Listronotus; species Listronotus oregonensis. The sequence continues at coordinate 86,993 of JAHBCN010000606.1, forward strand.
AGCGAAAACGATGCACATAATGTAAATATTTTATAAAACATAAAAAAATTATGCATGTCACATTGTCTATATAAAGGTCTTACTTGGGCATAAAATTATTTTTTTTACTAATTAACTTCAATTATTTTATTTCCGGTTGATCTTAAATGATTTTAATAAAACATTGATATTTTTTGTTATTTAAAAAATAATTTTTTTGCACGCTATTGACTATTTTACTTTACTATCCCTATTAAAGTAGTCCTTGATATAAAGTATTTGTTTGTATAATCTAGTTTTAAATATGCTTCTTTAATATTTGTTTTTTAGTTTTGTTTATCTTCTTCTTAATGTGCCATACTCTATGCAGAGCGTAGGCGCCCTCTCGCACACATCTGTGTTGCGTACCAATTTACACAGATATGTGGGACCACCGGCTTAACGTGCCTTCCGAAGCACATGTGAGAGAGTTTACTAGGCAGAAACACTACACAGTGGTTTGCCATTGCCTTCTGTGAGGTGACGAGCTATAAAAAAGTCCAATGGACAGTGCGGGAATCGAACCCGGGTCTTTAGAGGCTGGTACGCTGCCACTTTACCAGCTTGCCACAGTTTTGTTTATGCTAAAATTAAAATTGCGTATTAGGGTTAGTAAAGATCATTTAACTAACTAAGTGCAACATTTATTAATTTTTGGTTAGATCCTTATACGATCTCTAAAAAGCAGTCAATTCTGCTTTTTAGGGGACTCAAAACGTTTTTAATACCTTTTTTTACAGAGTATTTAGTTCAAAAATACTATTGAAAAGATTTTTAAACTCGATAAAAATGCACTAATAATTAGTTTTTAAACTTCACAATTTAACCTGCAAACCAAACAGAAAGGGCAGCAGGAATAGAAACGTTATGTTTGTTATTTGATCTATAAAGTTAAACTATAAGCTTTCAGTAGCAGACATGAGCTTAACTACCCGAGCTTTTTTCAAAAAAAATCTAATTACCTTTTTCTAGATACTACTTAATGATTTGTAATTAGAGTAACCGCGCAATTTACATCATAAAATGCAGCAATTAAAAACGATCTTTTTGAATTCACTACATTCTAATAGTCTAATTACTACACGTTATGCTTTTCAAAGGGCATTTTTTAATATCTAATTTAACCGTTACAATTTTACTTTTTACTTTTTTCAAATTATAAATAATTAACAGTTATAATAAAATTTAAAAAAATACTTTTGTGTTCTTTTTAAATGAAAAAGGTTTACTAGTTTACTTGTCCTCTAATTCCAAGCCCTATGTTACAATCTCGGCATAATCAAACCTGTGCCCGTATTGTATGTTACATTTAACCTGTCCGTAATAAAGTGCTATATTGTGTTTGTTTAGCCAAGTTACGAGGTTTACATTTAAACTGAGGTTGTGTGGTTATGTAGCCCATCTCAGTTTTATTTACTTTGCTATTTTATAGATATAGGCTTTCTAGTTACATTAGTTTTAAGAGTTTATAATACCGAACTAAAATTGTACATCTTAAAAGTAATACACTCGGAAAATAGTTTAAATAGGTACTCTAATTAAAGTTTAAATAATCCCCATTAAATTTGCTTAAGTTAATAGGGGATGACTAAAGTTATTTGCCACCATAATTTAAATTTATTAATAAATATTAAATCCGTTTAATTAAAGAAAGTATAATTGTGTTTAGTTATTAATTAAATCACAATTGTAACTTTTACAAGAAATCATCCACCCCTTGCTGAAATTTATGCATTTTTATAAAAATTAGTATTGTTGTTAATTTTAAATATTACCCTTTTTGTACCACGCAAGTTTAAAATTAGAATATCTCGAAATCCGAGAAGTTTATTGACTTAATTCAGAATAATCTTGATATGTAAAACCACGCAGACAATAAGAATTATGTACTTAATTATTAATAATGTTGATAACAAAAAAGTTATGACAAAATAATGGTTAACAATGATTAAACTTACCTAAAGCTACGCCACTGATCCACAATAGTAACAAAGGTGTTATCTTTAAAAGCTGTATTTTAGTCGATGCTCTAACTATGCCAAGTGTTATTTAAATCAAAAAACACCATTTAAAAATAAATGAAATATATTAACTGTGACATTTTTTTTACACCCTGTATTTTAAATATGGGACCGTTTTGGACCTATCTTTGTGTAACATTTTTGTCCTACTTTTGGAGCCCACCGTTGTGTTCGCACGTCGATGTCGTGGTTGGGCCCCAGTAGGATCTTTTTGTAACATGCGCTGGAGTTGCCGGATATCGGCCTCCATCTTAGCTAGGGATCATCAGGGATCCGAAGCTAAGACGAACACAAGGCTTAACTTAAGGTGTTAGCATACCGTGCTTATGAGTAAATGGCATCCTGTACCACCGAACAAACACTACTAGAAATCCAAATCTCGTGCTTTCTGAACGCAACAATTTTCTGTCAGTACAACAGCGCTAATCTCCTGGACAATCAACTAACGCATTACCAAAACTCATCATAGATGGCAGCACATGATAAAAAGGCGAATGCGCTGGTATTACTATGAATTTTTATTTCTAAGTTATTTTTTCCCAATTCCAACAAAAATAAGATTTTGCTGAAATACAATACTTAACAACTAATTATTTTAATAAATAAGCAGTTGTTAAGTAAGATTCAGCAAAATTTTATCTTTGTTAGGATTGGGTAAAATTTTATACTTGCAAAAAATAAAGCAAACAAAAAATGTTATTGTTAACAATATATTAAAAATTGATATGTTATAAATACAAATATTTTGAGAAAACCAGGAAAATCTTGGGACATTTGCCCCAAATTTTCTATAAAAAACAACAACAAATTACATTCCAGAAATAACAGTAACAAATAAAACATAAACTCTATAAATAAAACAGGAAATTTCAGAATAAATAAAAAATATTTTCTGATAACAACATAAATTCTAATACCTGATATAACACAGGCAAAATAAAATATATTCTAAAAATTAACAATAAAACTTATAAAACTATCACAGCCGAGGCTGGATGAGATACTTCTAAAACTGTCACAGCCGGGACTGAATGAGATCACGCTAAAAGGTTCCTATAAAACAAAGAAGCAAGGCAGTATTGGCTTATCAAGAACAGACTAAAAATACATAAAATATGATATGAAAACTTTAGTTATTAATTTAGGCAAACACAAAACAGCGGGAAAAAATATATAAAGAATTTAAATTAATGTGGTAACTAAACAATAAACATAAATATTAATAAAAAATGGTAAAAATTGTTGTTTTAAGTTTTGTATATTTTTATGTCTATCGCTTACTATCTTTTTAGATTCAAAACTATTTTTCCTTTCTTTAAGATACTTATAAAAACAAATTTTCGAAGTAAGGTTAAATATTTCATAAAAGCACTTATGGCTTAAACAAAATGAAAAGAGCTTGCAGTAAGCTTCGAAATATTGTTGCCCAAATAAATTTTTAATTTTATTCTTGTAAACATTCTCATCCAAATATCTGTAAATATCAGCATGTAGTCTGTCTGCAAGATTGACTAAAGCGTCACTAGCATATTTAAGCCTTCGTTCGTTATCAAACTCTTTAATCATTACAAATAAATGCTTGTCGGTTTCCTCCACTAAAAAGAGATTACTTTGACAAGTTAAACATGAAATTATAATTTTGTAAAGAAGGTATAAAATAACATTGTTTAAAATTTTAATTTTAGGGTTGTCCAATGGTCCAGGTAAATTTTTAAAAGAAGTGAAACATTTTCCGTAACTGTGTTCGTTTAAAATGGAATTCTTAAAAGGTGACCAAGGTACAGCTCTATATTTTAAGCGAGAAGGATCCTTAAGATTTGCATTATTTAATTTTGAACAATGGTCCGCACAAACATAAATTTTTACAATCTTTTGAGGGACTTAAAAATAACATTTAATTTTTCAAGCTTCTAACGATTAGGAATCTCGCGGAAAAGAATGAAACTTTTTGTTCTTAAAATCTGAGCTTACAATATTACAATAGTGGGCGTTTCTGTAAAAAGTATATTTACAAGAATATTTCAGCCTATAATGTGTTTTGTTGATGTCATTGCGAAGAAATTTACAAAGAATCTTGGTTTAATATCGAAGAAGGCTTACTACAATATTTAAATAAAATATCTTACCTTATAATTTTTTCACAGTAATGTAAAAAAAATAAGAACGCAAATTCAAAACAGTCAACCCAAAGTCAACACTTACAACAAAAATACTAGAAAATGGCCGACGCAAACACAACACGGGGTTTATGGTTAAAAAGGGATATAAATAATTCTCACTTTTCATTGCTTAAAAAAAAACGACGTTTCGCCATCTAGAAATTTACTACCAAATTACTACTAAGCAAAATATGGAAAAATATAGAAATCTACTTATTTCCTAGCAATCTTATAATTGTCAAATGTCACTGTTTCCAGTATCTCCATAAGAAGTTGGCCAGGCGTGTCCCGTACTTTAAACGGGTGTCTTCAAGTGCCTCTGAGATACAGGGCGACCTCGCGGAGTATCCAGCCTTACTGCGGTAATACGGGGATCTGCCATGGTGGACTATCCCTAACCAAGTAAATACACAAAAGATCGGGGCATTTAAATAAAAGATTTGTTTTTTTTTAGGACTATTACCGTTTATGTCCTTTAACTGCATATGCTTAAACATACATTGGTTGTTACTTGTCACGTATTTTTTTAATAAAACAAAGTACAATATGTTTTCTATTTGAGAATAATATATTTTAAGGTAATATATGCTTTAGGGTTTAACTATGAATTATTTAGGTTTCCGGTAACATATTTTAAAATTATAAAATATTAGTAAAATTATGTAATAAATAATTCATAATTCTATTCTCTGTGGAATAATTTTAACCCAGGTTTTGAATTTTAAATTCCCAGTCGATAGACACAATTTTCAATAAAGTTTAATTAAATTTTAAAATAAATTAAATTTGTAAAAGTAGGGTCTATATTATAAATGAAAATAAATAGTTTATTTATAAATTAAACTAAAAGAAGACATTCCTTTTGCTTATTAAAATTACTTTTAGGTAGAGTTGTTGTGAATTATTTTTTTTTATTTTGACAAATAGTTTAATAACAAAATTAATTGTACTTTAATTACAGAAATTAATTACTTAAATTAAGCTAAGGACTATAGTATTAAAAGCTATATTTATTTTTTGTTGCAATTACTTTTATGAGAACACATATTTCTTTTATAGACAAAACATAACCATTAACACCTATGTAACGCTTCTGCCAATATTTTATATCCAATTTTACAATACAATTACAAGTTTTTAAAATTCAAATATAGAACTCTCCCGCAAATTCACAACGCCTGATCGACCCAGGTTACCGGGGCTAAGTTCAAATATCACATCTTGGATGAAAGCGGAGTAAAAAAATACAAAGCGGAGCTAGTCGGGATATTGATAAACTTTTTAAATCAGTGGATAAGTTACATTTTAATTGGTTTATTTAAAAAGTAGAATATTATAATCTGTTAATTTTCGTTTGACCAAAACGTATTGGATTGGTTTAAAAAGTCATTAAGTGGCGTTACAACAATAAAAAAATGTAATGCATTTGTTGAAAGAGTTGGTAATCATGATTATGAGGTGTTGCTCTTTAATGGTAATGAACAGTTTTAAGAGCTTTAACCTATTTTTTGTGATATATATTTTTTATTGTAATTGCAATGGATTTTGATGAAGTAATTTTCCTTTGAATTTAATATGTTGCATATTTAATTGATATTGAACTCATTTATTTTAAATCGGAATAAAGAATCACGATGGATTTTTTTGTTCAGAATTAAATAAATTAACAAAGCAAAACTAATATTGAAACTCGGCAACCTTTTTTTCACGAACAGACATGATTTTTAAATCATTATTTCGTAAAAATCTTTTTTTTTTCTGAAAAATATATTTGGAAGATGGTTCCTTACGGCAAAGAAAGAGTGATGACGTGTTTTAGATCAAAATAAATTTTATGCTTTACAAACTAAATAACTTATCTTGTTACTGATAAAACACCAAGGAAAGTACTATTATTTTACAATGGTATAATAACTATCTGTGTAAATTGCAGTGATGTCCAAGAAAAGCAGCACGCAACCAAAAATTTTATTTTTTTTATACTGTACCGAATTATTTTATCAGTTTCAATAAAAGTTTAATTTTACAGATATAAAAATATAATATAAAAATATAATAATATTGTAAGCCACTTCTTTCGTTTTTTTTGTCTTTTTTAATTTATGTTTTTAATTTTTTCTTAAAATACATATATATACCTCAGACCTTATTCTCTGCAAGGTAAAACAATACCATTTGCGAAAGAAGCAAAATGTCTGGGGTTGATCCTAGATAGCAGTCTCAGCTGGAATTCGCATCTAGAAAAAGTCACCTGTAAGACGACCCTATCTTTCTGGACATGCCGCAGGATCTGTAACAAATCCTGGGGCATGCAACCAAAACAGATGTACTGGCTATACGTGACAGTCATAAGACCAATGATCACGTATGGCTTTGTGGCATGGTGGCGCAAGGGGCAGCAGCGGCTGACCCCAGCAAAGCTATCTGGCCTACAGAGACAGGCCTGCCTAATGATCACGGGCGCGGTGCGCTCGACACCAACGGCGGCCATGGAAGCCCTCCTCGGACTGCCTCCTCTGGATATTTACTTGGAGAGAGAGGCAAGGTGGGCAACCTACAGACTCTATCAAGCGGTCAGTAACAGACCGCAGGCGTGTCATATGGAGAGCACCAGTCTCCTCAGGAATGCCCTGACCTGTGACAGACTGCGAATGCCCTCAGACATAATGCCTACAGCAACCAATTACAACAGGCCCTACAGTGTAGTCTACCCATAAAGGGAGGACTGGAGTCGAAAAACGATCAACCTGCTCCGGGCTGACATCTGTTGGTACACCGACGCTCTAAAACCCAGGACTGTTTTGAAGCTGGAATATATGGACAGAGGCCGAGGGCAGAGTTTTCCTTTAGCCTGGGCAGTCATACCATATTTCAAGCGGAGGTATTTGCTATTGAGATGTGTGCTAGATCGCTGGTTGATCGGCACTGCACACATAAGACAGTTAAAATATTCTCCGATAGTCAAGCAGCTCTGGAATTGCAAGGATGCGCTGATTAAACTGGGTCAAAACGGCATAGAGGGTAATGAATCCGCAGACGTCCTTGCCAAAAGGGGGGCGGAAACAAAATTCACAGGGCCGGAACCGGTCATCGGTATATCTTATGGAATGGCCAAGCAGTTCATATCAGCTTGGACACAAAGAGAAAATCTTTGTTACTGGCATGGACTTCCGGGTCTTAGACACTCGAAGGCCTTTATAAGCCCACCGAACTAGCAATGTACTGTCAAACTACTGGAGCAATCAAGGGTACACCTTAAAACTCTAGTAGGACTGTACACGGGACACTGCGGATTGAAATACCACATGCACAAGATCGGCCTAGCGGAAGACGCCGAGTGCCACATGTGCATGGAGGGGGATGAATCGGCAGAACACATACTGTGTTCGTGCCCAGCAATGGCATGATTAAGATTCGAAATCCTCGGCAATGACACCTTGTTGCCGGGGGAGTTGAAAGATCTCTCTCCCAACAGGATCATCAGATTTATTAGAAGTCTGGACCTGGTGGGAGAAATATAAAAGGGGGTGAGCCACAATAGACCGATCGGTCGCGGTAAACTTTAAACCTAACTACCTATCTACACCTTATTCACATTCTATATTAGCTGGTTTAATGGGGTGGATAACGTACACCTACAAATATAAAAATACATCGTATTTAAATAAACTAAAAATTATTTACACAATTATGTAGTGGCTTTGTAATTGTGCGTTGAAAGTGGTATTTTGTAAAACGGAATTAATGTACCTATGTTAAAAAATTGTCTTTACAAATATTGCATTAACTATTTCCAGTGTTTGTTACCTTCTCTGTAACGAAAAATACGTTATGTATTAAATATAAAAATAAAATATATTTGGAAATATATTTCCGCCAGGAGATGTTGCTTTGGTCCAGGTTCTTGGGTATAGATTCGTGTACTTACAAAGTCATTTAAGACTTTTGATCATGCATATCACCTTTACCAAAACCCACCGTTAAATCGACCACCGCTTTTAAAACATTAAATATACTTTAAAGTGTGATAAAAATTGGACAATAATAAAACTAAAGAAATTTAAATAGGTGTTTAAAACATTCTTGAATAATTCCAACGCATTTAGCGATAATGATAATCACACATAATTTAATTTTACACGTACATTTCTTAGTTTTATAAATAAATATGGTAGTGAGTTAATTTTTTGAAGGTTTTTAAAATTACTTTAGCACGAAGCAATGGTAAACAAGGACTATTTAAATATTGAAGCTGTAGGTGTAGGTAATTGTGGAGTTATAATTTAACATTATAAAAGCACTTTTTATTATTTTACGTTTAAAAAAATTGTCTTACAAGCGTTCTAGTGTATTTTTGTATTATTATAAAAAATTCCATTAAAAGTTTTTAAATTAAAATTAAAACAATTTTAATTTCAAGTATCCTTTGCTATAAAGCGCTTCTGAGTTTCATTATTAGGTAACCTCTAAGTTAACAACTCTCTGACTGTACTCGTCTATACCCTGGTAACTGGAGCGAAGCGGTACCTTTTGTTAAATTACTCAGAAAATATATTAAAATAAATGAATCCGCAAAAAGATACACAACATATTTGTAAAAATAAAATCTATATAAACATAATTTATATTGTAAAATTTGTTGCAATTAATTTAACGTTAACATAATTTAAAATTATAAAATATTGGTAAAATTAATTTATGAATAATTTGTTTTTCTATTGTCTATAACATAATTTAAAATCCGGTTTAAATTTTTTATTTGGTAAATATAATTTTCAATAAAGTTAAATTAGGTTTAAAAATAAATTTAATATGGGAAAACAACATAAGTTATCATATTATTCATGAAAATTAATATTTTTTTTTATTAAAAACACTTAAATTTAAAAAAAATATATACTACCCAGACACCATAAAATATAAAGAAACATATTTTGGTTATTGCATTTATAAAATACAAAAAAACAATTACAGCATTTTTTTCGGAGAACTAAAAGCTGCACGTGTGTAACCTGTCTCCAAGAAAGGATGCAAAACTTTTTCTTCTAATCATAGACTTATATTTTTTCTTTTAATTGTTTGTAAGGTAATAAAAAATCATTAAATTCCGAATTTTAAAGTGTTTAGAAAAACACAAAATTGCACATGCCAGACACTATAGACTTCACCACAGAAGATCCACTGCTAATCTTCTTTCCTTCGTCAAACACAGCTGAAACAAGTCCCTTGAATTTCTTGGTGAGTCCCAAATCGTTGCTCTTGACATATCCAAAGCTTTTGATCAGGTCTGGCATGATGGGCTTTGTTACAAACTTCCTGCCTACGGTCTTCTACCTAAGCTTTATTCTTGGCTTTCCAGTTTTCTTTCTTATCGATGTATATCAGTTATTGTAGATGGTCATTCTTCATTCTTTTAGCTTCTACCAAATTATTGCTGGGGTACCCCAGGACTTAGTACTGGCACCAACTCTGTTCCTTCTTTACATTAACAATATTCTCTCTTTCACAATGGATCCCATTTATACTTTGGCTGTCAATACTACACTTCGCTCTAATATCCAATTTCTTAAGCAATCCTGTAAGTACGATTTGAAAAACAAGCACAGGTCAATGCAGATATCTCTTTCATATGACCTTAAACTAATCTTGAAATGGGGCGCCAAATATCTTGTCCAGTTTAATGCTTCCAAAACACAAGCCTAGTCGTTGTAGCAAAAAAAGTCTGCCAATGAGACCCTCTTTAAAATATTTTTTTTATATCTGGGGTATCGCGTCTCCTACAACACTTAGCATTCTTGACTCCATTTCAAGAAGAGCTCTTCATCTTATTAATAATTTTATACTTACAGAAAAGCTTCCTTTTCTTGTTCACCGACGGGCTGTAGGGAATCTGTCGCTCTTTTATAGGTATTTTTACGTAGTGATGAGCAAAGCAAGGCCAAGACCAATACTGGGCTAGTCTTGGTCTTGGTCTTGCAAGCCTGGTCTTGGTCTTGGTCTTGCAAGCCAAAAGAAGGTCTTGGTCTTGCTGCAAGAGTCTTGCTGGTCTTGCTTTATTTTTGGTAGTAATAATTTAAACTAAGCAATCTTGAATAAAATATATATTTTTTAATACTAAATAATTAATAAAAATTAAGACTCTATTTTTTGCCTTTAAATTTTAAAATATACCAATTTTAACTATTTATAGCGCTCCATTTTTAGTTGAATTTAGACAAAACCTGTTTTTATTCATTTGGTGGCATATGGAAATATTTAAGTAATAGTAATAAGAATTATTAATTTTTTTTAAAGAAGCATATAAAATTAAAGCAAATACAAAACTGTGTACTGTGTGAGCAGAAAAAATAATAAGACTTTAAGTTTCAACCAGATGTGAATGTTTCGTGACAATGATTCTGATATGTAAACATTGGTTTCTGATTTAAAAAAAAAACTTTACAGTTCATATGAACTATTTGCCTTTAAAGTTGCCGTACAAAGTTTTTACAAATACTTAATAAATATCCTTTGTATACAAGGTGGCTCAATCGTGTGATAATACTTAATATCTCTTAAATTGTTCCAGATAGTGAAAAACTAAACAATAAAAAATAATGGAAAAAAAGGGAGTAAAATGTCAGTATATTTTCTATTTCAGAATTTTTCTAAGAATTCACTGCCTCTCAAGAAAACTCCCCTATTTTTAGCCTTTAACCTAAAAGAAATAAAAAATTTATAGCGAAAAATTGATTTATAATATCGCCTTCCTGTATATTATGCTGGAAATAGTTAAACTCTCATATAGGAACAATGTGGACGTAGATGATTTTTAAATATTATTTTTGGTTTTAACCAAAATGACGTCATTATTATTCTTTTGGCATTGTTTTGACTTTTCCGTCTAAGTCGGAAGTGATATTCAAATTCCATTCATATAAAAAGTACTCCTTTATGACATAACAAATATATTTTTATTAATCCATCACTTTCACAATCTTAGTTTTAAGAAGCAATCTAATGGTGCCACTTTTTACAGTGTGGAACAAAAATAATGTATTGTAAGTGGCATCACTGGATAGCTAATTTAAAAAACACATTAGGAATATGAAAGTAATTTTCAGCTTCTATAACTTTTGTACCCCTAGTTTTTCTCTGTCGTGAACGGTTTCGGAGATATCGAGCTTTGTCGGACCATTAAGTCACCATCTCATTATTTTAAAAACATATTATTGAATTCACTCGTTATTGTTGTTAGAAAAGTGTATAAAAAAACAAAGTGATTAATTTGATTATTATTTTATTTAAGTAACCTGTTATTTAATAAATAATCACCTTTTTGGCAGTTCTCGACAAATTTTTTGTCACTCTATATGAAATACCTCGAATTGAATATAAATTAAATATTATAATATTAACAAAATTCGCAGAAGTGCAAGAGTCTGCAGGTCGGTCTTGATCTTGCGTAGTCTTGCATCCTCGGTCTTAGATTTGGTCTTGGTCTTGCATACCGAGTCTTGGTCTATCCGGTCTATGGTCTTGTTTCTATAAGACCCCAAGACAAACCGGTCTCGCATCACTATTTTTACGTTGCCGAAGAGTTGACCATATAATTTTCTGTAAGCTCCAATAGAGCAACATCCACCAACTGAGCTCAAACTTCCGCCTTGTTCGTTCCTTTATCCCTAGAGTGTCCAGACTGTGGAAGGTACTCCCCGCAAAAGTATTTTTTCCCAAATCTCTAGATATTTAAGTGTTGTGTAAATAAACTTCTTCTTATTACAGAGGAAGACACCCTCAGACAGGCCTCAGCCTTCGTGGACTGTCCCAATATAAAAAAATAATAAATTCAAAATGTTAAAGAGTTACAAAAATATTCTTAAATTTATTTTTACCCTGCTGTTATTTAAAGATAAAAATACCTAATAAATATCAAAAATTAAACTTGTTTTTAAAATGTATTCGAACCATTAATAATTTTAAAGGAAATTGATGTTATAAAAAATAATTATAACTTTTGTATTTAAAAAGTTAGCATAACTTTGACATTTAAAATATATTTTGATTTACTAAGGTTACTTAGGGATAACAACATAAAATCAGGGTTCTTTATGGATTATTGAAGCAAGATTAAAAAGTTTTTTTTAATAATATTTCACATGGTGTGTAGCGTGTAAAGCTACAAGTTTATTTTTCATATTAGTTTTCTCCACCTATTAATTAATTTACAAAATTTAGCGTCGATTTTTTTAAAGTTATTTTGTAAAGTGTGACAACACTCTCCTAATCAATACCGATCACAGTGGCTTTATCGATTATTGCTATGCTTGCGCGAGTGTTTCGATATGGAGGTGGTTCGTTTCCTTTTTCAGCCGGCAAGTGCTGGGAACACAACGAGCTCCCTGCTAAGTTGCCTTGGCGATAATGTCCGCTTGACAAACAATGGTTGAAGTGAGAATTCGGCAATCAGGTATGTTTGATTTCTGTTCTCGTATTGGATTCCATTTTGTTTCACTTTTTAATCTTATTTTATCCAAGACATCCTAGTAATTTTGGGTTTCTTTATAGTGTACCTTTGATTTTGTCAACGCTAGCCGATGCACTATTCCTGCTTTTAAAAAGCCAGTCTCTTAAACCCGCATTTATGGTAAGTTCAATTTTGTTTTTTTTCTCTATTTTTTTTGGCTTGGGCCACGTGAATACCCATAAATACCCAAATAATACCTGTTTTAATATTATTATAAAAGGTTTTATTTCTTTTTGACCTTAGAAGGTTCTAATACAGTTTTTTTAAACAGGGTTTTTAGAAATGGTTTCGCTAGTCTGATTTGTCTCTCAGGCCTTTGTTTTCCATCCTTTATGGTATTCGTTGAACCGTGAACACGTGACGTGCCGTCACAGTGCGCCGTCAACTCGATGCTTAGCGATAGCAGGACATTCCAGGCAGCCTAACCTGCAGTTAAACAGCCGATAAACAACAGGTTGTATTTTTCTTTTTTATGAATTTTCCTTTGGACTGCGAAGACGTATTTACCTTTTTTATATGTTAATTTGACTAAATATTATATATGTAAAGATTTAGTATATTATTATTACTTTTTATAGAAATTGTTAGGGACCATTTCTGGTTTAGAGTTAATTAATTATATTTTTTTGGGTTTAATAGCGCTGTGTATTCTTCTGCTTGTACAAGTAGGTAGTAATAGGCGTTCTTTTTTACACAATTGCGTTAAGTTAAAAAAAAAATCAGAAAGGTTCATGTAATTAATTTTTTTTTAATGTTTTGAATTACACTTATTTAAATGGTATGGGATAATGTAAATAATATGTAAATATATAATATATTATTGTTTGTTTTTAAACTGACTGTTTGTGAAGTTAATCCCCCTTTTTGATATATTTATATTAAATCACTTTTATCTCAGTCTTGTCGAGATTTCATAAACATCATACTAATTATTAGAAATTGGTTACTTTCGGGGTTTCAAACCAATTTAAAACAGTTATGTAACTATATATAGAAGAAACACCATGGCGCCTAATTTACTTTCGTTATAAAAAGCAAATTCTTACCCATGGCATTCTGCTCTACACGGCGAACAGCTAAGCCGAAGCAAAGATAATACTACTAGGGATAAGATGAACCATTCAATGCTATATTTTTGATACCCCTAATGGACTTTGGCTAACGCGAGCCGATGTCCATCGAGAGATTTTCGCGCTATCCTTGAACGAAAGTTAAACAGTGTTGCCGGCAGGCCTTTACTATTGGCGTGATGAAACGCGACTAGAAAAAACACAATCCGTTTAGCCGCCCGCTTTCGCTACTTCGTGTTCCGAATAAGGTACAAGCGACAGACATTGGCAATGTCGCACGGTTTGTTTCTGCAGGGGTTACCGACTTAATTTTATTCGCATTTACGGAAGCATTGATATCTTCGAACTGATTCAAAACGCCCCATTTAAATGAACCATCTATTCGTAGTAGTATTATCTTTGGCCGAAGGCATAAATAACCTATTTTGTAACTCTAAAAAAAATAGGTTATATGTTTCATTATAGGGTCCAAGTTAAAATGATTTATATTATTACCTTTACATGAGTTTCTATTACAATGTATAAAAATAATATGATCAATTATTATGGTAAATATTTATTTTTTAACTTAATAATTAATTTAGGAATATATCTTAACTTAAATTTAACAAAAATATATAAAATTTACCCCCTAACATGTTTTTAAATTTCTAATTAAAAAGAAAATGTTATGTATCTTCTTTTGGGATGTTTGGAGGAAAATACGTATGAAATAATTATAATCAGTTCATATTCATTTGAACATGACCAAAGCAATAACAACTGCATCCCATGGACACAAAAAGTCGGTAACCATCGTTGCAAACGCAAATGACCAATTAGGAGACTCTTGTTTTGTTTTTGCTTAAGTCCATTTTAATTAGTTGATGCAAAACATGTAAAATAAAATAAGATAAAAAAATATGAAAATCCGATAAATAAAGGAGATAAAAAAAAATAAAAATTTCTTAACTGCGTAATTATTTCACAAAATGAAATACTATATTCATTTTGTGTCTTATAATTTTAATAAAATGGTTTTATAGAAAAACACGTAAAAGAATTAATCTTTTTAAATTCAAGAATATAGTTTATTTAAAAAGAAACATAAGTCGTTTTTTTATAATTGATTAATATGCTTTAGGAATAAAAAAAACATACTTTTAAAAAAACAAAGCTTAATTTTAAAACGGTGAATTTGGTCCGAACCTTACGGACCTTACGTTATAGTGTATGCTAAAATTAAACTTTTCCTAAATTATAAACCATTTTAACTACTTTGTTTTTAATGGATGTTATACCTTAAACATAAACTACCTTATTAGATAGATACTCGGGCGGAATCTCTTTTTGGAATGGACATTTTAAGCATACATATAGATTATAACGATAATGTGTTTAAAATGACTTAGAAAACAATAACACCACTTTCCTTATGGCAAAAAAGTACATAAGTAACATAAAGCGTTAAATCTCGGAATGTGAAATTTTTCTCGAAAAATTAGCATATTTTCTTTTATTCACGTCAAATTTTAAATATAAGAGAAAACTACATAACACAGAATAGTTTTATAATTGAATTTTACGTAAAAAAGGATTGATTAGAAATGTTTAAAAAAAGTTCCTGTTGTCCTATGGGAATAAATAACAAAAAAAGAATGGAAAAAATACGAATCTTTCTCCTCGATCTTCTTGGACCATTTCGTTTACACCTACGCCCTTCATAGTTAGAAAAGCAGAACTAGCATCTGGTTGCTTACCTTTTGAGAAATTACGGGTGCTCATTTTTGTACCCATGCAATGGCTTCGTTTTACCAAGTAATTTTTGGGCTATCCTTTTCAAATTACTTTGTTAGTAAACCCGTAGCTAAAGCAACAAAGAAAGAATATTTAAAAACCATCAAATTTATGAAAAGCGGTGGTGGGGGTAGCTTGCTCGGTTGCTCAAAAAACTGATTAAAATAGTTTAATGTCCCGTGATCTAAGAACGGAACCCCAACTTGGGAAAAATCATCGAAATTGGTTCATTAGATGAGACATCGATATTTTTAAGCGCGTCACTAATTTGAACTCTTGAAATCAGTTATTTCAGCATTTTCCTTTAGATGTTCTATCTATGATTTTCTTGGGCAACCACCAGGGTTTTTTCAGAAGCTTAGCGAACAAATGCAACGTTTTTCGTCTCAAAAAAGTGTCTTTTCTAGTACGTGCATCGTACGAATTGTGATTGTTTTTATAAAGTCCTGAAGTAAT
Organism: Listronotus oregonensis; assembly: GCA_019359885.1. NCBI lineage: Eukaryota > Metazoa > Arthropoda > Insecta > Coleoptera > Curculionidae > Listronotus > Listronotus oregonensis. The sequence continues at coordinate 102,999 of JAHBCN010000606.1, forward strand.
TTAATTTGTTACTAAGCAAAATAAATAAACAACTTTTTTAAAAGCCTCTGTTTCTCTCTAGTCTCAATAGATTAACCGTTCTTTAGTATGCAAAAAAAATCAGCGCCTTATTTGATGGACTTTTCCAGAAGGTAAAAAATTAAAAAGAAAAAAGTGATCAAATTTAAATTAACAAATTATTGTGCAAAAGCTGCTGAATTGGCCTCATATTTTTGTGGTATTTTAACATATTAAAAAAATTCTCCTCTGACTATAAAGGGCGTAGTTGTAAACAAAATGGTCCGAACAAAACTTCTCCGTTCTATGAAGTTGTGGTTAGTAGTATTTTACAGATTCCGCCTGGACAAGTATTAAGTGGCAAGGAAACAATAAATTGAAAATTTTATAGTTTAATGTTTCCCGCCTTAAATTATACTTCTTCGCCGAAAAGAAAGCCACGTTATTGGATCTCGAGTCATCCCGGACTCATTTTCGCAAAAATCTAGCTGTACTCTCAAAATGTCCAAAGCCCCTAGTATTTTTACAGACTCCGTTTGGACTAGTATTAAGTGGCGATGAAACAATAAATTGACCATTTTATAGTTCAATTTTAAACTTTATTTTGTTAAAATGATATACATTTGAAAACTGTTGTGCTTAAATTTACTTTTTGATTTTAAGAATTTATGTAAATATGCAGAGTTACTCCTTTAAAAATCAAAAGTAGGGTGCATTTTTGTTAAAACCGATATTAATATTGGTTTTAACTCAGAAAACGTTAAATTCTAAAAAAAATAAAGTTGTGCCAAGTCTAATTAAAATAAATTAAAAAAATAAAAGATTATGGCTTAAAAGTTATCTCGGTCACTTGGTGTCTACCAAAAGGATCTTTTAAATAAAATACTGTATTTGCTTTTGTAAACTTTAAATTAACTAACTGTGCCCGTTTTTCTAATTTGCGCAGAAACTACAAACAAAAAGAAGTTTTTCAATTACCGAAATTAAACAAACTAAACGAAACTCTAGTCAAGAGCAATTGAGTTAATTGACTATGTCGTGTCAGTGCTGTTTAATTATCTAATTATATTTGTTGGTTATGCATTACAGGGTAAAAGGTTTTAGTTTTTTTAGGGAAATGTAACATGACATTTTTCTTTTTACATACCAGTTTTGTAAAAAAACGATAAAAGAACTAGTATACTACAAAATTTTAGTTTTAAAACTAAAATAGCCTTTTCTCTGAATGTACAGTTTTTTATCGGTTAAACAATTCATTTTATTTTTTTGTTTTCCCTCTTTTAATGGGTTCACTAGGTAACAAAAAATATGATTCTAAAAAAAAGTTGCTATAATGTTTAAGTTTTAATGGTTAATATTATAAACTATTTTTTTCTGGGTTTTGAAAGTTATGGACATGCGCTAATAAGACTTGTTAAGGGGTTAAATGTAAAAAAAAAATAAATGGAAAAGATTTTCTTACCGAGATAATTAAATTAGGGCGTAATATGGGTTGACAAAGAAAAACTTAGTTCTAACATATTTTATTGGGCATGGGCGTACGCTAACACAGGTTGTGAAAACGTCAAATTTAAAATATAAAAATCTTGTACAATAATTTGTTTAAATTAGGTCCTAATTTTATACAAATACCATTTTTAACAAATGTAACTTTAACCAAAGCCATTTGCAAGTATCTTTTTGACAAATATTATTTTGGACCAATAGTATTTTAACATATGCCATTTCTTACAGATAATAGTTTAACAGATGTAATTTTTGGCCAAAAGGAGTTTTTTTTTTGATAAAAGTCATTTCTTATAGATAATACTTTGACAGACGTAATTGATAAGAAAGATAATTTTACTTACTGTAATGTTTAACAAATGCTATTGTTGGGGTACACCCCCAACAATATTGTCGCTTGATTTCTTTACCAACAAGATAAGTACGGGGTTATCCAACGAGGACTAGACAAGCCGCTTTTTTGACTCTACCTGTACTTTTATAAAAAAAAGTGAAACAGCCATCATATATAATTTTTTCCTTCGAATCCGAAAATGATTAATGTAAAATAATTGAACATCAAAAAAACTGCTAGGGGTCATTTTGATATTTTTTTAAATAAAATGCCATATTTTTTATGTGATTATCCGATCCCTCGTATATCTTTTGATCCAAAATAATACTTTTTTAATTTAAAATGGTCCATTTTCTGCACGTTTAAATCGAAAAAAAAATTCGTCTACCTTGTCATTAACACCATTTAGACAACTAAATAAATAAAGTTTAAAAGTTGTTTATATTTTTCATGAATTAGGAACAAATAAAGTTAAAAAATGAAATATTCATTAGAAGACCGTCTACACATTGTTAAATTATATTACAAAAGCGGAGAAAATGCTCGAGAAACGCAAAGAAGATTTTTCGAGAGTTTCCAGAGACGCATTTGAGTGAATGCAAGTCTATGAATTAAGACTCTATTTAAAGAAACAAAAACATTAAAGACAGGCGAAGAAATATAAGAAGACAAAACATAAGAAATCGAGCAATTGTTTAATATTTTAGGATAAATCCGAAGAGTTCTATTCCGCAGGCAGTACGAGAAGTAAGGTATGGCCTACGGCTCCAAAGGGTCAGTTATGGAACAGTTCAAAGAACTCTGAAAAAATTTGGTATCAAACCATATTGTATCCTTTCCGTTTAGTATCTAACTCAAGAACAAAAAGAACTTCGTTTCGATTTGTTGCTTTCATGTTGATGAGAGAGCAAGACGAGGACAACAACCTATACAATAAAATATTATGGACTGATGAAGCGTCATTCACAACATCAGGAATATACAACCGGAGAAACACAAATTACTGGGCAGCAGCTAACCCTCATAAATATGAAATAATAAAGTTTCAAGGTAGGAGCTCGCTTAATGTTTGGTGTGGAATGTTAGGAAATCAAATTATTGGACCGCTATTTTATCATGGCTCTCTAACATGCCAAAGATACCTTCAGTTTCTTCAAAACGATATCTAGGACCTCTTGGAAGGATTGTCATTGTAAATCTACAATAATATTATTTGGCAGCAGGATGGCGCTTCACCTCATGCCGTTCGAGAAGTGGTAGTATATTTAAATGGGCGTTACAACGAGTAGATTGGCCGTAACGGAACACTTCATTAGCCACCCAATAGCCCAGATATCACACCAATGGATACATTTTTCTGGGGCCATTTAAAAAACGTAGTTTATCAACTGCCCAATAGAAATATCGATGAGCTACAGCAAAAATTGTGAATAAAATTGACAGACTTAACCAGGATTACAATATTATAAGGGACTCTGTAGTGTGTAGTGTAGATGGTCTTCTAATGAATTTTACATTTTTTTACGTTATTTATTCCTAATTTATAAAAAATATAAACAACTTTAAAATTTTATTTTTTTAGTTGTCTGAATGACACTACCGTTAAATAATGAACAGGTATCCATATCAATATTTCAGGTGTTAATGACACGGTGGACGAAAATTTTTTCAATTTAAACGTGCAGGAAATGGACCATTTTGAATATCATTTTAGATCAAAAGATATACGAGGAATCGGATAATCACATAAAAAATATGGCATTTCATTTAAAAAATTATTAAAATGACCCCCATCAGTTTTATTTAATGTTCAATTATTTTACATTAATCATTTTTGGATTCGGGGGGAAAAATTATATATGATGACCATTTCACTTTTTTTATAAAAATACAGGTAAAATCAAAAAAGCGGCCTGTCTAATCTTCGTTGGATAACCCTGTACATAAACGAATAATTATTCGTTTGAGTACTTAGACAGTAACGACATGCCGAAACATATCTTTTTTTTTAATTAGTTTACATTTTGCTGTGATTTTTGTTTTATTATTTAAAAGCAGAGATAAACATTTTTACATTTTTCGTCTGTTACAAATAATAATATTTATACGATGAAAATTAATTAAAACAGTTGTTAAAACTTCAAAATACTTTTGTTCATATTATTTAAATATAAAATTTAAACTAACTGAACAATACTCCTAACTGAAAGGCTCTTGAATCAAGTGACAAAGCTAGTTAGCAATGATATCTGTTTATTTAAAGTTAAATATTTAAACTGTTAGTTAAATATTATTTTTATATAATTTGAAATAATATATATTTTTAAGTTTAATAATGTTCTATTTTTCGGGCGAAAAACTTTTAAAAACTGAAATTAAATAATACACGGTTAGTAAAAAGTATGACATCGCTGAAATATCCTTACAACATCTAAAGCTGCATTTACAAAATTCGGTAGTAGTGCTTAAAATTTTAACTCAATTTGATATGTTTAATCACCGCTTAAGTGGCAAATTTTTAACGTAGATAAACATGTATAAGATAGGATCTAGCCAGACCACACCCTACAATAATTGCTTTGTGTGTGTATACATAGCATCAAAGATAGGCGTTTACTTGTGGATCTTAAGCAATGCTCTGAAGGTTTTAAGTAATATATTTTACTAATCATTTAACATTATTACACACATTAACGCTTAGTGTGTTTTAGTACACTTTAAAGCCCCTACCATTTTGCATATTTTTGATTTTTGATAGACTTTCATATGTGTTTTATATACAGAGTGTAAAAAGTGTGATGCTTACGATTTAAATGGGCGATAGTAAAGCTAAAAACAAGTTAAAAAGTTTATATGAGATATGTGTCAAAACTTGGCAGATTTTTGTCTAAACAATGTCAAAGTTAGAACTTTAGAAGCAATTATTTTTAAAAATCTTAACAATTGGAATTTTTTTCCTAATCGCTTATCAGTAGATTCATTTGTTAATAAAATAAACTAAGTATTAAATGTTTTAATCTACAAATAAAAAAAATCCTTAGTTAAAAAGTTCAAAAACAATTGGCAAAAGAGCTACCCACAAGCCTTGTGCATGAAGTAAAGTCACTTGTATCTTGGACTCACCAGTCTGACTGCGATATTTTTGTTTGTTTTTAAATCGGGGTAATATGGCGATATGTTTTAAATCTAAGACAACTGTAGTGCAAATGTACCAAAGCTTTTGAAAACGGAATGTGTACAGGATTATTCATTTTAAAGTAAACTGGGCTTTATTTTTGAACTTTCCTGTATTTTTTTAAAAAAGAATATAGCCATTTCGTGTATTTTTTTCCGTAGATTTTAATAATCCAATCAGAAAAATATTTGAAACAAAAACAAAAGAGTTACAGCACGAGTAACGTATTTTTTGAGTGGAAAACCCCGTACATTTTTATATTAATAGATAGAGATTTTCAAGAGAAATTCGGTGATACAGGAGTTGCTTGGTTTATTTGCTGCGGTTCTGCTGCAATTGTCTAGAAACTGCATAATAATATAAGGATAGTTTCACAGGTCACAGGTCCTTATTTGTCAAAGTCAAAAACTTTAAAAATACCTTTATTACTTTTTGGAGTAATTTTATAATGAGGTTTTCATCAGAAGCACAGCTTTAAATTATAAATCTCTATTATAAATGTGGAGAAAACGCCAGGGAAACACAATGAATATATGTTGAAAATTTCCGCCGAAATATATCAGTAAAAACGATTTTAAAACTGAAGGTTTTATTTGAAGAAACAAAACATTACATATTAGAAAAAGGACAACAATGAGAAAAAAAAACGGGATTGAGCTATCCTAATTTATTTTACTTAGTATCCCATGAAGTCAATTACTGACTCAGCAAGACACTGAAATATTTAAGTATCTTCCATATCACGGTCTTTCAGTGCAGCATTTAACACGTGAACAAAAAAAAACTTTGCTTTCAATTTGTTTCCCAAATGTAAATCCATGAACAAGATAACGATCCTACCTTGTTTCAAACGATTCTTTGGACGGGTGAAGCTACGTTCACTATATCGGTAATGTTTAACCGATGCAATACGCACAGCTGGGCAAGACAAAATCCCAGGAAATTTTAAGAGATTAAATACCAAGGGAGGTATTCTCTTCATGTCTGGTGTGGTGTGCTTAACAATAAAATTGTCTGGCCAATATTCGATGAGGGATCCTTAACTGGAGAAAGAAATCTCAATATTATTGAAAACGATATTGAGGACATTTTAGAAGAATTGCCACTCGAAACTTATCGCAAGATAATTTGGCAACAAGACGGAACACCGCCCCATGCTGTTCGTCAAGTTGTGCAGTATCTCAATCGCCGATACAATCAGTGGATTGAACGTTATGGCACTATTAGATGGCCACCTCCTAGTCCAGATATTACAGTTTTGGACACTTTTCTATGGGGTCACTTGAAGAATGTCGTTTACCAAAATGGAAAGACAAACACGGGAGAAATGAGAGAAAAAATTGTTAATAAAATTAATCGTCTTTACCAAGAACCTCAGATAATATCGACGAGCTTAGAAAGGCCGAGGAGGGGTTATAGATCATGTTTCGAACATAACGGGGGCCATATAGAGCATTTTAATTATTAGTAATATTATAATTTTTTGTTGTAAGTGTTCCTATCACTACCATATTTTACCTCGTATTGTATTTTAATTTTTTCCGTTCATTGTAATTTTGCTGCTTGGTTTATAAATAAATATATTATATAATTTTTAGCATATTATATAATTTGAAGCCGTTTTTTTGATAAAAACTACCCCAAAAAGTTACCTGTGACCTATGGCAACCGGGGATATTTACCCTAATCTTTGAGTAAGTTCAACTATTTTTTTAATAACAAATAAAAACCAAACAACAAATATTTATTGTTTTTTACCTAAATTTAATTTTAAATTAAATATCAAAATAACTTGCGGAAAGTAATTTTTATTATTTGATTGTAAATGAACATCTCCTTAAAAAAAAGTGTAAATATGCAAAACCTCGCAATAAACGTTCGACGTTCGACTCCCTGCAATGAAACGGGCGCGATGTTGCCAACATTTTTAAACTTTGAAAGGCCATATTTCGAAAATAATTAACTTTTGACACATGTAGTTTTGGATTTTTTTTACTTGCTTTGAGCTCCACTATTGCCCATTAAAATCATGAGCATTATACTTTTTCCACCCTGTATAGTATATTTCCTTCTGCTTAAAAAATATGGATTCAATAAAAAAACCGGTACTCGATGAATAACCCCGACCTCACAGTCCAACTTATTTGTCCTGGACCATTAAAAAAATTATTACACTCATTTTATTATATATGAAATATAAATATATTTTTTAGAATACCATAGCGCTATATTATATAAAACAATCCAATTTTAAACCTTTACTTTATCAAAAAAATTTAAGGCGAGAGAATTTGGACACTTTACGATAAAATAAATAAAATTTTATTCGAGGTATCCTGACAAGAAATATAATTTCAAATAAGTTACATATTTTTGCTTTTACAGGAAATTCGTGAAAACCGTAATGGCGTGAGCAAAGCTGTTATATATTATTAAAGATAAGTTAAAAGCAATCATTTTCGGTTAGAATGTGTCGGAAAACATTATATGTGTTTATGGAAGCTGTTCAAATCGATTATAGACATTATCAATATGTTTATTTAACACAATTAATTTAAAAGTATACAGGGTGTTAATTTGACAACTTCCCCCCATCTTTTTTGCAGTTAAAAATATGTAAAATCAGAAAAACACGTCAATTTTATTTGTAAGGGGTGCACTTTAAATAAATATTTCGAGCCTTCTGGTTTCAACCCCCTAGGAGGGGTAGATGTCACCCTTAGAATCTTAGAAAGGAATGGGGGTCAAGTGGCACATCGTTTTAAAAGGCGTTCAATTTTCTTTTCGGTGGTATTTTTAATGCTTTTTGTTCAGAAGTTTGCGAATAATCGCGTTTTAAAGTTGCAGAAACAATTAAACTTACCTGCATTAAGATTTTGGTTTTCAGGTTAGTGTTTATACAAAAACTGAACGATCGGTCGCGGTGGAAGGGTGTTATACCCACTTACTTTAAACCTACCTACCTACCTCCTATTGATTGATTGTTTAACTTTTAAAAAAATAACTTTTTTACTTTCTTTAATACGAGAAAGCGACACATATGAACCGGTTTCAGTACTCGTACTCTACACGCTAAGTCAAGCAATATTACGTGCGGTTAGTAAATGGTTACAGATGTGACCGCCGTTTAATACCGTTTAAATTCCATGTTGCCTAAATATTTCTATATAATATTTTTGAATTTTTGTACCTCAGAGGTTAAACTGTATTAAGTCACTTATTTTAGAAAACGAGAATTTTGGCTGTTTACCACTTCTGTTAACATGCTTGACCTCTGAAAAAATGTTCAAGAGGCCTAACTTTTAAAACAACCGAAATAACTAGTTTGAACCTGTATTAAGCCACTTACCGGTTCAGAGGTTAAATGTACTAAAATGACCTAATATAATATACCCCGCAAATTTTTGTTCAGGAAAACGTACTTAACACAAAATTTTACCCTAAACATTGGTTTGCTCGAAGCTGGCGTTTTGTATGTCGGCGTCTTTTAGTGCTGTTATTTAAATAAAAACGAATCCTATTTGTCAGTGATGTGTTGATACCTTGGAAATGATCTTAACATTACTCGCATGTTTGAGTTATATAAACAGGAGTGCACTGAGAATAAGATTCTTGAAGAACTTATTCCTAAGAAATGGCTATATGAACAAATTTTCAACACGGAATTCAACTTAGGGTTTAAGCTACCAGACAACGACACCACCGACATTAGCCAAAGGCCAATAATACAGCAAGAATATAATCAGCATCTAATGAATACAAAAGAGCGCTACCACCTAAAAAAGAGGACAAAAATAATGCAAGAATTTGTCGGAATACAAAAGTTATCATGGTTGACCTAGAAAAATGTTTGCCTACGCAGATGTTGACAAACGCTCAGAGCTTTTATTTCCTCAAATTGTGGACTTTTAATTATACCATTAGCGATTTTACAACAAATAAAACATACTGCTGCATGCGTGACTAAACTCTAGGTGGACTATGAGATGACGTCTTGTTTACTAAAGTGGGCATTAACTAACGTTTCTGATATTGAGGTTTTGACTATATGGTCCAATAACTGCGTCTCGAAAAATCGCAACATTAACGCTGTACTTGCGTACTTTTTTATTTTAAATTGTATACCAACATTAAAGATTATAAACCATAAGTATTTGCTAAGAGGCAATTCTTATCTCGAGGTCGATTGCGATCATTCTGTTATCGAACGTGAGAAAGAAAAGTACTCCAGTTTAAAATTATGACACCGTGGGATTGGCAGCAGTTAGTAAAAATTGACAGCCGCTCCAATCCCTTTATAGTAATAAACATGGACATAGATGGTTTCAAAAATTTTAAAACTTTGATGAAAGCACGACGGCTTCCTTCATTTTAAGGAAAAAAACAAGTAATAATAAAGATTTGAAAATACCAGAAATTCTACACATGCAAGTCAATCAGATGATATGGGCGTATTGTATTTCAAAACCGATTTTGCCTCTGCTGAATTTACCAAAGTAAATTTTAATCGAAGTTTACGTAGAGCAGAATTTCCCAGAAGTTCCTTTAGTTCGGAAAACTTCGAAGAAAATAAGTACCAAGAAAATTCAACATCTACACAATCTGCAGAAGTTATTTAAATGGGTTTACGTGTTTTTTATTCATTTTATGCAATTGTGACCCACCTAGATAATAAAAACGATAAATAAACTTTTTTCATCGCGTAAATTAAATTTATTTTTTTTATGTTTATAAAAAAATTATATTTTTACCTTTTTGTTTGTATTTCCGACTTAGTTAATAGTTATATAAAATACAATCCTGCTTCTTATTAAGATTAAAACAACTAATGTCCATTAGGCACCTATTTATTTGAAAAATATTTAAAATTTATAATTTTTTAAGACTTATGTGATATCCAATTACCTTACCCTAGTTGGAAGTGAGCAATGTTAAGTCACTAAAGTATGTTTTAAGTGACATACCACATCAACTTTACTAGTGGTAAATTGTGTTGAGTCACCAAAAAATAATTACTAATTTTTTTTCTAAGTTTAATAACTATCATCACACCTATACATCACCTAATAATAACTAGCTGTGCGAAATTTTAGTTCTCTAAACCATACGGTCATTGAGGTACACTTATTTTACGTAACTTTTAAACGTTTTTTCGCTTTCCTGCATAATTACGATTAAGTGACTTAATACAGTCTACTTCTGAGGTACAGATTTAGATATAACCGAAAAAAACCAAAGGTAAATGAATTAAGCATCCAAAAATCGAAGCCCATTTACACTAGTACTTACGTTTTAGACAAACCTTTGTAAACTAACCTAAAGATTGGGAAATAATAATTATTTTACACCAATAATACATAAAATATTCTATTTTCTGTTTTGCATGACATTCTGAAAGCTCTATAACGCGTTTTGTTTTATAGTGCCATTTAGGACACTACGACCGCCGTGAATAATAACTGTCTTTTCGTTTATATTTTTTTGTCTGTGATTTCTTTACATCACACAAAATCTCCAGGGATATTTTTAAAGCTACATCTTTCATGCTTTTGAAAAATTGGCCTATTTGTATAAATCCCAAAGGCGCATATAAAATGAGCTTTGTTTTGTGTATACATATGACAGGAAAACTTTTCCTAAAAGAAAATAAGGATTGTTAAACATACTTTTGGAAAAAAAAAACCAAATGTAATCCAGATTTACCATGCAGGTTATTTATACCTTAAAATATATATTTTTATGAAGAACGAATATTTACTTTAAATAATTGTTTTTTAAATTAAGTGCAATCAGCAATAGTGTAAACCTTTACATTTTTTACTTCACAGGCTGTTCTAATAAAGTGTGTCTTTTTTTAAATTTGATAATAAAGATTACACAGGTTAATATTGGGTCTACTAAAAAACACCCAATGTGCTTTGGTCTTACTAGAGTTTTTAAAACGCTAAATATGATGAGTGGGTTAGTTAAGTTTGATCACGTCAGGTACAGGATCATTCGAACGTCAAGTAAAAAACTAACCTGCGAAAAAATCTGAAAAAAATCATACCTATGTTTTCAAGGCCCGCCAGTTTAAATCCGTAGTTTGTTTGACTCCGCGATGCTCTCCGGAGGTCATTCAAGGTAATTTTAGGGCCATTTTAAGAAATCCGTCAGTAAAACAGTTAAAAACTGTCAAAAAATTTTGAAAAAGTTTACGTGTAAGCCAAAACCGTAATTTATCAAACAATAATATGTCCAGCAGCAACGTACGCAAGTGAAACATGGACACTGACAGTTAGCGACACAGAGCTTCTAAGAAGGTTTGAGAGAAAAGTTCTGCGCATTAAATATGGCCCCGTTTGAGACCCTAAAACCGGCCAGTATCAGATGAGAAGCAATGCTGAGCTTGCTCAAATATATCAAAGCCCTGACATCATTTAGGAGATAAAGTCCGGCGGACTAAGGTGGCCAGGGCACGTGCAGAGAAGCCAAAACGATCGCCTAATAAAACGGGTATAGGAGGAAGCACCACCAGGAAAAGACCACTGGAAAGACCAAGGCTCAGATGGAGAGATAACATCATTAAAGATCTGGCTATCCTTGGAGTAGACCAGCAAGAATGGAGGGAGATGACCCATGACCGTTTCAGGTGGAGGCAGATAGTCAAAGCAGCCAAGACCCACCCTGGGTTGTAGTGCTACGGAGTTGTTGTTGTTGTAATGTTTATGTTTTTGGGTCGCCGAGTCTGAATACAAGAACGGTTACCCCCATGGCGTAAGGTTCAAAGTAATTTAAAGGTTTAATAGGAAAGAAACCTCCGGAAAATCTGTAAAAAAGCATTCATATGTTTTCGAGGCCCGCAAGTTCGAATCCGCAGTTTGTTTGACCGCGCCTCCCAGAGGTTATTTAAGATCATGTCAAGGTCCTTTTAAGGTAATTTGTCAGTAAAACAGTTCAACAATATCAAAAAAAAAAAAATTAACGTGTATGTTTTTAGTGTTGCCGAGTCCGAATACAATTTCATACCACCGACTGTTATTTTTGCTTAACAAACGTGAAAGACAGAATAAACAAAGACTATGTTTCATATGCACGTGTCATATCTGTGACTTTTTTAGTTCCTGTTCACAGAAATCCTGACGATAGTATGGAAATAAACCAAGAGGAAAGTGAGGTTTTACGTAAGGAAAATTTGCCAGATACATCAATGAAACACCCAAAGTGGTCTGGTCCTGCTAGGGTTCTTGAGGTCGCTGAATATGATGAGTGGGTTACTTAAGCTCCATCACGTCAGGTTCAAAGTAATTCGAATGTCCACTAGAGAAGAAACCCTTGGAAAACTTCGTTTGCTACATTGGCTTCACAAACGTGAAAGGCTACAACCGAACAAAAAAAAAAATGTTTCATATGCACGCGTCACATCTGTGACTTTTTTAGTTTCTGTTTACAGAAATCTTGATGATAGTATGAAAATAAATGAAGAGGAATGTGAAGTAATAAAAATTTTCTAGGTACATCATTGGAATATAAAAGAAAATTCTTAGCACAGAAGAATCATATGTTAAGAAAAATACAGTAGGTGTTAAGAAGTTCAACCAGAATAACTGATCTGAAATACCGAAAACCTTAAGTAAAGGATGTCTCAAAAAACCATTTTTGCACACTTAAGATTTGGTACGAATTGTGTGCCAAATCGTTAGGGTATGGGATTACTGTGTAACTAGATTATTGTGTATTGGGATTTAAGAGGGATATTGGTTATTAGGGTTATTGGTTCTGGGGAATTTTTCCCAAGGTTACATTTTTACATGACCTTGAACCTGACGTAATGGAGGTTAACTAACCCACTTATTGTATTCAGCGAGCTCAAAAACCCTGGTAGTACTAGACCAACTTGGGTGTTTTATGGTAGATTAAATGTTGACCTGTGTATACACATTTGGGGATGTCCATTTAAAACTTTAAATAAAAACCACTTAATGCCAAATCATAAAGGCAAATTTTTATTTGCAATGTTAAAATTATTTTTGACAAAATGTGGGAATGTCCAAAAAAGGTAAAATTACCCTTTTTACCTATATTTTAATTATATCAAAAAAATTAGCTGGTTTAGTGGGTCAAAACTTATCCAATAAAATAAATATTAACCGATATTTTAAAACAGACTTAAATTTTGTAAAATCGTTACAAAATTATTAAGCAAAGCTAGAAACCTAGCCTAACATACATAAATGAATATCAAAGCACAACAGTATTTTTGAGTAAGTTATTTTTCCTAAGTATGTTATTATATAAATTAAAATAATTTTATATTTGTTTTGAAAATAAATAAACTTTTTTATTTATTAAAATCAATGTATTTAAGTACATATAGTCCAAAGTTATTTTACTAAAACATAAACATGCATTGCTGACTTCTTTGTTTTTTATGAATTTTTCTTTTTTGCAATAAATTAGGATGGCACAACAAGCAAAATTATTTAAAATAGATAGTAGGAAAGGAATATAGTGACACATTTACAGTAAAATAATTATATATTTTTTTTTAATAAAAGTAAATTTAATTTATTTCAAAAGCTATAATAAGGCTTTGGAGAAGTTTTATAATAAGTCATTTATTTAAAACAATAAATAATACCTTTAAAATATATTTTAGATAAACATAGCATCTTATAACAAAATAAAAATTATTATTTCAGGTATGGAAATGGCTGCCCTTTATGATAACTTATATTTTACACTTTTAAATGTTCGACAATTGGATATTACGTATCTCGAATAATATAAATTAAAAGACGTAACAGTGATTAAAGGTCACCAAAACAGTTGTAAAAAAACCTTTTTAATTTATTTTTTAATTAAGATATTAAAAAAATATTTGGTTATACTGTATAAAAACATATAATACATGTAAAAATACCATTTATTTAATAATGAACTGTATAAATTAGATAATTTTAAATAAAAGAAATGTAATAAGGTAAAAACTGCAAGCAAAAATAATAATTAAAAAAAAACATATTTTAAATAAAGAGTGCCTAAATATAGGTTTTTGAATATTTTTTATACAAAAAAATTATTATTTTTAAATCTGATATTTAAAAAGTATTTTATTTTATTATTTTGAATTTTTAGGTTTTTTTCCACCATAAGCTTTAAAAATAATTTTCTGCATATATTCTATTAAATGTAGTATTTCTAAAATATTATAAATTCACTGGCTTAAGTAATAATATTAAAGCTCTTAAATTAAAAACCCGAAAAATATTTTTTTATAGGAATCGTGGTAAATGCTATTGGTTTTTTAGAAGAAAATAATATATGTAATAAATGACCGTCTTATTAAACGCATTGTTTTCTTAAATCTAAGCAAAACTCTTTCGGTAATCTAGAAATCGTAGCAAAGTGAAAATTTTGGGTGATTTTTGAAAAGAAAAAACTTTAGACGCCGCTTATTTTTCATAGCAAAAATCTACATCGTAATGTACTGTGTCTCATAGTAAAAACTATGAGAAAGTCATTGGTTCCGAAAGAGTAGGTGTGCTTTACCTACAGAGGTCGATCTAACTCGAAATTTGGACCAAATTGCGAAAAAACCCGAAAAACGGATATTATTCGGGCTAAATAACCGCTAATAGTATTTGAACGCGCTTTGCTGGGCTAAGTAAGTCGGGTTGCATAGAAGAGACCATAAGGAAGCCATTGGTACCACTATAGTAGGTGGCCTCTCCTAAAGAGGTCGATTTCAGTCGAAATTCGGTTTAGGTTGCGTAAATGGCAGTAAAGCGACGCTTTGGCAGGACGAATAACCACTCAAACTATCTGAAAAAACACTATCTGACCTAGTCAAACGATCAAGCTTTATTCTAGAGATCTTAAAAAACCTATTGGTTCCAATATTACCTGTTATTTTCGGAATTTTTATTTTCAGCGTAATAAGCTAAGGCGTGATGAACCAGCAAAAATATTTTTTTGCCAAAAACCTTTATTAAGTGAATAAAAAAATATTTTTTTATATTTTCTTCTGGTTTGCGCATGGAAATATTTTGTTAGAGGTCCTACGTGATAAAAAAAAATGATTTGGAGAGGTGAATGCTCGAAAAAACGATTTTGCTACTTTGGGGTGCAGTTAAGGTGCGAATTTTAATGAAATTCGTCATATATTAAAAAGATAAGTTAATTTGCAAGGCGAATTCAAGCGGTGTCGGTAAATAAATGCTATAGTAATGTAACATAAAGCTGTCAGTGGACAATAATTATTTTTTCAAAATTGTGTTTTAACTATGTATTGATAAGCAGTTATTGAATGAGTTCGATCAAATTATAACCAATTTGTTTAATTAGGTAATAAATAAAAATTTGGTTTGGTTTTTAGTTTAATAAATGTTAAGTTGTTAACGCTTGCTTTGTGGTTTGTTTGTATCTATGTTGCAACACTTTTTCCTCCGCCGGCGTGAAAGTGAAAAGTAAAGCTCCGGCGGATGACGGATTTACTGACGTTTAAAGAATAAAGTATATTTTATCAGAATACCCTTTTTAGGTTCAAATCATATTTTAAATAATATACAGGAAATTGGATTTAAAAAATGTAAGTTTGGTTTGCTACTGAATTTTAAAATTCCTATACATCTAACAAGAATTTTGTATCATACACTTTAACTTTCTCTATAATATTTGTATAAAAAGTTTTTCTATAAAGCACATATTAAAGAGATTTATCACACTCATGGTGGATTTTGGATATTACGTAGTACCTATATTTTCCTGCGACCTTTACGTTTCAACGATATCAAAAAATATTATTTGCTGTAGCAGTAAAGTGTGAAAAAATATCACCCCAATAAATAAAAACAAAAATTTACTTCTTTGTCCGAAAAAGGTCAAAAGGGTCGGGTCATATCATTTAGTAAAGCCAATAAATGGTTAACTTAAGAAAGGTCATATTTCCATACCGCACCTAAAATAACATTTTTGTCGGTAGTAAATTATTATTCTTGAGCAAAAGGTAACAGGTTAAATATTGATTTACGTTTATTAAAAAATATCTTATTTTTTTTAATTGGGGTAGCTTAATTATATTCCATTGTATATTTATGCTAACAAGTATTACTTCTTTACTTCGGTCTATTATCCAGAAAAATATTTTTTAATTAATGGTATGCAAACAAAGAGATTTTTTGTTTTATCCTTAAACGTAATTGAGAATTTTAATAAAAGTATCGTGTAAAGAAAGAATTATGTGTTTTTGTTTTTTTTTTTTTTGTTTTAACCCTAGAACTACAAACCAAAGTAGATATCTACCTTAGGTAAATTTTGATATGTAAATAATATTATTAATTGTACTTTTGAATTTTTTCTCATATCTGTTAAATTTCTCTCTTTTTTTCATGAGAGAAACAGAGATAGTTTCTTAAAAAAAACAATATTTTATGGATATTTATGGCTTTTTTCATTGATCGGATTCTCAATTTGATTAAACTTTAAAACTCCCAAATAAATAGACTTTTTTAGCAAAACATCTTCATGATATTTAAAAACTGGTTGTTTAGAAAAATAGTTATATATTTTTGTTTGTTAAATGACGGTTTGACCGTTTTAAAGTACTTATAGCTACTTAAACCATTTTTTAACCAACTGAATTTTGATAAAATTAAATTTGCTTTTAACCATCCTCTTGGGCATAAAAAAAACAAGAAAATTCGAATACTCATAGGTCAGATTACTGCTTTCAGAACGATTTTAAAAGCAAAAATTCCGTTAAGTAAATATTTACCCCGGTTTGTAGTTTACAGGTCAAAAAATCGATTTGTAGTTTTAGCGTTAATTAAACAATATGATCTTTTTTAACCGTTGCATTATATTAGCAACATGTTTAGCAGCATTTTTGTTTTTAGAGCTCATATTAACTAATGAACTTTTAAAAACAACCAACATTTGTACAGTAACTGTCATTAAATCTTGGGCAATTCTTTTTCCCTTTCGTAAAATAGGCTTATGCCACCTTCTACCAAATTGAAAAACCTAATAAAGAAACAGGTGTCCGTTATCAGTATCTAAAAATATTTTTTAAAATGCCAAACTTAACTTTGAATCAGAAAGTATTAGTTATTCATTATATTAAGCAGAGAGGTTGGCCAAAAAGGGATGTGGCGAAAGAGCTTAACATCCCAATACTATTCATTTTGTTAAAAAAATGGCAGGAAACACACTCCTTTGAGAGAAAAGCTGGACGTGGTCGCCTCAAAATATCAAATCAAAAACAATAATTTAGGTAATGTTTTGAGAAACCAATCATTTAAATCTGTAGTTACAGCAAAATCGGAAAGCAATTTCCCAGTTTCACAAATCACAAATATCCGAATTGCACTGCCACCCGGCAGCCTTAAAACCGTTTTTAACAAATGCAAATAAAGAACAACGCATTGGATTTGCTCTACAATTTTACTTGGAACCTCCGATTTTTTGAAAAAATATAATATTCACCGATGAGAAAGTGTTTCGTCGTGCTTTAATGGGATACTTAAGGTATACAGGCCTCAGGGAATACGATTTGATGAAAAATATACCCAAAAGGACAGAAGTAGTGGGCGATTTTCGGTAAATGTTTGGGGGTGGCTGTGTGCACAAAGACTTGGTGTATGTTACTTTGTCGAAGGAAGGTTCAATGCGGAAGTATATATAGATCTACTACAGAATATCATGCTTCCTTCTGTACTGGATCGATTTTCGGACAGAAATTTTATTTTTCAGCAAGATAAGTGTCCCGTTTACAGGCCCTGCAAGTCGATAAAGGGTTTTACCGTGGTCCGCACATAGTCCGGATTTAAATGTTATGGAAAATGTTTGGGGCTTATTAGTTAAAAAAATAAATAGGGAAAATGAGTTTAGGCCGCAAAATGTAAACAAACTTAAGGATAAAATTTTAGAGGCGTGGAATGAGTTACGAGGAAATCCGGACTTCGCCTGGGCTTTGGTCCTTTATTAACCTGCACTTGCGTTTCAGGTTAATAAGCGTCATTGGTATGGCTACGTAATGTTGATAAGCAAATAGGACTAAACTAAAAGCAATTCTAATAAAATAAAATGGTTTGATGCTGGCTCAAATTTAAAATGTTTTAAAATCATGATGAATAGTTGGTAAAACATTTTCAATGCTAATAACTCGCAATTATTTAAAGGTATTTTAATGACAAAATAAGTTACTGCATGAAAACAAATGGACCTTACCAACTTTTTGTTGAAACTATTTTATGAAAATGACAATATTACCAAACAAGTTTGACGCATGCATTTGTATAGAGTACTATTATACAGGGTGTCTGAAAATACCGTTAAAATATTTCTGGGTGTGATTTTACATGTAAAATTATGAAGAAAAGTTTATATCAACATAGGCCCGAAAATGCGTCATAAAGTTGCTATGGCGATTAAAAGATGGCACCAGGATATAGGTTTTATTTTATATTTCTGGAACCGTTTAAGATAGTCATCTAAGTTTTGGCATATAAATTACTTTTAATTGTAGGCACTTTTCAGTGTTTTTACTAAATTATTATTTTAATCAGGAGCGTACCGACAGAGGAGGCCTCGATTTAATTTGTTCACATTTTTATTAAACGTCACATTTTGCAGTTTTTTTTAATTCTCATTCTGTGGTATAAATAACATAAATGTTGTATAATAATAATAATAATATATAATAATAACATGTTGTTCATTAATTAAGTATCGCTAACCAGAAACACAATGATGCTCCTCAGACTTCTTTCAATATATTTATTCAGCAACAATTTGATAAATTAGTAGTACGAAAAGCGCCTAAAATAAAATATTGACATGAGACCAGCTTACTCTACTAACATACTATTCTAATATTCAATTAAGCAATAAATATATAACATAATATAACGTACCTTTCGTAATTTTGTATATAAGTATCTTTAAATAAACTGTTCTCTTTCGATAAAAATAATTCCAAATTCTGACAATAAAATTATATTTTGTTTGATATTCCTAAGTAGTAACATAGTAACACTACAACAAATTTTAGATGCTGGTATTTTCTCTTGAAAGACAATAATAATAAAACAAACAGTTAACAGGTTCCAAACTAAATATACAAGGCAGCTTCAAATAAAGTAATTAAAAATCAACACTCCTCCTTAATTACTTTACTTCTTAACTGGTGAAAGATTTTACGATTTAAAGGTTTTGTAAGAATATCAGCAAGTTGATCAGAACTTTTAACATAATGCTTATATTTATTTTAGGCTGTTGCTCCTTTCACGCTTAAGTAAACAGTTTTTTTTTATTAGGTTACGTAAAATTTTCATCTCGTACGTGAAGGGGTGTTTTTAAAACCCATGTAAGCCAACACAATTCTGTTTGACGTTAAATGACCCATTTACATAATGTTTGGTTTGGTGTGCTATTGCTTTCCTGCAACTGTTATTAGCAGCAGTAAACCAACACAAATTGTTACCTTACCTATCATCTGTTTTCACTTTTAATATAAATGTTGCAAAAGATTGTAATAAAAAAACATGTAAAGACCTATGTATATTTTATAGACTTGAATTTTCGAAAATAGAAATATCTGTCGTCCTTTGCTAATCAAAAGAACTCTAACGAATAAAAATATGCCGATTAATTTATTTATTTTATTGGAACTTTTTTACTTTGGACAGTCCACGAAGGCTAAGGCCTAAATACTAACGTAACGTGGGTGTCTTCAATGTGATGAGAGGGAGTTTGTTGCGCTGACAAGATTAAACGACTCTTTGTTCTGCAGCTCATACGTAACTCATTAAACTAAACAATATTTTTGGCGCCCCAATCCAAGATAAGATTGACGTCTAGTGAAAAAGACATCCCCATTGACCTACTCTTGGTTTCCAAATCAGGCTTATTGACTGGCTTGAGAAATTGAATTTTAGAGTGGAGGGTACTACCGTCAGCAAAACTATGAATGGGATTGATTGTGGAAGGAAGAAGATCGTTAATTTGTAGAGGAAACAAAGTGAGTGCCAGTACTGAGCCCTGGGGCATATCAGCATTAATTTGGTAGAAGCTGGAAGAATGACCATCTACAATAACTGATATACGTCGACTAGAAAGGAAACTGGAGAGCCAGAAGCAAAGCTTAGGTGGAAGACCGTAAGAAGAAAGTTTGTTGTTGCCCATCATGCAAGACTTGATCAAAAGCTTTGGATATGTCAGAGTAACGATCTAGGATTCACCAAAAATTTTAAGGGACTTGTTCCAGTTGTGTGAGACAAAGTAAAGAAGTTGAGCTATGGATCTTCTGTGACGGAATCCATACGGTCTGTCATGTAAGATCTTGTGTTTAAACTTAACAAGTTTTTTTGTAGTGGAATAAGTAGACCAACAAATATATATTTTTTTAAATGTTATTTTCATAAGGTGTTACTAAACAAATAATCAAAAAATGTAAGAAATAACAGAAAAAAAACAATTTAATAGCTCTCTTACTTCGTTACACGTTAAGAACCAAAATTAAATAAGCCTAAATGTAAATATTTAGGTATCAGTTAAGGCAAATGACGACATAGTTTACGTGTCATATTAACCAAAAAAAACTGTGTATATGTTGTTGTGAAAAGGGTAGCAGTGTTTATTTTAACAGTAATAAAATAATTCAACATTTAAGACTGGTAATTGACAACATTAAGGCTCAAAATAACAACTTGTACAATGCTTCGCAATATATTTACCTTTATTATATTTACTAGATCAAATTAGTTAAACGCCATTATATAAAATTTGTATACATATCCAGACTAAAGATATGTGTACTTATAGACATATTTTAATAATTTAGTTTAAGAAATAAGTAAAACTTAAAACAGAGTTTATTTTTTATATATTTAAAATACATTTTTTATATTATGCCAATTAAGTTTAATAAATACAATAATACTCACTTAAAAATGCTCCTTGAAATCTATACAGAGTGTCCAGGAAAATTTAGGAAATTTTTCGAATATGAAAAAAACACGTGGAAAAGAATTCTATAATTTTATAAAAACTATTTTTTGTATTGGTCTCCCCTTAGGAGATATTGGCTCCCGAAAGGCTCCAAGGAAATTAGGATTTTTAGACATAATTTTTAACCATCAGGTATATTTCAATTTTATTATAAGATGTAATACCGCAAGAATAACTGGGGCAGCATCCACTACTCCGACAGAATTGCTGTAGATTAATACGGGGCTTCCTCCTCTCCATATAATGATCAAGGCCTCAGCAAGGGAAGAGGCACTAAGACTGACGTGTGGAGAACAGTGGAGGATAAGAGGGGGACACTGTGACATTATGGGCCAAGTAAGAACTATGGCTCTTTCGATGAAGCAGCATAGCATCCCTCCAGTAATCCTTATGCACAAGGTTAACATGGCATCGGCAAATGACTGGGCTCACAAACACTGTGGGACACCAAGCGAAGGAACAGTTATCCATAGAGATGGCTGGGGGCAAGGAGGCCGCACAGGCTTCCCTTTCTATGTAGAAATAACGAACGACAAGTTCTATGAATCAATGGGAAGATATGCAACCGTATTTCAGGAGGAAGTTATGGCAATAGCAAAAGCCATAGAGTATCGCCTTAATAGAAGATACAGGGGAAAAATAACCATATATGTAGTGACAGTAATGCAGCGATCGGGGCGCTAACAAATACAGTGCACAGATCAGAACTTACGACTAGATGTCGGAAAGCAATTAATAAACTAACGAAAACCGCCAGAGTCACCCTGCAATGGGTCCCTAAACACAAAGGAATCCCGGAAAATGCAATCGCCGACAGACTCGCCAATTTGGGAGCTGAGGACAACGTGGGCATTTTATATGACATGGATATGACAGAGATAGCAACATTCATAGAGAAACGGTTTGATGAGAACTAGAAAAAGACAAAAGCGAGACAATCAAAGGCTATTATTGGGGTAGACATATGGAAGGACCTACAGAATGGGCATAAAGGACTTCAATAGGGTGCAAATGAGAAACCTGACAGGCCTACTGACAGGTCATTGCAAAAACAGAAACTACCTCAACCAGGTAGGAAGAAGCGAGACAAATATATGTAGATGGTGTGGAGAGGGAAGGGAGGACGCCATACATATACTTAGAGATTGCCCAGCACTAAGGCACATCAGAGGAAAATGTCTAGGAACAGCATGGCTGGACATAAATAACATAAGATTCCTACCACTAACAGGATTCGCATCACTAGTGAGGAAATTGGGGCTCTAGTATCCAAAATAACAGCGCCCGAGCGGTGCAAAAAGAATGCATACATAAGGAACTGGACAGGGTTCTGAAACCTGTTAACTGTTGGTGTAGAGCATAATCGGCTTAGTGCTCAGGTCCCCACCGAGGGAACTCACTATACTACGATACGATGCGATACGAAAACCTACTCTGAGTAAATTACTCACAGTTGCACTCATAAACCTCTTTTTAAAGGTCTTTTCATGATAAAAACTTTAGACAACGTTTTCCACAAACCCTTAACTACTGACTTAAAACTAAGTACTCTTCATTTATGTCGCCAATCCTTAGAGTTTTTAAAGAAACGTCACTTTATTACCTTATTTATTTGACGTATTTCGATCATTATAATTTCTCCATTATGCTTTATCATAGCTTATAGAACCTATAACATTAAATTATGATTTAGTCTTAGGTTTAATCCAGGAATTATTGAAAATTAGTTTAAAAGGATTAACCCTAAAATTGCTGAAATGTTCTGGTTAGTGTGGAGTGGATGTGGAATTTAATTTTAGCGTTTGTAGAACATTTATGCAACATACAGTCTATGCGATTTTAATGATGATACTTTTATTATATTTTTTTAATTAATATTTGCAGTTTATTGTTTTAACGTTATGAATTTTAAATGACATAATAAAAAGTGTCTGGCCATATCTAAAAAATATTATAATAAAAAATTACAGACTTTCTTCGAAGGGACGAAGAAAGAACAGTACCTTTTTGGTTATTAACCTATATATACATATCTTATATTTTTAATTAATAATAAAAAAATAAAAAATTAAAATGCAATTTGTTTATTTAGGTATAAAAAGTAAAAGATACAATTATGTTTAGCTCGAGATTTTAAAATTTAAATTTTTAAAATATTAACCTATTAATATTAAAGATGGCGTAAATTTGTTGTATTTTACCGGGTATTACATAAAACCGTAAAAGATGGAGCAATATGTTGTACGGGCCGTGGAGGATCATTAAATCTAAAAGGTTAAAAAAATAAGCACTATGTAATTTATTTTAGATTTTACTTAAATATTTATTAATTTCCAGTACAAACCTAAGCTCAAGGAAATACAAAAAAGCATAGAAACATTACTGGTAAAGTCGTGCTTATCCATACGGATTGCAGACAGACACTACTAGCCCTAAGGAGACCACGCTACGCCTCGGGTCTGGTACTAGAATGTCACCGTGCCCTTGTGGACGCTTTCAGCAAGAATGTGGTCACTCTCTGCTGGACCAAAGAACACGCGCACTCCAAAGGCAACTGCATCACTGACTTGTTGGCCAGGAAGGCTGCCGAAACCTTTTGGACCCGAACCTTTCGTAGGTCTGACAAGGTCTACGATAAGGGACCTAATTAAAAAACACTCTTATCAGCAGTTTACAACACGATGGGATGAAATAGTAAACTGTAACTTTTCCAGGGAGTTATTAAACTATCCTGACAGAGATACAGCTAAACATTACTTGGCAAAGCCTAGGTGAGCCTTCGTCTAATCACGGGCGTTCTTACTGGATATTGTCAACTACGGAAACACCTCTTTAGAATGGGTATAAATGACACACCTCTGTGTAGAGGTTGTGAACAGGAAGACGAGACGGTGGAGCACATGATTTGTGACTGCCCTGCACTCTCGTCCAAGGGAAGATCCATGCTGGGCGAGTGTTGGCTTTCTTTGGCCGACATTAAGGAGATTCCCCTCGGCGACGTTCTCACCTACTTTAAATCAGTAGGATGGGCAGCGTACTGAGTGAGGAGTCCCCTTTAGAAGGTAGCACAACGGGCCTACTGAGTCCTAGGTGCAGTGATGTTTATCACCTCCGCACTTTCAGATACAGATACAGATACAACTTGATATAGCAATGTTTTGTTAATTTTTACATGGATTCCAGTAAGGTACTAATTGTAAGCTATTAAACAAGTTTGATTTTTTTAAGGAAACACTTTATATGTTGTTTTACCAGTCGATTGCAAATTAAATTGCCTTTTCAACAATACTTCACACTTTATATACAGGGTGTCCAAAAAAATGTGGAATATCTCCCGGATGTAAAAAAAAACATGTAAAAAGAATTCCACAAGTTCATATAAATATTTTTTGTATTGGCCTAGATATTAGCTCCCAAGAGCTCCAATTGAATTAAGTTTTGTAGACATAATTATTAAACCACCAGGTATATTTCAATTTTATTTTAATAAGCTGTAATACCAAATTAGACTTTTCAAACTACTCTCCAAGAAAGTGTTGTGAATTACTTACAGCTGCAGGGATGAACTGGCTATGACACTCATGACCCATTTTTAACGCCCTGTATTGATAATGTCTTTGAACAAACATTTAACTAACCTAAAATTAAGTACTTTTTATCTGTGTCGCTAATTCTAACCGTTTTCGAAAAAACGTTACTTTATTACATTATGTATTTAACGAATTACAAAAAAAACATCTTTGTTCCTATCAAATGTTTAACCTTTAACCAACTTTATAATAAAAAAAATGCTAAAAAAAGAGAGGCCAAGTAGTACCTCGTTTTGGTAGTCTTTTATTTCTTCCCACGAACATATTTACTTTAGCTCATTTGGTACAGCAATTTTCGATATATAGGTTCTACTAAATTTAGATTTCTCGAATTAATAATAAACTTTTTTCAAAAGTGAAAGTTAAATTAAGTAATCCACTACTGCTACTACACTAAAACAAGACTATCAATTTTGCACATTTCTGAGCATTTAAGAAGTAATTTAAATAAAAACATTCGATATTGATGCGTTTGCCCAACTCTTCCAAAGACTCTGGTTGGGTGGCATACACTTTACTTTTGATGTGATCCCACAAAAAAAATCCAGTGGTAAAGATCTGGAGATCAAGGAGGTGTTACCTTTTTTCTACCTTAATAATAATTTGGTTTAAAGATTAGCTACCTATAATTTGGGCCCTAGTAAATCAATTATTGGAAAATAATTTATTCTGTCTAAAGCAGGTTAAAACCCCTTTTGATGAAAAGACAATTTATTAAATAAAAAAATAATTCCTTATTTATTTTTGCATATGCATGTATATCGAAACCTGCTGCGCCAAATGAGCTAAGGTGCCCAAAGGAGAAAATAAGACCTTTAAAACAAGGTGCTACTTGGCCCCTCTCTCCCTTTAAGATTTTAGAACGTTAGGAAACATGCCTTAACCTAAAAAAGTGTCTCATTTAAAATTAAAGAACACGGGTGCGATCGTTGTTATTTTAAATCCTTTTAAGCACTCAAAAATTGGATATTTTGCTTTTCTTTGGACACTCTGTATTTTAAAAAGCAATAAATCGAAACGGCTTAGTGTAAAAATGTACATAAAGAGCTTTCAAACAAGTACAATTAAATCCCCCTATCCATTTAACATTTCAGGAGTGACATTTGCCTAAGTCAAAGGGTTGCCGATAGGGGTTGCTGCATATTGCAAATATACAGGTTGTCCCAGAAGTAATGGGACACAGGACAACAGCAGATTCCTTAGGTCAAAATAATGCAATTAAAGTAAACTTGCCTTATTACAAAGTTTATAATAACTAAGATAGAGGGTGTCAAACTTTTAATTCTGTTTTCGTTTTTTCGTTATAATTTCTTAACTACTTGACATGGAGGTACAAATTTGGGATTTGGGGGTTTTTGAGGCAAAAAATTCAAATTCGTCCATATTTTTCATGCTGTTGGTAGAGAGCGCCAGCTACGGCCTACCCGACTTGTTCTAGATTGCATAACTTTTTTTAAGCTTGGTATATTAACCTGTTTATTAAAAAATAAGTTACAATAATGCGTCAAAAATATATACTTCATTTAGGTCTCTAGAAGCAACTTTTTTTGAGATAAGCGCACTTTAAAGGACCTCGCAATTTTTCTATGAAAAATGGGTTTGACCAATTGTTTTTAAACTTTGCAAAGTAATAGTTTTTGACACGCTGATCAAAAGTCTCAAGGAACACAAAACCTAAAAGTCTCCCTAACTCCCCCAAAATTACTCTAAACGTCGCTGGGGATTTGAAGATTTTTGAGGGTGATTTTGGGGAGGCGGGTTAGAGAGGTTTTTGAGTTTTGTGTCCCCTGAGACTTTTGATCAGCGTGTTGAAAACTATCATAATGCAAATTTAAAAAATGGTCAAAACCCATTTTCCATTGAAAAATTGGGTCCTTTAAAGTGCGTTTATCTCGAAAACACTTGCTCCTAGAGACCTTAATGAGGTATACATTTTTGACGCACCGGGAATTATAGTAACCTCTTTTTTAATAAACAGGTCAAGATACCAAGCTTTAAAAAGTTATGCCATCTAAAACAAGTGGGTAGGCCATAGCTGGCGAACTCAACTAGCATCATCAAAAGTATGGACGAATTAAAATTTCTCTTCTCAAAGAACCCCCAAATCCCAAATTTTGTATCTCTATGTCATTTAGTTAAGAAATTATTACGAACAAACAAAAAAAATAAAAGTTTGACACCCTGTACCTTAGTTATTATTTACTTTGTGATAAGGCAAGTTTACGTTAATTGCATTACTTCGACCTAAGGAATCTGCTGTTGCTCTGTGTCCGATTACTTCTGGGTCACCCTGTATATGCAAAGTTTAACCATCGAAAAAAAGGTATACGGGTACGAGCCTCTTTCTCAAAAAAATATGATAGGTACTCAAAAAGGACCATCGCTTATTTTCGTTTAACTACCTTGTATAATATATTATATCGAATATTTATCTCGTGCTTTTTAATATATTCTTCTTATAACTGCACTTTTGTTTTCATTATATAAACAAAAAGGTCCTAAGCTCTTGTTTTTAATTTCTAAGGAAAATTCCTTATTATTATATTACGTGACAAGCAAAAAAAAAAACTCGAAAAAAGAAAAACACGCAAAGCTATGTTAAAGAAAAGTTTTCTGCACGAAATACAAAAAAATAAAATGTACTTTCATTAAAAATTGTTGGTTGCAATAAAATAATGTTTTTTGTCGAAACACGTATGCACAAATTATTTTAATAGGGCACAAAAATTCAGTTTAGTAAAATTTTCAGGCAATTCTACTAAAATTTCGGATTATCATTAATACCTAATTCTTAGTTTCATGCTTATGTCCATGTTTACGGCCTTTTATTATATTTACGTGGCATCTAAAGCCTTTATTTTTGAAAATCGAAAAAAAGTTTTATTTTAAAATTGTAGGTTTTTTCCATATTATTTTTTAAAATTATTAGTAAAAAAAATATCGCTCGCATTAAAAAAAATGGAAAATATAGGCAACTTCAACTTTTTAAAATGAAACACCCTGTATATTATGGGATACAATTTTTTTTTATTTCAAATATAACATTGATGATATTTTAGTAAACCATTTCGGAAAAGCTTAAAAATGAAGAAAATCAAAGAAAATGAAAACGAAAATTTGGATATCTTCGTTTTTTTTCAGGATAATTATTATACTTTTTTTACTGGACTAGCACAACTACTCTTAATAATTTAAGAAAATCCTAAAATGTTAATCTTGGATGCGGCATCTAAACTTGATAGAACAGATTTAAAATTTATTTAACTTTAAAATTTTACAAATTTTATTCTTATAAATTTATGTCCGTTGTTTGTATTCACCGATGAGTCTTTCATCACTTTAGCACAAATGTTTAATTGTAAAAATAAACATTATTTGTTCACAGAAAACTCTCACCAAATTTAGCATTATAACAATTTTATTGTTTTCATGGCCTTATTTGATATTAATATATTTTTCATTTTTTTATAATTTATAGCTTAGTATCTAAAAATTATTTATAAATATTATATATTTAATGTAATATATATATATATATATATATATATATATATATATATATATATATATATATATATATATATATATATATATATATATATATATATATATATATATATATATATATATATATATACGTTCCATTTAAAAAAGTTATAGTTGCCTATATTTTTAATGTTCTAATGCGATATTTTTTTACTGATAAAAAAGAAATAATTTTGAAAAAAACCTACAAATTTTATACAAAACATTTTTCCTCTATCTTCAAAAATAAAGGCTTTATTTTTTAGTGTTTTATTTAATAAATCACCAAACTTTTTTACTAGCATTTGTTAACAGTTTTTTTAAAACTTAACAACCAGATAATTTGCAACATTTATTTAGGCAAATGGATTATATTTATAAAAAATTAAATTGTGAGCCACATGCCAAGCGCTATTAATGATTAACAAAAGGTAAAACGTTAAGTTTATGCAAGTAGTTCAGAATAATTTGCTTATGGTTAATTTAAAGTTACAAAGTTGTATATTCCAGTACAAATGCGGAAATGTCAAACTTAGACTATAATTGCCGTCTAATTTCGTAGCTAACTGAAATGTTTGCTGAATATAGGTACTAATATCTGTGATGGAGTTAAGCAACGCACAAATCTGATATGACAATAAATATAAGACTTATTTTTAAAAAACAAAATTTTAGCTTTTTAAAATGTTTATCAATGAGTTGTAGTAGTATAGTTCCTTTGTTTTTACTTCTGGACTTTTGTAAAACTCTTATTACTTTTTAATGTCCACGTGTTTGTCCGTCCGCGTTTAAAATATACCGGATAATAACAAAATCACCATCAAGTTTTTATTTTCTTTAATTAAAACATATTGCTTGGAAATTTTAGGAAGATATACAGTATTAGCAGATGCCAATTTTGGATATAAATATTAAAATTTATTCATTACGTTTAACAGGAGGTGGCGTGAATTTTGATATTTTATGGACCGCTCTGTATACTTTAAGGACTTAGGTTTTTAGACTTTTCCAAGACGCTATTTCTAGGTACGTAGGTTTAAAGTAAGTGGACTTTTTACGCCCTCCACTGCGACCGCTCGGTCTATTGGGGCTCACATCTTTTTATATTTCTCCCAATAGGATCAGACTTTTAATAAATCCGATATCAGATTGGGAGAGAGTTCTTACATCTCCTCTTACTCGTGCCGCTACCGGACACGAGCACAATATGTGTTCTGATGTGTTCTGGTGTCCCTGTCTCCTGGAGAGTATGAGTGACGAGCAGACGATTAGATCCGTCATGTCCTCCTCTTCCGGTCTAGTGACGTGGGTAGCTACCAGGTCCTTGTTACAGGAACCAGATGTTCTTTCTGGGGCCGCATCTCCGGCTTTACCCTATGAAAACGGTCCTATCCGCTTCCTGTTTAAAGCCAGGGAACCCCTTTTCCCTATAAAGGCGGTTCTGTATGCTTTCTGTTTGGATTTAAGAATTTCTTCCTAAGCACGCTGTTTTATCGGGATGGATTAGCCCTTCCTCGTGAAACAGGCGCCGGTGGCTTCAAGGGCACCTTTCGAAACGGATTCACCCGTTTCAGTCGGCGCACCTTTCTCTGCTTGTGATCTTGGGTGGCTCTCAAAACGGATTTATCCGTTTTGTTCAGCGCACCTTTGTAACTTTTTTACTATGATAGCGGTTCTGTCCGATTTCTGTATAGAGCTAGAGAACTAATAGTCCAGTCTCTCGCCAGTTACCACTCCAAGGAATTTAATTTTCTTGAATTGGATAATAGGTATATTGTTGGTTTTTATGGGTATACTTATTTTGTTGTAAGTTAATTTTTTAGTGAGTCTATATGACCCCCGTTAATTTTGATCTTTTATTATACGTTGTATGGGATTGAGGTATTAGGGTAATATTGGATATGTGACTTGGCTGCTGCTGCCGAAAACGAGCTGGCACATGTCAGTGTGTCGTCGGCATACAGAGCCAAGTTTGTGAAGGGGTAGTGAGGGATATCGGCCAGGTGAAGGTTATATAATTTTACCGTTTCTTAGGAACAACGAAGTGCATAGCACCAGTGGCGGCTCGTGGTCCATTTTTTGAGGAGGTCATTAGTTAAAATTTCAAATGCATATGGCTTAACTGATTTTTTGTTAAAAACACTATTTTGTTTTGAACAGACGTTTACTCCAAATAAAAAACAAAAAAGAAAATTCAAAAATAAATGATTTAGCAATATTATTTTATTTGAAGAATTATATTTTTATTTATTAAGAAACATAACAATATAACAAACAATATGCATCGACATCTGTTTAAACAGAAAAATTGCACAACATATTCTAAAAAAAAATCTCACACCCGACAGTAAGTAATATCGCTATGACAGAGGTATGACGGCAACTTATAGGTTAAAAATAAGCATATTTATATAATAAAAAATAAAAAGGGTTACTTAACTTACCTAAATAGTCATACATTTTAGTTCAATCCTTCTGTCTTTGGCACTTGCAAAATGATTGATTACTTCTTCATTGTAATTTACTATATTATTCAATACTTAACATGACCAACGCAGAGAGTCATTGTGTAGCGTAAAAATATATTTATTCTATTTAATGTAGAGAAGCATATCTCGACAAAATTGTCAACAAATGCACTGTTTCCGAATTTACATTACAAAAACATACACCAAGAATCCAACAAAAAATAAATTCCTAAAATCGTATATAATCCGTTTTATAATAACCGTATAACAAACAAACAACCTTGAAAAATGCGTAATTTTCCTCTTCGCGGCTGTTGACTTAGATCATGCGATTACACTGCTTCGTGTATTACAATCGTAAATTAGATCGGGAAAACTCAACTCGGCTCCATTTAAAACAATGCGGTCAATGAAGGCAGGCAGCCCGGTTTTTGGCCAACAAACGAAATCACCGATCTGGAGATCGCTGCGCGAAGCTTGTGGAATCCAGTAATCGATCAACGAGTTTAATGCTTATTATAATAAAGAAAAATTTAATAGATTGAAAAAAAAATAGTTTTTTTTTCATTTATATCATTATTGTGTTTTTGTTCGGAAATATTTTGGCTAGGTTTCGAAAATGACCCAAAGAGCAATACCTGTAAATTTTTTGACTTAGGAATGCAGTTTCGACGCAAAAACGTGGATCAGTGTTTTAGTAAAAATACCTGACTTTATTTGGGTTAATTCTTCTAGATTATTCTTATAATAAACATTTTGTTATAAAAGAAGTAATACAATCGTCTAATACATTTATTAGGTAATTATATAAAAGTATCGCGCTAAGATGTAAGGTTTATGGATTTGTATTAAATATAAAATTTTTAAAAATATATGACGTTTCATATACTGACATACCTTCAATAAGCTTAGCTCTTTTCACTAATAAAGGCCGTGAATTAGTTTGAACCAATTTTATTACGAACCCTGCTGCTCTTACATTCTTTACATCTCCAGTCTTATCAAATTTACGTACCAATTTTTTTGGAGCATTCAGAGACACGTCAGGAAATTTTAACCTATAACCACCCTTGTGCTTGAATTATTTTCGGAAATTTTTTTGAAGGTTAAGGACAAGGGAAAATATTCTAGAAAAATGCGTGACTAAGAAAAAGTTTCTGGACATTAATTTAAGGACGCAAAGGATTCCATAAGAAAATTTTAAAATCAAAAGTATTAAAAAAAATCTCAGGAAAAAATCCACTAATTAATTCTGTTCGCCTAGCTAAGGGGGAGAAAAAATTTGTCAAAAAATTTGAACGTTGTTCTGGTTACCTATTAATATAAAATTTTCTAATTGGCTCAAAAAGGCAGGTGTTAAAATTTCTATTAAATATCTCAATAGCAAATGCGTATAAGACATCGTTTTAATACCAAACCACCTAATTAAATAAAAAACTGCTGCAGGATTAGCATTTTGCTATGATTTAACTAATTCTTAGTAAACTGACAAAAATGTTGCTAAAGAGATATTTCATAAGAAAACTCTTGATTTTTTTGTTAAACAAATATTTACTTTTTGTGCTATCATAATACTTCTAAAATTTTTTTATCGCATTTAAGTTTTGACTATATTTTATAATCTTTGCATATAAAATGTAAAATTAAGTTTTTTTGAAGAAAAAAACATTTTTTAAAAATTTTTCCTAGTCATCATGGGTAATAGGAAAAAAATAATAAGACAATTTTGATAACGTTTTCATGCTATTTAATTAGGAAGTTTTAAAAATATGTTTTTACATTTCTTTTTTCAATATTATATTTTCTCGATTTTGAATTACCCGGTATATATGCAGTTATTTTTATTGCTTTTGTTGTTTTAAATAAAGTAAAAGTTTTATAAGGGATAACTTTTTTTCGAAATATTAAAGACAAATACCTTACAGCCATGGTTTAGTCCATCCGTGGACACACTGTATATATGTGTATCTGGTTTATTTTTTACGAATTTATAGTTTCATGAATTTTTAGGTCTAAAAGTGTTTGATTTGTTCAATTGTTATAATTTGTGTAAATTTTAATTTATTAAATTTTGTACCACTTGTATACCACCTGGAGTTGAGCAAGCATAAATGTATTGTACCATTGCTTTAATAGTAGCAGGAAACAATAAATTTGACATTGTATTGTGCCGTATTTTTGGATACCCAATCTTTATTTTATATTTATTTGTTTTTAAAGGGTAAAAAAAGAATATTATGATCCTAATAGAAAAGCGAGAAAATGTGCTGTCTATGTTTAACAAATACTAAATTTAATTTAGAAACCATATAATTAAAAATGAATGTGCTATCGCGACACTTTATAACACATAGTAAATATAACACAAATAAATTGTTTGTCGTAGAAACTAAGTTCAGATGGGAAGGTGCAATTATGCATAGTTTATATGCTTTTAATGAATGTTAAGCAATTACACCGCCCGAGAAATTTCACAAAATGTAATTTATCACGCATGCCTGACAGTAACAATAAATTTAAGACAAGCCTAATGCGAATTTTGTCGTTATCCAGAAATATGAAAGTAAATTCTGTTTATTAATAGTGGTGTAATTATATTCCCTACAAATGTCATAATTTTCTATTTAAAATTTTATTTATTTAAGTTCTATCATATTTGCCTAAATATCTAAAATACAGTAATATGTTTTTCAGAGTTAGTTGTATAAATCCTAAATAAATGTAAAAACTTCCAATTTTGTTATGTATTTTACTTTATGGCACTATTATGTAAAAAAAATCTTATAAGCAATTATTACAGTCCGGAAATTGGAGTAAAATTTTTGCTTTCGGAAATAAAGTTCACATTATCTTAAAAACCATGAACAATACAAGAAATTATTATTAAACAATAATTATTGTAGGAAATTTAATTATCTACAAAAATAATAAAGTGTAAAAAATTACGAAAATTAATATTTAAAAATTTACAGCAATTTTAAAACAAATTTCACTTAAATATCATAAATATAGTTCAAACAATGTAAATACTTGTTTGTCCCCTCTAAAAGGTTTCTGATTTTAAATAATATAGATTTTTTTTATTTATTAAAATCAAAGCTACTCTTAAGGACTTCCAACTTTTGGTTTTTAATGTATTTATTGACGCTAATAATACGGATTAAAGGGATTGAAAGACAGTAAAAATTATGGGTCCGGTTTTGTTTTCTCATCTTTTGTTTGCAAATAAAAGCGGTAAAATATTTTTTGGCATACACGATATCTGTCAAAATGTTAATCTACGAAAAATACAAATAATATACCACAGACACCAAATGTTTTTATTAACCTATTATTATTTTTTTAAGATATAGCAATACAATTAGTAAGGATAATACGAAACAATTCCAGGTATGTTTAGGGTAAACATAGTAAATATTGACGCCTAAAATAGAAAATGGTTTTTAAGCTAATTATAATTTTTTTATTTCCATTTTTCCTTTAAAAATCTGGTGAGGTGAGATCTACGGTTATCGTCAGCTCTTAACCAAGATATTTGGTTGTCTAAATCGACTGTCAGATCTTAAGTGGCTATAGAGCCTAGGCATAAAAAAGATGGAACTTCTTAAATTAAGTTTAGAAGATTAAAAGAGTAGGTATGCAGCCCCAACAACTATTAGGAACCTTATATGTACTTATTTATTAAGAGAACTTTTAGCTAGTGAGCACCTGACACCATTGCTAGACCAATGTGCATACTAAAACAAAAGTAAATTTTATCACTATACACTCAAGTCAATGAGGTTTTTTCCTCAGAAATTCAGCACCGATTTATATGATTTTTTTTAATTACTTTTGTTTTATTATATTATTTAATATTAGAAACCTTTTAAAGCTAAAACAAAGTTATTAATACCGAGTGACAACGCAATCACTACAAAGCTTTTTATTTTTTTTTATAAAAACATATCTCTATAAAATAATACAATACTATATTGTGTTATTTAATACCGATTCTAAAATAAAACAATATCTGCCCATCGCTTTTTTTTAACCAGAAATGGCGTGTAGTTTGATATTTTAAAATGGATAATAATTATAAAGGTTTAACATTAAATATGATTTGTAGACTTTAAATTTTGCAAAATTTACAGGGTGTTTCATTTAAAATATCAAAACTCACGCCACTTCCGGTTTAATTTGAGAGTGTTAGGCAGACTCTATGGGAGTGTCGAAAATGGGACACCCTGTACATAATAGTTTTGATTTGTTATTTCATATAAGTATCGCTGCAAAAAAATCACTCATCAGATGCCAATTTTGATGGTAATGCCATCTGCCTACCACATTTACCTAAACCGAAAGGAGCGTGAGTTAAAATATTTAAACTAAGAGGCAACATTTTGGTTTTACAAGCCATTTCTTATATAAAATCCAATCTAGGTTAATTCTTAAGAAAATGGCGATTGAGAGTGTCCATTTTAAAATATCAAAGTTTACGTCACTTTCATTTTTCTGGGTTATCAGAAGTCTAATTACCACTTCCCATATTTACAACTTCAAAAATGAAGATTTTTCTTAACAACTTTTGATCTTTATTTTAATCCCCCGGGGATATAATTCCAAAAATGTTAAATTAGATCATTTAGAATCGTATTCAGTAGCCTACATACCAAGTTTTTTTAGCCCAGAAATGACCTAGCCATACACATTTTACTCCCTTTCACCCCTTAAGGGGAAAAGTTCCTAAAATCCTCTCTTAACTGACGTCTTTTACTCATATTCTTCCTATTTTCCAAGTTTCATTTTACTCACCACTTTTCGAAATTTCGTGGTTAGTCAATGAATGTATGGAGCCGGCGCAGGAATGCATGGTATGACCCCAGGTTTAATGCTTATGCTTCCCTGGGGAAATATGCCACTATTTTCCAGGCGGAAATATATGCCATTAAACTTTGTCTGCGAGAGAACTTGAGAAGGAGATATAAGGGCAGGGACATTACTGTCTTCTCTGATAGTCAAGCGGCCATAAAAGCTTTGGCATCCCAACAAGTCAACTCAAGGTTGGTTTGGAACTGTCTGCAATGCCTCCTAAACCTGGCTAACCACAACAAAGTTACACTTTCCTGGGTGCCAGGACACAGGGAATACAGGGCAATAAAAATGCAGACTCCCTGGCCAGGCGAGGCTCCGCAGCAATGTTTGCGGGTCCTGAACCTGTTTTTGGAATACCAAAAGCCTCGGTTCGTGGCTACATGACTCGGTAGATTCAAACACAACATCAGTCATACTGGAACCACATTCCAAGGCAATATCACAGTAAATCAATCAAACTGAAACAAATACACAAGAGATACAACAAGCCCTGTAGGCTGCAGACGGACAAAACTTCAACTTGTGTACTTATGTCATCAATCAATCAATCAATCAATCAATCAATGAATGTATGAATAAGAACTGCTGAACCGATTTTAATGAAACCTCCACTGCTTCTTTAGTTAAAGTAAATGAAACCAATAATAAAAAAGAATGGTCACAAGTCGATTAATAGTTTCGGAGAAATGCATAGACCAATGTACACACATACAAACATACATACAAATATACAAACATACTATAACATTTTATATATTTGTTTGGATGCCCCAGCATTATAGCATGTAAATATAATGCAGTTTTCGTGATATAATTTACATACATATCGAATTATTAACCTCCTTTTTTTAAGTCACACAACACACAACTAAAGCGATTTCTAATGGCCAAAAGTCTTGGTTTGCAATATTGAGCAAAATATTTTTAAAATTTTAATTGGACGGTTCCAAAAACAGTCGAAACAAACCGGCAAGATGAGCGGTAGGCTAAAACTTAAGTCGTTTTTACTGCACCGAAAATACACACGAATTTAAAATATTAATTAAATAAGTTTATAAAAATTAGGTGGTCTTTTTTTCATCTTGGGTTAGTCCACAAAGGTTGAGGCCTAAGTACTTACGTATCGTGGGTGTATAGAAACTTTAATGATAGATCTATAATTTTTAACCTCGCTCAATAAACACTTTATTAGTAAATTGTTTACCGTGGAAACCAGATTTAAATGAGAAAGTGTAAGTATGCATAGTTTATACGCTATTAATGAATGTTAAATAATTACACCGCTGGGAAATTTCCCCAAATGTAATTTATCTATATACCTGACACCAGCGTTAAATTTAAGACTACCTTAATGCGAATTTTGTCGGCGGCAAGAATTGGAGTAAATTGTGTTTATAGTGGCGGTGTGTTGACCTCATTTGTCATTTAAATTACTTGACACTATTTTATATTTGCGTATGTTTTAATTAAATGCTCTAGTTAATGTCGACTGTATGGCACCGGTCATACTTTATGATATAGTTCTTAAAATTACCATCGCCTTTTAGCAGTTTTCTGGTTTTGAACTTTGCACTTTATTTAAAAATGTGTCGGGTAAATCTTATCTTAGAGGTGAAAATTAAACCATAAAAACAAAGAACATAGCTTTGCACGAAGCGTAAAATGCAATGGCACTCGTGCGCAAATTTAAGTATAATTGTCTTTTTTTTAACTTAAGGCTTAAAGATTTGAAAATTTTAGAAAGTAAAAAAAGATCTTCTTAAGAAAAAGGTTTTACATCCTAAACTCTATAAAGATAAGATATAAACAAAGTGAGAAGAAGGATACTGTTCAGTCGGACAGTGAAGGGGTAAATGTCAAAAACATGACAACACGCATAGGTAACAATACACGGCTAAATAAATAATGCGAAATTCTAAAATAACTTGCCTTTTTTATCGTGCTCGGTCTTTTTGAATCTATGTTTCATAACAACTTGTAATGGTACCTATTCTTCTCTAACTAAAACACCTGCCCCACGTAAGATCACTTTAGGCATATTGGCTGTAAAGTAAAGCACTTAAAAAAACTTTGTAATTGATAAACCACTAATGAAAGAAAAAAATTTTGAAATTTAAATTCGATAGTATCAAAATCAGTTTTAGAAGCTAAAAAGATACGCTGTAGGTAAGTGAAAACCAAATAATTTTTACTAAATTAAAAATAAATACGTTTGTGAAGCTGTATTAAAATACGACTAGCTAATTAGTTTTCGAGGAACACATGGAAAATTTTACATGGGAGAAGCACATAACTAATAATACATAAAAAACCCGGCTTGCGGCCGAGTGATCATCGCGTTAAAGTTAGCAATAGACTTAATATTGTGTTAAATTTAACAAAGAAGTAAAAATGAAAACTCTTGGCAACAGGGCGTAACCTTTTACAGGTAAACTATTTGTCAAAAAAATTAATTTGAAATTTCTTGTTAAAAATTAATTAAACATATAACAAAAAATAATTACCTTGCACAGAATATAAAAAAAATAGGGTTTGGCTTTCTAGCAAAGTAATTTTATATATATTTTTTTAAAAAACAAGCAGTACAATAAATAGCTTAAATGACTAATACTGCAGAACTTCTTTGAATTTGGTCTTCTAAGAGGTTCTTTAATATAACTCATGCTTATTACATTTTATTAATAAATTTAGGTAGTATTACATCTAAAGTAGACAAAACAGGTATTTGCTTTATTTTCATAAAAAATTGCTGTTTTAATTTAATAAATATTAGTAAAACTATTTATTTACAAGAATTTTATTACTTACTGCTGTTTAATATTCATTTATTCCTTTTCAAACAAAATAATTAAAATAATTTTATGTTTATTTTTGTATTTATATAGGTATAAATTAACAAAACTAACCTAAAAAATGCTGCTTGTTTCTTAGGTTAAGGCGTGTCCAAAGCTATAATATATGGTATTAAAAAAAACCGTTAGAGACCCGCTGTAGTATATTTCCAATTCGCCTTAATCCCTAAATCAAAAAGATGTTTTTAATTTTAGAAACAGCGCAGGAACATATAATAATTTTTACACGCATGCTAGGGTGAGTTTCTAGCACTGACCTTCATCTGGACCGGTAAAGGGTATTGGATGCGCAGTTCAAAAGCTAAATTTTATGGGCGAAAAAATGTGTCCGTGCGCCGTGGCTGTAGTCATCATTAAGGGTCTTAAATCATGCGCAGAACGGACTAGCAGATCGATTTTATTTTCACATTTGTCGCCGGTCAGTTCCGTACTTTGTCAATTTAACGCGGTTTTTTCGCCTTTTATTTATTTAGACTAAAGTGGTTGTGTATTTTTTATTTAAAAAAACTAAAGTTGAGCTTATTTACTGGTATTTTTAATTTGTAATAGTATTAACATATTAAATCTGAAGTAATATTTTATTTTTTATATCATGTCAAACATACCAGAATTGTTTTTAGTTATTTTCTAACTTATCTAAAAAAATTGTTTTAAGACCATTACTTATTTTAAATAAATGTACTTCTATAAGTTTTAATTTTCGTATGTTAAATAACACAGATTTCTAATTGTTTCCAGCATAGTTCTTTCAAACAACTCATAATTAACATTAACTTTAATGGATTTGAAAAATTTTTTTCTGAAAGTGTGATTAGTGTCAGTAACAGCAACATAAATTAATTATGTGTATCGAGTTAAACGCAAAAATATTCAAAAGCAAGGTTAAGATTTTCAAAAAAATACTTAACCTTCTTCCCTCAACTTCATGAGTTGATAATTTAATATATAAATAAATTTATTTATTTATTATATATATATATATATATATATATATATAATATATATATATATATATATATATATATATATATATATATATATATATATATATATATATATATATATATATATATATATATATATATATATATATATATATATATATATGTACGTCAGTCTTTCTTGAGTCGATCAATCGGCACGTTGGAGTCACGGAGAAAGGTTATACTATGATTCTTTTTCTCTTTCGCACTGCCAAACTGCAAGTCTTTCTCTAGTAAATATATGTTTATTTTGTATAAATACATTTAAGATGTTTACAATATCCTTTTCTCGCTATCGAAAACATAAGACCAAGCAGGAAAAGAGTTAACGTTAATTGTACCAACATTTTTTTACCCTTCTGTCTATAAGATCGTTCCAATCTCGCAAAAAACCGTTTATTGTACGGCCATTTGCAAGTCCAGTCAAATACACGACAGGTGACAGTGTATTACACGATCCTACATGGTGTATTTACTGATCCCAACCAAAGCAAAACCCTTTAAATATACAAAAAGCGTTCAAACTTCGTCATTTTTGAACTGACATAAAACCGTGTAAAATCGACAGTCACGCGTTTAATTGATTCTAAGTCCGGCACTGGTCCTGCTTTTTAAATACGCATGCTAAATGACACTATCGTTTGTTTAGTGCGCGCTAGCATAAACTTGCCATAAATGCGATTAGCCATTATATATCTAAATTTAGGTTATCTATGCTTTCTAGTCAAGCATTTATAAGGTTAGGAGTAGCTCAAAAGCGTTTTCACACTGTTACCGTGATGAAAAGTGCCATGCACATTAATTACCATTTTTTATTGTTAAACTTTTTACAGCAGACTATGCTGTAATTTTAGGTAAACTTAAAATCAATTAACACATCACACCACCTTTTTGTCTGTTTTTAAATTATGAATATAATTAATACCAGTCAAACAAACTAATTTGTCATTTATGACAAAACGTCTTTAATATTAAAAAAAAACAATAATTAGAATTTCCTATATTTTTAAACCAAAAGTTTTTTAAAAATTTAGTTTTAATTCCTATACTGTTTTTCTTTAAATTTTATCTTAACAGCAAAACGTGGATTGGTGGTTTAAATGTTTTAAGTTTTTTGAGGGGTTTTTCTTTTTCTGTTTCAGGCGATCTGCAAGTTCATCGGGGTCAGTGGGACTGAGCAGGCTCAATTCGCTATGAATCCGCCACAAAACTTTAGAACATGAATATTTTTAAAAATATTGTTTCCTAAAAACTATATTGAATTGCTAAAATCTCGACGGGTTTGGCCACGTGTAATAACGGCGAATAGCACATTATTTGTGTTATTTTAGAAGGTGAAATGAATCGATTTTAGTTTTAATAACGAATGGTTAATTATTGCTCAGTTGGGAATTTTTCAAATGAAATGTATCATGACACGTGGTTATAAATTTAAACTGACTTCGTTAATTTATCATCACAATGGTTTAAAAATAAACGTTTTAGATTTGGCAACGTTTTTTTTTGTTATTTTTTATTGTTAAAAGCAATTAGTGTCAATACTTTATTTATTAGTTTTTTACCACAAATTTGAGATTATCAGCTAACAAACCTTTAAAAATACTATAATAAATATAGGAAAAAAACGGTATGATTATCGTAACTTTAAAATAGAGCTTAGATTAACACCAATAAAGACGAATTAAACTAATTTAATTACAAAATTTAAGTAATTTGAATATTAAGTCATAATAATAATTTGTTACAACGAGTTTTCTATGAATTATTTTTTTACGCTACCAAGATCTACGTAGTCTAACAATTATATTTAAAAAAAAATAATAACACTTTAGACCCTAAGTAATTTTAGTATTAACTTATTAATATATATTATAACGCAAATTATCCAAAATACATTATATTGTTAAGTATTCAAATCCCTATCTTAAATACATCTGTTTTCTGCATAAAAAACATTTTGGCCACGTTATAATAGGCTATTTAATTAATTTATTTGGTATAAGGTTGGCAGTATGGTAATTTTATGCATTGCAGCTTAATGGCTTATTATGCTTTCTTTTTTCAAAGGAAAAGTCTGCTTTTTTTATAAATCAAATATCATCCCTTAAAGATATTTATGGCAAAAAACCTAATGTAAATGTTTCCAAAGGACAGTTACTTTTATTTGCTTCTGATCTTTAGAAATACGGTGGTAAGATACTAGGTATCGGTATTACAAATTTTATATCTTCTAAAATTCTGAGAATTGCTACTTTAGTGTGAAATCTCTTTGATATATTCAAGTACCAAAACCAGTCATACAGTAAAGGAAATGATAGTTCTAGGTAATAGATCTAAGCTAGTAGTACCTTAAAGTCGCACAAGATTAAGTGCGTGCTCACAACCAAAATTTGTAGTACTTTAACTAAAATACAATTTTTCTGTATCTCCAAATTTTAAGAGAATTAGATTTGTGTATTTAAAAAAATATATTAAATTTAATATTTTAAATTGTAAAAAAAATATATTTT
Source organism: Listronotus oregonensis (assembly GCA_019359885.1). Classification (NCBI taxonomy): domain Eukaryota; kingdom Metazoa; phylum Arthropoda; class Insecta; order Coleoptera; family Curculionidae; genus Listronotus; species Listronotus oregonensis. The sequence continues at coordinate 144,783 of JAHBCN010000606.1, forward strand.
CCTTACAATGTATGAAAAATAAGTAACAGTAAAAATAATTTTCAAAGTCAATTCAAAAACTGAAGATGCATAACATGGTGAATTTATAACACAGTTTAATTTAGCATTGATGATGGTAAATTTATAAGCCTAATTACTGCATTTAAGGTTATTATTTACGATAGGTACCTACCACATAATGCCATTAGTTTTTGATCTTGATCATGTTTAACAAAACATTTAGTGTTTTTACACTAAACATTATTTAATGTAAAATACATTAATTTGTGAATGCGAATTAGTCTAATTTAAAAAATTTAAAAAAAGTTTGCTAAAGTGCCAATTTAGTTGTTTTTTAAAAATAAAGTTTAGGATTTTAAGGCGAAAAAATTAGGACTTAGTGACTTCATTGTATTATTTATTTGATAAAAGGATTTTTTTATTTTAAAATAGAAGATATAATCATAATAGATTGTTAGTCTGCAGGAATTATTTTATGTATTTAATGCAGATATTTTAATTACTAGAGAAGTAACCTTTTTGGTACCTTTTAAATTTTTTTAATTGTATATTTTTTTAATTTAGGAAAAGTCCACGAATAATACCACCACGTATTAGTATCTAAAGTAAAAATTAAACAGTTTATGTATGAGATAAGTAAGAAAATAAAGTGAGGTACAGGTTACTAAAACGAAACCTATAGATTTGAAGTTAGGTTCGATCGATGCCGCCATAAGAAATTTGAATTTTCTTGATTTATACAATTTAACTAAAAATATTTATGATTTATACAAAATATAACTTAACATTTATACGTTAACATTTTTTTTAGTTCGTAATTTATTGCAAGGGTGGAGTTACATCTTATATTTCATAAAATATAATATTTTTTTAAAATATGAAATAAACAGTTATATTATAAAGAAAAGCAAATTAATCCTTCTTTTTTAAATTATTTATTATTTCTAAATAACTATATTTATAAAAATAAAAACATAATGTAGTAACAAGTAGATTTTAAATTATAATAGAGTGCTGCCTGGTTAAATTTATATTTATTTTTTTGCTTATTTAGTTTTAAACACAAAGTTAAGTATAGATTACATTTACTTTTTAAGCCCTTGCAGCCGAGCAAGCATAATTGATAAGCTTGGATTACAGAAGTGGAGGTTAATTTTTACCTTTAGTAGAGAAATAAAAGTCAAGCAGGGTCAGAAATATTAGGTAATTTTTTTAAAAAGCAGCTTTTTTTTACTGGTAAGGGATTTTTGTTATATTATTTATTCCACTTAGATGTTCCCGCCTGTATATCGTCGAAAATATTTGACTAAGCAATATTAGTAAGTATACATATTTACAAGCTTAAATCTTTACATAATAAACCCCATAAGTTAGGTTTATATTAAGTGACGTAAGTACTCTTATTGAATGTTAAACAATTACACCGTTGGGAAATTTGGCCGAATATAATATATCACGTGCAACTGACAGTAGCGTTAAATTTAAGACTGGCTTAATTCGATTCTTGCCCGTACAGCAAAAAGACCAAAAATAAATTCTGCTTATACTCGTAAGTGGCCTACAATTTAAGACTTTTAGTACATAGGCTTAACTTTATTAGGGGTGTTTAATTAAAAAAAAGTATCTGGCTTCGTAGTAATTATCACTGTGTTCATAAAGTAACAGATTAATTCGATTAAAATTTACGTATTCTATTCTGCAAAAATTGCTCGGACACGTCAATTTTTATTTTTTGACATAAAATATATGTGTACAGGGTGATCCAAAAAGAAATTATTATATAATTTATTTTCATAAACGGCACCCCGATTATATTTTTTTTTAATTTGAATTTTGCACGTTACGCTGATTACTTTTGAATTGTGGTCAATTTATACTAAGCTACAATGCTTTACAAAGTCGGTTTATTTCAACCAAAATGATAAGAAATGGTAAGTTACACAGTAATAGCATATTATTTAAATAAATGTTTAAATAAAAAACCAGTGAAAACAAGGTTCAAGAGGAAATTCATCAATTGAAAACCCCCTTGTGTTTGACGGAAACCCAAGCGATTAATAGATCCCTCCTAGACTTTTTTTATGGTTTTTATTTCGAACATTAAATTAAGTAGTATGCCATTGCTGTGGTTCTTACCCTTTTCTATCATTTTAATTAAAATAAATCAAATTTGTAAAGCATTGTAAGTTAGTATTAATTGATCGCAATTTCAAAGTTATCATGTTTAGGCCATAAGTGTTATAAATTGTTGTAATCAGCGTAACGTGTAAAATTTATATTTAGAAAAATACACAGGGTGTGCCATTAAAAAAAACATAAATAATTTTATCTTTTTTGAATTACCCTTTTATACATATATTTTAGGTCAAAAAATTCGTAGTTAAAAATAAAAATGGTAATTGTCTAGAAAGTGGCCGCACTCCGATTTTGACCAAATTTGGTATACGGGGTTTTTTTTGGGCGCTGATCACGAATCTGAAAACCTTTTTTGGGGGAAACGTTTCGTTTTCGAGATATCCATAATCAAACTTGAAAGTCAAAAACCTTTTTACACTATATTCCCCTTCTTTTTACACTCTGATTTTTACACTAAAGTGACACACAATATTTTAAACACCTTTTAAAAACTTTTTTAATTTTACACCTTTTCTTTATTAAATTGCCAAGTATCACTTTCAGACGGGGCGGCCATGTTGTATATATTGTATACCTGGTTGCAGCGTTTGAAAGTGACTTTTACAATTAAATGAAAAAAAGGTATAAAATAAATATAAAAACAAGTTTTAAAAGGTGTTTATTAACTATTGTGTTCCAATTTAGTGTAAAAATCAAGAATTCTCTACAAAAGAAGGAGGAATAGTGTAAATGAGGAGTTTGATTTTCAACTTTGATGATGGATATCTCGAAAACGAAACGTTTCCGCCAAAAAAGGTTTCAGATTCGTGATCAGCGCCCAAAAAAACCCTCGTATACCAAATTTGGTCAAAATCGGAGTTGCGGCCACTTTCTAGACAATTACCATAAAAATCGACGTTTTTATAGTTTATTTTGATTTCTGGGAATATCAAATAAAAAAAAATATTTGGCTTTTCTCCAGAATAAAAATTTTTATATATTATTTTAAAAAATTATAACTTTTTTTTAGAGATTATTATGGAGAGCTAGTCTGCTCTCGCAATAATAGTAACAAAAAACATGAAAAGACATAAAAAGGTTTAATTCTTTATAAAATTGATTTGTTTTAAGTACTATAATAAAATAATTATTTTTATGAAATTATAAAAAAATGGAAAATAAACTTACTTAAAAACATTGGCAACCCGTTATAAGATATATATGTTTATTTAAAAATTTATTGGTTATGACGGACGGATGTACAAATAATTATTTGATTATATTACTTAAAACAGATTTAAAACTAAAAAATTGTGTTTTGTTAACTTACATTGACTTCTGCATGACTTTTTTAAAAATAGTTACTGGTGAGACTGTACACGTAAGTACCTTTAATATTTAAAAAATATGTAAAAAACTAAGTAAATAAAATTTTAATATAGGGTTAGGTTTTTATTGATTTTAAAAATTTTGATTTTCAGGGAAATTTTTTGAAATTAAAAGATTTTTAAAAATTATTTTACCTTTTTTCTACAAAATAAAGATTTTTTATGTTTATTTTAAAAAGGATTAAAGGCATCTGAAATTGAAAGTTATTAAAATGCTAGCTTGATACAGGAAATGCTTTAAAAGCTTTCTTTACGTCACGGCAACAATTAAACACAAACACTTTAGTGGCAACAATAAACACTGTGATGTTTTTATCAATATACTTAAAAAACACCGGCTGCTTAATTCCAATATATTGGCATTTTTATTATCTTCTTTTTTTTTAATTCGTTCAATAATTTAGCCGTATACCACTTGAGCTTTTAGGTTTTTTCATGATTTTCACGGCTTTTTATTATAAAATAATTTTAAAATTAAACCCATTGACCTCTTGGTTCATTAACATAAATACTTAAATTTTTTGTTTAAAAAAATTAAAGGAATTGATTTTAAGGTTTGCTAAATAGGCTGGTTTAACGACGTTAACTGACGCTCCTGGCGCACTGCTCTGAAGCGTCATTCTGGAGTAGCGCGCCAGGAACGTGAGGTTGGAATGTGATAGCCAAAAAAAAAAACAATAGTCCTGGACAGAGTGCCGGAAGTGTGAGACTGGAGCGTACGCGCCAAAACCCTACGCGCCGCTCCATGTGTAGGCAACCATTCGAATTAAATACTTTAAAGTAAGTGGACCCTTTTAACAAGAAAAAAAGGGCTATTGCTTGTGTAGCGCAAAAATGTGGATTAAGCAGTGGAGATTGAACCGAGAGCGCTTTGGCCATATGTCTCTACTCGAAGAAAATAATCCAGAAGATTATAGACACTACTTAAGAATGGACAACAAAACGTTTCAGATTATTATAAATTTAGTTTGCCCTTATATCAGAAAAGAAGATACAATTATGAGAACTAGCTTAAGAGGGTTTGACCGTTACTCTCCATTATTTAGCAACTGGACGATCACTTCAATTTTTTTTTAATCTTGTATCTTAGCATCTGCCTTGTGTTGTATTTGTCCGGAAATATGTTGGGCTTTTTATACTGCAATAATTATTTACAAGTAAGTTTTACAAAAATAAATAACGACTTTTTATAAACTGCGTTATTTTGAAGAAAAAGATATAATTAAGATTTGTAGTAAAAATATTTGAATCCAATACTTAATAATTTCGCTTACTTGTATATGAGTCTAAAGCGTACTGACAGGTCTAAAACGTTAGATTGGAGTGTGTGTGTGTACATGACGGTGTAGGTCCAAGCGTGTACTCCTGGCACGTCGCTCCAATTCCACACTCCTGGCATCTCGCCGGCCAGCATTCATACACACAGGATTGGGGCGCACGACTGGAGCGTCCGCTCCGAAACTGTCAGAAAAACTCTATGTGTAAACGGCCCTAATTGGAAGTTGAAAAAATCATATTTGAAACATTAAAAAAGATGATACAATTTTCTTTTAAGTTTCATATTAATATAAAATATCGAAAGCAAAAACACTAGATTTCGTTTGTGGGTATAAGACACACTTTTTGTAGGTAAAGTACAGGTAAATATTCATTTTTTATTACAAAAACTGTAACTGTGTCTGTGATTTAATGCCGCTACATTGAAATCTAAGAGACACGTTATTTATTGGCGAAAACACATTTTTAGGGTGTGAAATCAACCCCTAAAGTTCATCTCTTAGAGGGTCAATTGTAAGTTTCACATACTTGTAGTCGGTATTTTTGAAAACGGTCAAGTGGGTCATAATATACAAGAAAAATGATGCAAAAATATTGACTACAAGTATGTAAAACCTACAATTATTGACCCTCTAAAGGTAATACATTTAAGGGTTAATTTTTCCCCTTAAAAATGTTTTTCCGCCGATCACAATAATACGTGTCTCTTAGATTTTGACGAAGAATAACATATTTCAGCGGCATTAAAATGGGGAGGACACCCAGTAACCTTTCCTTGTAAGATTTTTGTTCAGCATATGGCGCTAGTGAGCTGACAGAATGACTCAACTGCATATTTGGTCCTAGAAATATTCAAAAAAAATTAGGGCTCCAGAGAACCCCTACCTAAACATGGCTGCTATGTTATTAAAGATAGAATTTCCCAACCCAGACATTACAAAAAGTAATTAAACATTCCTAATAAGGCAATTATAAAAATCCGTAAAATATTTTAGAGGAGTTTTTAAATGTGGGTTTCTATTTTCTTACAATAAATTATTTACTAAAATGGAGGCTTTTATATGCAAATCATAATTGTTTTGCAGTTTTATGCTTTATGTATAAAAAAATAATATATATATATATATATATATATATATATATATATATATATATATATATATATATATATATATATATATATATATATAATATATATATATATATATATATATTATTTTTTATATATATATATATATATTTTTTTAAAAAGTTTTTTTAACTATTATATAATATTTTTTTTTACGTAAAACTTTTTATGTTTTTTGTATGTGTTTTTTCGTAAACCGTATTTTTTAAACAAGCATATTACATGTTTTCTTGTCTTTAACTTTTAGTTTTTTTTTTGTCCTTTTGTACACACTTTATGCCAGAATAAATGGAAAGTTTACCATTCACTTAATATTTAGACACAATATTATTAAAAAGTTACAAGAAAAAAAGTTGCATGTCCAAGCTTAGATTTTAAGCAAATAATTATTAGTCAAGAAACGCCTAGGTGCAGATGCATAAAAAGGCTTAGAAACAAAAACTGGGTGGAACTTAATATGCTGATACAATCTAACAGTTTATGAATATAGTTTAAATCGTAACATTAAGGTACTAGTCCACTTTGGAATTTTCAAAAAATCGACTTTTATTTTTTTGCATATTTACATCCTTAACCCTTAAAAAATTATTTAATAAATTATTTTTAAGAAATTCGAATCCTAACACTGTAAAACAACTGAAAGTGTGGGCATGCTGTTAGGTAGTATATACTATGAAAAAAAAAATTAAACGGGATTTCTTGAAACTTTTTTAAGCTGCGGATAGTTAATCTCCGAAACTACTAGACTGATTTTTAAAAAACCTTGTCGCGTTTTGTTTATTAAGATGTTTTGTAAGCTTATTTACCACAATTTGGCAAAAAAATCAAATTTATACGGGGCCAAAATAATGGAAAAATCGGCTAATTTTTAATTTGTTTTTCAAATGTCTGACATTTTTTTTGTTTTTTATTAAATAAGGTAAATTGGCTTGTAAAAGACCTTTCTATATAAAAAACCATTTGTGTTTTTTGTTTTAAACTTGTCGATCCGAAGATTATCTGTCCGCAGGGGAACAAATTTTTTTTCAGCGGCTTTATTTTGACGCTCCGGGGATATTTAAAAAATATAAATTTTTTGGTATTTTTAACACATAAAATATTATTAGGAAAAGAAATGATCTTTATTATTTAAATAGTTTAGAATTTTTTTTTGGAAAATTAGTATTTTTTTAGCATTCTAAAGTGGACTAGTACCCTAATGTTTGTATTTACGCAAACTGACGTCAAGTCCATTTGTTGTTGGGTTTATGCAAATATTATTCTGTATTATTTTTCTTTATAATATTTCAATGACTTAACAAGCCAGAATTGTACACTGAAAACCAGGGTAACGGAAACTTGAGTAGTGTATTTGTTTTAACTAAATGGTTGACAATTACATGGCTGCGATATCGGCGAAATTTTGCGGAATGTAATGTTTCACGAAAACCTGGCAGAGGTATTAAATTTAATACCGGATTAAGGTGAATTTTGTTGGTGGAAAGGAAAACGAAAATAAATTCCACTAATACCTATTATTTAAGTACAGTATAGTAGTAAGTATTCGCTAGTCAAGACTTAAATTGGTTTAAAACTGAAAGTTTATTTTTATTTTGCAGGATAAAGAAATTATTATTTTAGTTGTCATTTAAAATATAAGGGTTACTTAAAAACCTTTTGTTATATTCATTTACAAAATTTGTAAATTTTTATTAAATCTTTTAGTTTTTATTGATTAAAGTATAATTTTTTTTGTAATTTTTTATTGGGTTTAAAATAATGGGTAATAACTACATTAAAATGATTATTATGCATAATTTGTAGCATTAGTTGCTGAGCAAATAAATTACTTGGTGTAATGTTTAGAAACATTTTCTTTATTTCATAGTAGTTTTTTGCCTTGCAAGGATTTTTACTTAAAACAACTGGTAGGATATATTTTAAGCTGCTTAATCCATCTGGAATTGTAGCTGCTATAATCCGTATAAATTGTTCTTTTTCTCTTTTTTTTTTTTTGCACACACTTTATCTACACTTTTCAATGAAATTGTTCAATTTATCGCAAAATTTATCTAACAGTGACAGGAGATTGATAAATATAAAACAAGACAGCTTGTAATATAAAAAAGCTTTTGTGTGCCCTGGTTTAAGTTGGTGTTATTACGGATATAAAAATAGTAATATATTAGAGTCATTAGCCAAGGCTGATAATATGATGTGTATCATAATAATCGTTTTCTATACTAATACCATACAAAAAATTATCTTCTGACGTCAATTAAATAAAACATTTTGTAACTATTATTTAAAAATATTTTTTTAATGATATTTATTTTTGATTTCTAACAATAAAAATGTCAATCATGGAGGCATGTTGAAAAGCCGTTTTTTCGTTATAAAGTTCGTTATTTCAGTTGTTTCTGAAAATTGTTTATTACCTTGGCGCACGTTTTGATGGTTGTATGTTTTTTAGGTTTTTTTGGTATAAAATTTGCTATTTTGAAGAGAATTTGTTTACAGATTTAGTTACAATCGTAGATAAGTCTCTTACCCTGAAAAAATATTAACGAAAAACTGAGGTGTCATACTAATTATTAAAATAATTCTATAGCTCCCCTTTAAATTGTTTCCCCTGCTAAGTTTTATAATAAGGTATATAAAATTTAACAAATGGCGCCTTTTTTAATAATCAATATATTTTTCAGGACTTGGTGATTAAATTTTTATGGTACTGTCTCGGGAGGGTTGTAAAAAAATAAGGTAATTTGTCCCGAAAATTGCGGTTTGACCATTTTTGGTATAATGAAGTTTTTTGGGGTGCTAATCACAAATCGGAAAAAATCATTGAACTTGAAAATCAAAGTCACTACATTTTCACTATTTCTCATTCTAAAAAACCATTTAAATTGATGTAAAATTAACATAAATCAAGTTTTTAAAAGGTGTTTAGAAAATATAGAGTGCCAATTTAGTGTTAAAATTAAGAGTTGTGTGCAAAAAGGAGTGATATATAGTGAAATTTGGGTGGGTTTGATTTTCATGTTAATAATGAATATTTCAAATAACGAAACGTTTGCGACTAAATGGTCTTTTAAATTCGTGAGCGCTCCAAAAACCCTAGTATACCAAAAATGGTTAAAAGCGGTTTTGCCGCCACTTTGGGAACAACCACCACCTTGTCAAAAACACATATTCTATATATACGTTTTTGACAAGAGTGTTACGCGGTGATTTACATTGTTTTGTTCAGAAGAGCAAATTTTAACAACTTTTGGTTTTTTGACTGAGCAAGGTCGTGAGTTATTTAAGAAACTAATTATTAAAGAAAATCAGATTTTTGTTTTTAATTTTTTCATATACAAATTAGTATTCTAAAAGGTTATTTTAATGTTTACCTATTTATTAAAAGTATCTTCATAAAGCATAAAACATTTTAGTAATAAAATTAAAACGTTCTATTATAATATAATGTTTTTTAAATTTTCTTAATTGTGTACGACAAATTTATAGTTTTAATTATCCTAAAATCTTGGATCTTCATTGTCTTTATTTAGAAATTGGTACACAGCGTTTTAGTTAAAACAATAAAAGTCCATAATTTTAGTGTAATTGTTTCTTCGAATAGATTGTTTGCATTATGGGTAATTTTAACTGAAAAATATCACCCCACAAAACATTACAAGGTAACAAAACGACAACAATAAAATAAGAGTAATTAACATTTTTCCAATATTGTCTAAAACAAAAATGTTGCAAGAGTTTACGTTACATGCATTTTGAAAACATTTTCGCGATAAGGCGTCAAGGTCATATCTTAAAAAAGCTTTCCATTTCAGGTAAAACTCTACAGATAAAATACCAGCATGTATTTTTGTTTAAAAGAAAACAAGGGCAAATTAGTAACAATCATTCTTTTAAACACTATCGGCCGAGTGATGAACGCGTTGTTAAATTTAACAATGGGTTAGATTTAACAAAGAGGTAAAAATGAACACACTTGGCAACAGGGCATAAGTTAATGGTAATTATTTGTCAAAAAATAATTTAGTTCAGGATTTTACATTCAAAATTAAATAGACATATAAAAAAAAATAATTACTTTGCACACAATATGAGAAAAAATATGTTCGGCACTCCAACAAAAGTCATATTATACATTTTCTTCAAAAATAAGCAGTATCATAGATAGCTCAAATGACTAATACTGCAGAATGTCTTTAAATTTGGGTTTTTAACAGGTTCTTTTATATAATTAATGATTACATTTTCTGGATACAAACCGGTAGTTACATCTAGAGTTAACAAACTTATTTGCTTTATTTTCCTAGAAAATTGATGTTTTAATTTAATACATATTATTAAAACTATTTTGTCCATTGCTTTATTACTTACTGCTGTTTATTATCCATCTATGCTTTTTAAAAAAGAATTTATATAGTTGGATCAATATTGAAAATTTGTTCTCTTTAAAAGAAAAAACACAAAAAAGCCGAAAAGATTTAATTTGAACTAGCGACCACCTTGCTTTTATAAGTGCGCTTCCGCACGAGTCTGTAATAGACGTACAAAAAGCCGACAATAAAAATTAAAACGTTTTGCTACTTTTTATGTTTCTTTTTCTTTCAAAGGGCACCGAATTTACATTTTAAAAATGATCCGACTATAGTTATTTTCATTACAAGATGCGAAAGTTTACTTTTTGGTGTGAGGTGGTTTTTAAATGGCCGAGGCTATTTAAAACCTCCGAACACTTGAAAGGCCTTTCGCATCGTGTAATGTATTATATTTTTCTGCTACTGTTCTATGTATCGCATAATTTAATAATCATTACCATTATGTTTTAATAGAGATATCAGAGATTTTGAAATTTTACCTGTTAAAAATTAATCCATAGCAACACATTTATTGTTGACATTTCCTGTCATCAGCACTTGTCAGATTTTGAATTATTGTTAATTTAGTATAAATCCATTCCCATTTTAAAATGTTAAATGAATATGAAAATGGCATCCAAAAGGCAGCTGACCTTGCGTGTGCCTCACTTCTGTCAGACAAATCTAAAGAGAGGTACCATCAAACATATAAATCGTTTTCTGAATGGCTTGCTACAAAAAATGTGGGGCGGATTGACGAGAATGTGATGTTGGCGTATTTTTAAGAAAAATCCTAGTCTTTATCACCACCAACCCTCTGGTCTGTATATTCCATGTCAAGTTAACAATTTCCGTAAACAAAAATCAAGATATTTCGGAGTTCAAGAAACTAGTTGCTTTTATTAAAAGGAAAAACGATGGTTATGAGGCAAAAAAGTCAAAAATTAAAAAAAAAAGAAGAAATCATAAAGTTTTTACTTAACGCGCCTGATCAAAGTTACTTAGCAATGAAAGTAATAGCCATTATGGGAGTGGCTGGGGCATGCCGGACAGACGAAATATACAGAATGAAGCTAAGTGATGTAGAAATATGAAATGACGTGTCTATAGTAAAAATAGTGGAGTCTAAAAATAAAGTTAAAAGAATCTTTGTAGTAACCAACGATGAAGGCTCAGTTCCTTATATCAGATTTCTACAGGAATATATTAAGCTGAGACCAAGGAATGCTTTAGATGAGCGTTTATTGTATCGTTATGAAAGAGGTAAATGTACCTAAAGAAATTGCGAAGTTTTTGAAGCTTGAAGACATCAGTAGATACACTAGCCATTCTTTTAGAAGAACGTCAACTACGTTCCTTGCCAATGCTTCGGATGTCGATATTTTGGACTTAAAAAGGCATGGAGGTTGGAAGTCTTCTTCTAAAAATTGATGCTATTAGCCGTTACTATGTGGTAATTAATCATCATGAAGAACACTGATAAATAAAACTACTATGTTTTTTACCACTAAAATGTATTCACAATTATTGTTACTGCAGTTTCAACTCACAGAGTCATTTTCAAACAAAAATCTTTTTTAGACTAAAGTATCAATACAAAAATAAGGTGAATTTATACCTCTAAGTGGTAAATATATTCTTAGAAGCGGCGGAGCAATTAACAGTTTATTATGGTTGGGCGACAGTAAATAGTGGGGAAAATACAAGTTCGGTTTGGTCATTAAGCAGATGTACATTATTATTTTTATTGCCTTTGTATATTTCTAGGGATTCCAGATAGTTTAATTTATGGCCCTTGGTTGAATAGTGTAATATTTCATATTATTTAAATTAGGGGAATTTGTGTTTTTGTTCTAAACAATGATTAGCAAAAAGTAGAGTCTGTTTTTGTAGTCTATATGATCTAAAATGTTCTAAATAGCGAGTTTTTATGCTCCTACCGCTTTGTCCTATATAAAAGTTATCACATTCTGAACATTTCAACTTATAAACTCCTGATTTATTAAATTTGTTGGTTTTATCTTTAGCGTTATAAATAATATTTGATAGAGTGTTGGCTATTTTTTCTGATAGGGTGCCGCAATACGATAAGGATACATATTTTTGGTTATTTTCTTGATCTTTAATTTTTGGATAGATTAATTGAAAAGCTAAGCGTTTGTTTTTGGTTATTAATTTCTTTATGGTTTGTTTGGAGAATTTATTTGATTGTGCAATATTTTCAATGGTACAAAGTTCTCTCTGTAGCTCTTCTTCAGAGAGGGCAAAGAGAGTGCTCTATGTATCATTGAATTGTATGCAGCGAGTTTATGTTGGATAGGGTGGAAAGAGTCATTGGGGATAGTAATACCTGTAAATGTTGGTTTTCGATAAACTTTAAAGTGCACTGATTATTTACGTGGGATATGGTTAGATCTAAGAAATTTATTTCATTGTTGTCTTCTTTTTCTAAAGTGAATTGAATTTTTTGGGTGAACACTGTTAATATGATGTAAGAAATTCTGAAGTTGTCTGTTTGTACCTTTAAAGCATGCGAGAACATCGTCAACATATCTGTACCAAAAGTGAATATGGTTTTTGCCTAGATCTGAACTAAGAATTTTATTTTCTATATCTGACATGAAAATATCTGCCAAAAGGGGCTAAGAGGCGAACCCATTGGTAGGCCTGTGTGTTGTAAGTAGAACTTATTATTAAACTGGAAATACGTCTGTGACAAACATGTTTCAAAAGAGGATAGAATTTCGGTAGCAATTATAGGATTAATATTGGATTTTTGTAGAATTTCATCAATAAGTACTAAGCATTCGTTTGTTGGTATATTAGAAAACATGCTTTTTATGTCAAAGGAAACTAATATTGAATTATCAGGAGTTTTTTTGTTAAGTTTTGAACAAGATCTAGTGAGTTGTTTAAGCTATTTTTGGTTTAAAATTGGTTAGTTGTTTGAACATTGAGTTTAGGGTAATACTTAATTCCCTAGTGGGGCTGTTTATGTATGATACAACTGGGCGAATAGGGTTTCCCGGTTTATGATTTTTTATAAGTCCATATAGTTTGGGAGCTTGGGGTTCATATTGATCATTCTTTTTTGTCGTATTCTGAAAAATTGCTGTTGTGTTTGATAGAGTTTGTTTTAGTTTTGTTTGAAAATATTTTGTAGGATCACTTTTAGTTTCTGTTATATCTTCGGATTGAATAAATTCTTCTATTTTATTCATATATTCAACTTTTGGTATGATAACTGTTGCATTTGACTTATCTGCTTTTGTTATTATTAGATCATTGTCTTTTGTTTTGTTATTTATGCTTTTAACTATGTTTGAATCTGTAGTATTAGAATGTAAATTGGCGGAATTTATATGTTTTTTGATGGTTCCTGTTGTTATGTCTGTGTTTTCTGTATCTTTTATTTTATTGAGTGCTAGTGCACTTTCCGAGATAATAGAATCTATAATAGTTTTACTATTTATATGGGGTGAAAATTTTGGACCTTTTGAAAGTAAATCAATTTCTTGATTACTGGAATTTACATTTGATAAATTTATGACTCTTTTCACTGAAAGTATTATTGGGCTGTTGTGTTTGCATATCTGATTGAGAACTATTGTGTGATTTTAAATGTTCAAGTTTTTAGATTGAGTTAAAAATTTCTTGTAATAATTTCGCTAATTTTTAATCTAATATCATCTACTAAAATATCAAATTCAACGGGGTGGAGTTTAAAAGTTAATTCAGAATGGATTACCTTTATATAGTTTTGTAATACAAATCTTCTGGAGAATTGATGTTTACATTCTTGCTTCATCCATATGGTTTTGGCCCCTGGATTGCGAAGTCTGAGGCTGCTGATCTGCTTCTCGTTTTTATGTTGACGTACTTAGGAAAAACTTTATGTCTGAGGCATTCTTGGTTGAACCAGATGTTTTGGCTCGCTTTTTTGTATTTGAGGCTAAGTCTGAAGAACAGGGTGGCTTGGTAAGCTGTACTTGCTTTTTTCAAAAAAATTGATGCTATTAGCCGTTACTATGTGGTAATTAATCATCATGAAGAACACTGATAAATAAAACTACTATGTTTTTTACCACTAAAATGTATTCACAATTATTGTTACTGCAGTTTCAACTCACAGAGTCATTTTCAAACAAAAATCTTTTTCAGACTAAAGTATCAATACAAAAATAAGGTGAATTTATACCTCTAAGTGGTAAATATATTCTTAGAAGCGGCGGAGCAATTAACAGTTTATTATGGTTGGGCGACAGTAAATAGTGGGAAAATACAAGTTCGGTTTGGTCATTAAGCAGATGTACATTATTATTTTTATTGCCTTTGTATATTTCTAGGGATTCCAGATAGTTTAATTTATGGCCCTTGGTGAATAGTGTAATATTTCTATATTATTTAAATTAGGGAATTTGTGTTTTTGTTCTAAACAATGATTAGCAAAAGTAGAGTCTGTTTTTTGTAGTCTATATGATCTAAAATGTTCTAAATAGCGAGTCTTCTTCTGTTGCGGAGGGATATATTGCTGAATCCTATGGCAATAAGGTGGAAATTTCAAAGAAGATTTTACACGAAATTCCTACCAATATTTCCTCTAATGAAGTAACAGTGAAAAATATGAATATTAACGTAGTTAAAGGTGATAACGATACCCCAACAACAAATTTAAAAACTGTTAATTTAAGTATTATTCCTCCAATTTCTTTTGCTTATTGCTCAAATTGCACAATTACTTTTAATGTTAATACCTAACCTAGTTTTCTAAAATACTTTGTCATAAATTAGTTACTTTTTATAAATAAATCCTAATATTTCCCACAAGCATATTTTCTTTTTTTTACTCTTACTTTTTTGTCCAGGCGCTGAAAATATTACTTTCGTAGCTAGCAACGCTTAGCAACCAGGTAACACGAAGGTTCTCTTTCGTTATCATTCGCGTTGCTAGGACCACAAAGTTTTCTTATTTATATAGTAGTAGAAAAAATTTATATAATAACTACATTCCTAAGTTAATGCGTGTCCAAAGCTATAACATGAGGTACTTAAAAAAAAACCGTTAAACACCCGATATGGTATAGGTCCGATCGGTGCAAGGCCTTTTTCGAAATATAAGTTAAACGCACTCTAGGGTGTAAAACTGGATCTAAGAATTTTTGCATCGCAAGGAAAAGATATTCTTGGTTGTAGAAACAGAGTAAAGATTATAATAATATGTATATCTTTACACGCACGCTAGATGAGATGGATTTTGAAGTAGCTTAAGAGCGTTTTGTACGATTTCACATAATTGCCCCTTTTTATTGTTAAACTTTTAAAAGCACACCAAGCTCTGAGGCTCGTTAAAATTTTCGTCACTAGAAATCTACTCTACTACTACTACTGGAGGCAGCCTTGCAACTTGGTCGTTCAAACACCCCACGTGAAAGGAAGAAGAATAAGAGTGCACCATTTTCTCCTTGTTCTACGTGCTGAATGGTGGGCGGGGCATATACTATTTTTGGCCGACTAATGAGTACGAAAACCAAGAGAGAAAAGTTGTAGTTTTATTAGTCTTTTTTTCTTACGCGCACTGCGAGACTTGATCAGATATGTGCTTAGGCAAAATTATAATATTTAGTAATGCAAGCTAAAAACAATGGGACGGTTAGCTTCTAAATC
Organism: Listronotus oregonensis; assembly: GCA_019359885.1. Classification (NCBI taxonomy): domain Eukaryota; kingdom Metazoa; phylum Arthropoda; class Insecta; order Coleoptera; family Curculionidae; genus Listronotus; species Listronotus oregonensis. The sequence continues at coordinate 160,709 of JAHBCN010000606.1, forward strand.
ATTAAATTAAAACATTCTGTATGCTCTTGAGTGAGCTTCAAGTAAGTGCGATTTCTCTTCTGGATCAAACTTAATAGTAGTGGGGCACAAGTGGCTGAATTGTCTTGATGAAAAATTAAAGTCCATCTCGGGAGACCCAGATCAATCACAACATTATGTGTATTATAACCACTATAAAAGTATGAGATAGTTTTACCCAGGTATAATTCGTATAAAGGGCTCATCAATCGGTAAGTTTGGGCAAGGTAAGCTTAAGAAAATTTGTTTTGTTAGTATTTATACTAGTGTTAGATTACAAATCGACCCATAGTCCTGATGCAACCTAATAAGAAGCTATTTTACTCACTTTTGCTGAATTATGCATTTATCCCCTTTTTACATAAGTCAGAACTACCTTTTCCCTTGTTACATATGGTTATATTTGCCCATGCTAGTATAAAAAACCTAAAATTACTTGAATATCTTAAAATCCAAAGTAAAACTTAATCCTCAAGGCAGGCACATAATATTTTCTACGTGACATAGCGGACTAACCTTTCACAATAACCCTGTTTTAGACAAAACACGTGCCAATATAGATTGGTACCTATGAGCTTTCTTCTTTTTTTTTTGGCTTGGCTTCTATCAAGCGCCATATCCCAGTAATTCAGTAGTTAGTTGCCGCTGTCTGGTTCTAAGCCATGGGCTATCATGAATATCTAACAAAAAGCGATATAATATGTAACTCGTAAATTGTGTTCTTGGCAGTTAATACAAATGCTAAAAACCAATGGAAATAAAATTAATTTAGAAGTGGGTTATAAGCATTTTATTTCCGTCAGTTACAGTAACACAACTTCTGGCCAGTGTTACTGGTTTAGATATCGTTTTATAAAATTGTAACCATATTTCTAAAGTCAGTTTATCTTCTTCTGTTCGACAAAGGCCTTGCACCGAACGGACCTATACCACATCGGGTCTTTAACGGTTTTTTTAAGTACCGCATGTTGTAGCTTTGGACACGCTTTAACTTAGGAAAGAGGTTAGAAGTTATTATATAAATTCATTTGAATTCTTCTGTTTTTAAAAAGCATAGATGAATAATAAATAGCGGTAAGTAATAAAGCAATGGAAAAAATAGTTTTACTAATATGTATTAAATTAAAACATCAATTTTCTAGGAAAATAAAGCAAATAGTTTGTTTACTCTAGATGTACCTACCTGAAAGTATCAATAAAATGAAATAAACATAAATTATATTAAATGATCTGTTAGAAACCCAAATATAAAAAACTTCTGCAGTATAAGTCATTTGAGCTATCTATGATGCTGCTTATATTTGAAGAAAATGTATAATATGACTTTTGTTGGAGTGCCGTATATTTTTTTCTTTATATTCTGTGCAAGATAATCCTTTTTTAAATCTTTTTATGCTTAATAAATTTTAAAGGTACACTTCCAAACTAAATTATTTATTGTCATCCAGTAAATCTAGTTGCCTTAAAATCTGCTACGTTGTCAAGTTTTTTCATTTTTTACCCTTTTTGTTAAATAGCAATTGTTAAAAGTTAACAACAGTTTAGAATGTTTAACAAAATGCCAGATAACACTGACAATGATGTTTTGTTAAACATTCTAAACCGTTGTTAACTTTTAACAATTGCTTACTTTAACAAGGCGTTCATCCCTCGGCCGTATATTTGTCAAATTTTATCAGTACAGGCAATAATGTTAAGAAAAGGATAATTTATAGACTTTTTATCTCTAAGACAGCCCACAAAGGCTTGTGGTCCAATCCAATCCATGGCTCTACAACCCGGGATAGGTCTTGGCCGCTTCAACAATTCCCTTCCATTCTCTCCGATCCTGAGTGGCTTCTTCCCATTTGAGCAACCCCAGGGTTGAAAGGTCCTTGCGGATATTATCCCGTACCGAAGTTTTGGGCGCCCAAGTTGTCTTTTGTTGTTATAGTTACTTTCCAGACCATATTAATTAGCCTTGAGTTATTACTCCTCTGGACATGTCCCAGCTATCTTAATCTGTGTGACTTGATTTCTTGTACTATACTTGGGTTATTATATAGTTCATATATCTCGTTATTCGTGCGCGTTGTTGATCCTAAACTGCTCCAAATATTTTTCTAAGGATCTTTCTTTCAAAATGATTGAGCAGTAACGTGTCTTGTACGGTCATGGTCCATGTTTAGTCAAATTATTTTTATTTTTTTTTTGTAATTAATATTAACAGATATCTGACTGCGCTATGATTTCTGGAATAACCTGTAGACTTCTAAAATCAAACATTCAACCAAATTTTTTTTCAGGTAATTTTTTTAAACAATAATAATTAAAAAGGACCTTTTTCTTTTTTTTTTTTTAATAACAAAAAGTACTGGCTTACTTTACTCATAAAAACCGTTTTTAGAGAATATAAAAACCTACAAAATGGTTTTTGAAAAATCCCGATTTGCCATTTTTCACCGAGAAAAGCCGGAAAAAGGCTTAAAACAGACTTTTTTTCAATAATTCGTATCTCCGTTAATTTTTAATATAAAGGGCTGATTTTTTGGGAAATGATTGTCAATAACATGTACTTAAAGCTGCCGAAAGATAAAACTTGTCGCATTAATAGTTTTTATTTAAGCGTAATAAACAAATTAGGCCCTTATCTTGCAAGTGCCGTGGGTATTGGGCAAATGATCCGATGGAAATTTTTAAAACGGCTTTTTAAAGTTGAGATTTAAAGCTACAAATTGTATATCTCACATTTTCATATAAGTTTGAAAAACATTGTTAAAAATACTTGTGAACCTAGCGCGCCAAGCTAAAATTCGCGATACGCAGCCCGTCTCTCGCTTCTGCTTTGCTGCTGAGTGCCCCCTCGACGGTCGACTCGGGACGTCTCGGTCGCAAAGAGAAGACTGTACGTGCTCGAAATTGTTCTCGTCCGTGGTAACATTTTGTCATTTTGTCGTCCTGTGTTTCAAGTCATATGCATATACTTCGTTTTCTCTGCGTTGACTTCCAATCCATTTTTTGCCTCCTTTTCGATTTTTATTAAGGCTTTCTTTATGCTAATTGTGTTTCTTGCCTTAACATCTAGATCATCTGCATACTCTAGAATCAGTCTGGGTCCACTATTGCAAAGATGCTTATACTTAGTTCGGTTCGTCCTATCACCTTCTCTAAGACAATGGTTAATAAAGCTGATGACAGTGCATCCCCTTGTTTAAGGCCACCTTTTATAAAATAATTTGCTGTATTGACCTTTTATTTTAATTGTAACATATGTTTATTTAATTATTCTTATGAATTTTCTGAGTATTCCAAGTTCTTCTAGTGCTGATCATAAGCTTGCTGTGAAGATACTATCATACGCTTGTTCAAAGTCCACGAATAGATTGTGTAAATCTCTATCGAATTCCCAGCATTTTTCTAACAGTTGCCTTAAAGTAAATACTGGTCTGTTGTTGATCGTTTTCTTCTAAAGCCACTTTGGTATTAATTCCCCACCTATTTTTTCTGCATACAGTGTTATTTGGTTCCTAATTATGTTGGACAGAACTTTATATGGTGTATTAAGGAGTGTAATACCTCTATAGATGTTGCATGACATTCTATTTCACTTCTTATGTATTGGTATAATAACTCCTTTCTTCCAGTTATTTGGAATCGATTCCTGAAAAAAAGGCTTGTAGTGTTTAAGTGTTAACTATAGTGGGTGCCGGTTTTTTAAAGGGTTTTCTCCTTAGTTTCGTCAACGGTATTTAACTGCCAAACATGCTGATACTGCACACCTTTTAGGTAACACAGTGCCACCGCGAATATTATACAAAACACCCCTATCCATGAACTTCTTTCTTATTTACGTCTGGGTAATGTAAACCAAAGGGAACCCACACTTTAACATGGAATCCAAACCACACACAACACCACGTGTCAGTAGATATAGCTATGTATGTTCTGGCGCACTTTCTTATGGGATTTAACATGGGGACGAAATCCTGCATTTTTATAACCATCCGGAGCTAACTTCACGTCGTTCCCTGGCACTAGCTACTATCTTTAATATGGTTCTGGCACTTACTACTATCTCTACTAGGGTTCTGGCGCTTACTACTATTTCGACTATGGTTCTGGCGCTTACTACTATGGCCTGTCTCCCTTCATAGGATATTGTCTGGATCTTGATTCAATCACGCACAGAGTACGCCTATACTAATTGCTTTATTGATGCTAACTTCACCTGTCACATGTCATCTTAGTTTTGTAGAGTAATATCACCGCCATATTAAGTTATTAGTTGCTATTAATCTGACGTCATCAGGGCCCATTTTGGAAATAATTAAATACATCATTGAATTATATTAAAAAAGTCCACACCCAGCAGAATTCGAATCACCGTCCTATTGCTTCACAGCCCAGCGCGCTACCGTTGCACCACGGGAGAATATTTTATATTGTTGTGAAATAGTTGATTGGTAGAAGTGACGTAAATAATTAAATAAATAAATAAATAATAACCTAGCAGGATTCGAACCACCTAGCGCCTCGTCCTAGTGCTTCTGATCCCAACGCCTTAAACCTTGCGACACCGGGCAATACCTCCTATACAAGAAAAGGCCTCGGGGCTCCAAATAAATTACGCGTGACGTCATCACATCTAGGCCGGATGATTTTTCCATATAAAATGTATGAAATGTCGCTGAACACGCTCAGCGCGAGGATTGTGCTTGCTATTAAAATTGTACTAGATCTATTACAATTAGACACTGACTATTACGCTATTACTACAATAGCTAAAATCCGAATAATCTATTACATTTTCATAAAAATCTTGTTTAATCAATGAAACCCCAAAAGCACTCAAAGCCAATCCTAAAAATTGAAAAAAATGTAATCTAGTACAATCTAGTACATTTTTGGGAGCAATTTTAGTACATTTGCTTTATGTCGAAAGCACAACGCTGGGTACTTACTAACCTAACTTTAGTTTAACGTGAGTTTATGTTTTGCTTTTGTCTTATCTCGTATATTTTTAAGATTAAATCAGTTTTCTGTTTACCTATTTGCGGGTTTAAAAGTTCGAGTATTTTTTGTGAATATGCCGTATAAGTGCTGTGCTCCCGGGGTTTCCGTGGTAATTACACTAATGGGCCAAAAGTTCATGTGTTTGGTTTTCCCAACGACAGCGAGCTAAAAAAATGGTTGCAATCAATTCCGCGAGACGATTTAGTCCCAAATAAAAACACTAAAGTGTGTGAATTACATTTTACTACAGGTAGTATTATTTGGATTATTTCAGAGCAGGATCCAAAACAGGTAATATTATCACAGTAAATTTAAAGAAGCCTCGATTGAGAGATAATTCTGTTCCTACTATTTTCCCAAATTGCCCTTCCTATTTTTCAAAAAAAACAACAACTCGGAAAAGTAAGGATGAAAAGTTTAAAGAGCTTGATGAGTTACATCTTTTTCAAGCATTAGAACAAAGTAAAAAAGAATTTAACGCTCATAAAGATGC